>CM034149.1:743979578-744154592 GCA_019776745.2 Taxus chinensis
TATATCATTCCCCATAAACAAACATTACCAAACACACATAAAAGACTACTAAGCAGTCTTTTGCAGAGATTAAATAACCAAAAAAGGTAGCGAATCCATATGATTTTTTCATTAAAATTAGATTTTGTTAAGTAATTTTTAGGGTTTATTTAATAATAGTTTTTTTAAATATTATTTTTGCCACCTAAAGGTACACATTATTATTCTTCGACCCACAAAAAAACTACTATTATTATGGCATAATAATGTGACTGGGAACTCATGGAAATCTAGCAAAATACTTCTTTCATGTTGATTTTATGACTAGTGTTTCATCTTGTTGTCTAGACGTGTATAGACATATCTATTATGATAATTTGTGTATAGGAATGCAAAAAAACAATATATTATTCTACAACATACTCTTGTCAATTGTTTACAATTTCTTTTGTCTATAAATAATCCCTTATAGATTAGGTCTTATTTATTTATTTAAGTTCTTGTGTAGACTTATATTGTAATACATATAGTTAGTTGTAGTGCATTGTTTAAATATAACATCAATTTTCACATACATGTCATAACATTTGACTAGGATAAACAAATATATGCAATACAAAAATATAACCTAAATAACTAATTCCAAAATAAGGGACAAGACTAGGTGGCATACAAGGATTCTAGGTGTCTCTTAATATCATGAGTTTTAATAAAATCATCAATATGTATCACATTGAAAATATATGTCTGGTGATGACCATTGACACAATGATAACCCAAAAAAATGGTGACTATGAAACTTTGTTTAGAGTGTTTACACTCTTATGAAAATCTATGGAGCATCAAAATAGTACCAAAAAAATGCAAACATGCCCTGATTTTCGTTGATTGTCTTTAAAAAAACATTTCTTGAATCCCACCCTTTTATTTTGATCACCTATAAAAAGAAATCCTCCTAATTTCCTATTAAGAAACAATACAATGAGGCTATACAAAATATAAAATACGCTTTGGCCCTCAAAAAAAATGTAAGAAGTAATACTATTCAAAACATCAAAACTAAATGATTTGGAGTAGTTCTAATATCACACAAACGAGTGTTGGGGCATGTGTCTAAGCAAGATATTTATGTTTTGATGAACATTTTAATGATAACATAATTTCTTCTATATTTGTACATTTTTAATTAAAAAAATTAATAATAAATTGAGTTTGACATAGATTTATTTATTTCAAATTAATTAAAAATATATTTTATTTATATAAAAATTGAACTTAAGATTCTTATTCTAATTGAAAAATAATAATTCTAGAAAGTGAAAAATATCAAGAAAAACATGATTTTTTAAATCACTAAAAATCATCTATTAAAAAATCCTTAAAAACATTTGAACTTGAAACAAAATCATAAAAAATTGAAATGTTCTATATAAGATTATCTATATACTTGGAAACAAAGAGACCAAGGTGAAATTAAAAGAGAATAAAAAGGGGACATAAAACTGATACAACACATAAACAATATCTACTTTAGATCAATAAATGACAAACTAAAATAAAATCATTTCAATTTAATGGCTACTAAATTAGTAAGAAATGGTTTTAATTGTTACCATTTTTTCTCAGGCCTTAAATTGTGTATGTATGTATGTATACATATCAAAATGAATTAGGAATGATATTTTGTATATCGGAAGTTCTCGAGTGAAATCCTGTGTGCACATAAATTTTTATGCAAACATTTATAAACCAATGTACATAGGAACCAATAAATGCATGGAGTAGTTAAACAATAGAGGCAATGGCTATTCTCTTGATAAAATGTACCAAACCCTACATCATAATGCTATTCTCTGATAAAATGTACCGACCCTACATCATAACCCTATGAAAGACGCATGCACCGATGTGATGCCCATCATATGCCCACATATTCTTTTGATATAATGTACTGACCCTACATCATAAACCCTATGAAAGATGCGTGCACCGATGTGATGCCCATCATATGCCACGTATTCTTTGATAGAATGTACTGACCCTACATCATAACCCTGTGAAAGATGCATGCACCGATGTGATGCCCATCATATTCCATGTGGAAAGCCCACGAGTACTTAGATTTTTTGGCAATTTTTTTTTTGTGTTAAAAATCACTCTAATGTTGAAAAACACAATTTTTGTAAAACTGTAGTGCAAAGGTCATGGATTCAAACTACGGACCTCTAATATGTGAATGCACATTCCCGCCAATTAAGCTACAACTCCACAGATGTAACCATACGTTTTCAAAATCATAATTAATTAAAAATATCTTCCAGAATATGATAGGTGACTGTAGGGCCCACCCATATATACGCACCTATACGTATATATGGGTCTTTTACAAGGACATGATGTAAGATCAATCCTTCTATCGAGAGAATAACCACCAGAAACAATAGATACATTTAATTTTTTTTAAGTTTTCTATCTATCATATTATTATTCTGATTTGGTAGCTCTAGCTACATATTTATTATAACTACCATATTCATTGAAATATGTGTATTTATGTATCTATATGTATTTAATTGAACATTGGTTATATCTTATAACTATTTCATTAAAGTGAAATGTTAATTTTTATCAATATTTTAGTAAAACAGTCTTAATCGATCAAGTGTCTAATAGGAGTCCAAATGTCTTCTCTTAAAAAAAATATACTGAGATCAAGATAAGATTATTATGTTACACTATAGCTTTTACACATTTCTGCTTAAGCATAATATATAATAATCAACTATACATATGTTCTACATACGTGTGTGGATATTATAATGTCTAATGATGCTAATTTGTATATATATATATATATATATATATATATATATATATATATATATATATATATATATATATATATTTTGGATAATATATGTTGTGATAAATAAGTACGTGACAACTATATATTTAAAATTCATTTCATTATCGTATTTTTCTTATTATTATGAATATTCTATTTATGTGAAATATTTATAGAAAAAATGTATGAAATAAATTATTACCTGGATTAACTTGTCTCATACCAATATATTTATGTTTGTTATTATTTATTAGATTGATCACATAACTGAAAGTAAGGGAAAAAACTATACCAAAGATCATCTTCAGCAAAGTAGCTATAGGTAAGGGGCATCCACACCATCAAACCTGACCTCAACCATTTGACTCTCTGTGTTGGGTGTCCTTAAGCCTTGCACTCAGCAAGACTTGATCCCTAGTAGGCTCATCCAAAGTCATACATCAACAGCAAGGGCCCTTCTACTACACTAAAATTTTAATCTTATTATAATGTAAAATATTTATACCATTTAACTTTTCTTTTACCAACATTTTTATTTTTATTATTATTTTTCATATTTATCACAAATGGCGTTTCTGGTTTGAGAAACAAAATTTATTTGGTGACTAATGTGTTTAATGCTTAAAATAATATGTATAATTTTATAGTGGCTACTTGTGGTTAATACATAAAATATAACTCCTATAAGGGTAAAATATTTAGTTTAAGTTTTACTTATATAAAATGTATGTTAAGATATTTTAGATGTATTTTATATGTATCTTAAAAAAAAAAAATACAAAATATATTTAGTTCATAACAAACATTAAAAATAATAAACAAATGTTCAAATAAATTAATTTAAAAAAATAATTATCGTAGATATTTTATATGTGAGAATTCGAATATAGGCACCTCCAAATTGATATCCGTCCTCTTTAAAATATCTATGTTATTCTTATTTAAAATGCCAAAAATTAATATTATAAAAATTCATATAAACTACTAGTATAATAATTAATAATTTCATACCAATAATAAATAAATACACAAACATACACACACATATATATATATATACAACAAACTTACATATATACACATAAATATATACATCTACGCCTACATATACATATACAAAATATTTAACTGTCATTATAACTTTTAGTGATTGTATTATTATTGAATTTATCACAAAATTAGTTAATTAATTTTCATCATATTATAATATTAATATATTATATCTATATATTATTGGTTAATTTCTATATGATAATTTCTTTAACACTACATACATATGTACATGCATACATATATATATAAATAAAATAAATTATATATGTATGTATGTACATATATTTGCATTTGTAGGTATGTGTATACTAATATAATCTCATCGCTTATTATTTATTTTGTATTTTTAATATAATATATATTGGATACACTCTAATATAATAATAATTTATTTTTAATTATTTTTTTTTAAAAAAAATATTGTACATTTTTAAAGATCATAATTTTTTTTACATTTATTTCAAACTTTTATAACAATTGTTAGTATAGCATTTATTATATATAATTAAATATATATAATTTTAAGTATAATATATAAGATAATAATATTTATTATTTAAGAAAATAATTTAAAAATTTAAATATAGAAGTTTGGACTCACTTTTTAAAGGATACATTTATTTTGTATAAATAATTTTAAAAATATTATTTGATCAAAATGGTGTTTGACTCAATGGTGAAAGTGAAGGAGATACTGCCATAAGGGATGAAGCCGGGATCGCGTCTAGGGTGAATTTGGCTGAATGGAAACCCCTCAGTCCTTGGCCACTGAGTCGAAAAAGTCAGCCCACCTCAACTGTCAGATATGGCGGTCTATGACTTCCCAGGTTTCAAACAATTTTTTTTTTTTTTTGCATATGAGATCAATTCTTTTAATTCTCTAAACTTAATGTAACACTACTATACTCTCAAATATGATCAGAGATACTGACAATCTATGTAATCTAGTGCCCAATTCAATGCACTTCTCAATTTTTTAAAAAAATCTTACATACAATGGAAGCTGCTGTAAAGTGAAAAGTAAGTGATTTTTGATAACCAGCGTAAAATAGGGGCTGGTCCTGTCAAGACCCATGCCGAATATCAATTCAATCTCTGTCACTGCAGTACAAATTTAGTGCATGATGTGCGCAATTTGAATGATATACGCCATAAACAAGCAAAAGGGATAAAGACAAAGATGTGGCCCAAAAACTGGGGCAGGCTGAGAAGATAGTGCTCGTATTGTACCACAAATTGACTTATCAATTAAATGCTGTCCCTCTTTTCTCAATAGAAAAATGATACGTTGCCTCAGAATATTGTGTTGCTGACTCATTTTACTCGACTCTTTCCAAACGTAACCATCTTATACGTAATTGTTGATTAACTAATTATATGCAGACACAAAAAAAATCCCACTAAATCAGATAGCAATATAATTTTTCTTTTTCTTTTCTCACAGGCCTGCACTTCTACAGTAGACATTGTGGTGAATTCCAGGGATACAATGATATATTTGTTCTTACTTTCATGTCAACTTTCTGATTCTCAAATATTTTGGAGGTGGACAGAAAGAGAAATGTTACTGTAACCACTATGATTTTAGTATCCAACTTAGCAGAGAAAGTTAATTTAGCATCAAAACAGTTAGAGATCCTAAGTTTGGTAGCTTTTCTGATTTGGCATCTGCCCATATATCTCTCTTTATTCTTTGGGAAATTATCAATATACAGCTTGCAAAGTCAATTATAAAATTATAATCCTTGTTAAATTAAGCCAATTAATATAGTTTATTCTAGTGGCTACAAGAATTTGATTTTGTGGAGGTGTGTCAATCATCCATTTAGTGTATTTCATAGTCATACGGATTTTGATGGGGATAGACTTCGTTGTATATAAGTTATATTCTGAGATAAAGACATGATTAGTGGATATGAGTATATAATAACAACTATTGATATGTTTTACAATGGTAAGGCATTATGTTTTTTCTAAAGAATCTTTCATTTTCAATGATTTTGATACTTGTAAATACCGAAATCTCATTTTATTATAGCTTTAACAAATATAATTACTTCTTATTATTCTTCAATCTAACCTTAAGAATCCAATTATTGATTTTTTTTCAATTTCTTAGTCAAACGCCTGAAAATGAACATGGTATTTTAATGTTCTTTATGCCTTTTCTATCTTCATTGATTTTATATAGGGGACATCAAGATTGCCTCATGTTTGTCTTTTATGCTCTTTCCATTAAGATTTGCACGAGCAAATGTTTCACATCTTTAGGTTTATTTAATAGCATTCGAGAAGCTTATTTTAAAATTTATATCATATGAATATGGCATACAAGAATATATGAAGGCATGGATGGTTCTATTTAGTCAATATTTATAATATTAGTATGGGTTTGTTATATTTGGGGTAAAATAATTTATAATATTTAAAATGTTAAATTAGATTATTTTTGAAGGCATTTATAAATTGTTGACTTATGATAATCTCTCAAATAAAAGTTTAGAATTGTTTCGCATAGACATGAGATTTTCTCAATTAAATATGTATGAACTATTTTTTAATCAAAATCTTGAATCCATGTTTATGAAGAGCTGTAAAAGAAGGTGGTGTCTTTGTTAGACTTAATTATTAATTTAGTATCACCTACATTTTTTATATTGTCATCTATAATCATTACAAATTTACATGAATTATTACCTTTATCAATTGTTAATAGATTTATAATATAAATCTATCATAATAAAATGTTTTTAATAAAAAATTTGGAAGCTAATATTGTATAATTTCATTAAAAAATAAATTAAATTAACAAATAATAATTAAGGCACCGAACAAACATAACTTAATGCAATCATACAACCATAAGTGTACAATTACACAATAAATTTTACATATGAATATTAACTAATCTAAATTCATTGGACCAATAACAAACATTTGAAGATAATTGAAAAAAAATCCACTAAACATAAATATACAATTACACAATAAATTCTATATATAAATATCGATTCAATTAAAAAGTTGTATTATTTTTAAGTTTCAAAAATATTCTTATTTTTATTATTATTATAAAATATTAATAAATTGTTCTTACTCCTTTAAACTCTAAAACTAATAAAGTGGAAAGCTTAAATGGATGATTGTTTTTGACTCTCCATTATTATTAGTAATATCTCATCTCTTAAACCATTTAACAATCAACACTAAAACAAATTATTAAACACTACAGTGTATGCATTTATGTTGGTCTCTTTTTCCCATTTTCATAGTCGAACACTTGAAAATAAATAAAAGTATTTTAATATTCTTTACGCTTTGCACCAGAAAATATTTCATATCTTTAGGTCTTTTAATGCATTTGCATAATAATAACATTAAGAACCTTTAGTTTAAAATTTAATCTTATAAATATGATATATGTGGCATAACATATTAAACCAATACTCTTAATATGATTATGAGTATGTAATATGAGAGAACTGTTTTTAATCAAAATTCTCAAGTCCCATGTTAATTAAGACTTGTAAAAGGACGGGGTGTCCTTGTTAGGCTTAATTATTCTCTTTGCAGTAATTAAGTTTCCTATATTATTGTCTAGATAATAATTAGTGTCTCATTTTTTTTATGATTTATACATTTATCAATTGTCAATAGTTTTATATATTTTCATTTAAAATTATGTTAATATAAACATTAACAATAGATAAATAATTATATTGGTAAGTTATGATTGCACAAATTTTAAAAAAAATTAAAAATAGAAAATCCATAAACACTTGTTTACATAATTTAATTTTATCAAAAAAATATATAATTTAAAATATTTTTACATTTAATATTTTAAAAAATATTTTCATTATAAAAGACTTAAAATACAAAAACATAAGTTATTAAATTGCATAGGTTTAATATATTTATATAATTAGAAAAAATGATTTTATTTTAATAATACACTACAAGTTTGGATATAGTATAGCTTCATATTCATCATGTTGTTTTTATTCGTACTTTATCACCTAATCATAATCATGTGTGTTGGTAATTTTAATTATTAGTAAGAGTGGTCCCATAATATGGCATGCCCTACTCATGACCTCTCAAACCCTAAGTGATTGTTTCCTCTCAATTAGGGTGGAAGCTCTGGTTTTTCAAGCCCTAAGCAAATGCATGGGAAATCTGGTGGTGCCGTGGGACTGAGTGCTCTTGTTCCACTTGACTGTGCTATGATTTTGTCAAGGAATTGTGACACTTCTCTTCCTCTGAGTGATTCTTTTCCTATGAATAGTGGCCAAGTCAATGGAGATGGTGTTGTTGACGGGAAGAGGTTAGAAGTTTGCGACCATGTCGGCTCCCTTGATTTAATTAGTTTCTAGCAAGTGGCATTTGTTTCTTCCTCTGGTACTTCCATTTCTCAGGGAATTTTCATTGGGAAAAGTTTTGGCTTGAGCCCTAGCCGCTTTTGTTCTAGCTTGAATCATCTATCAAATGGTGGTTGCAATCATCCCAAGATTTCAAAAGTCACTTACCTTCCTACGATCATTTTGGGTGGTTTTTCTTTTTTTCATTGGAAAGTGTCTCTTTGAAGTTAATTGATGTCGAGGCACAGATTGTTATCCAAGGAAAAGGTAGTGAGCATCCTTTTGGTCAGCCTGTGTTCCAACCCCCTCTGCAACGTTCCTATGTTGTTGCTACATCAAAATAGAGGCCACTCAAGGTGGTTGTTAATACACCTTCGGTTAATTTTGGTGCCCGGTGATAGAACCTAAGGAAACATTCATTAAAAAAGGCCTGATTTATAGATTTAATGGTCTATGGCTAGGTCTACCACAACTACATTCTTGGGTTTCTTCTAAATTGTGTCCCATCTTGTTAGGTAGAGTGGATATTTATCCATGTGCCAGAGAATTTTTCATTATGGTGTTTAAATTAATTGAAGGTAGAGATTAAATTTTTTCCAAACTTTGGGAACTTCAGAATCACCTCCTTCTCATGAAGCGGTTGTTCCCTTCCTTCAATTCACTTACTGAAACCTTTTCTATTAAGAATGATTAGATTCAGTTTCCTCATCTCCCACTGCAATTTTGGGGGGAGGAGAGCCTGATTTTGATTGGCAATGCTCTGGGAAAATATTTGGACATTGATTCTAAAATGAAACTGTATACTCATATAACCCATATTCGTATCCTTATAGATCTGGATACCTCGAATGATCTACTGGCCTCAATGGAACTTAGGGTGTTGGATCAGATTTTGTCCCAACCATTGGAGTATGAAGAGTTACCATTCATATGTAGGAAATACTTTGGCATTGGTCACTTATCTTGAGAATGCAAGAGTGTGAATCAAAAAGTGAATGGGCGAGTCTCTTGGTGGAAGGATCCTCAACCGAATATTTTGGTTTTTGAAAATGAATTTGTTTATTCTTTGAAGGATTCAAAAATTGAAGACGATGAGTTTCAAATTTTGGTTCATAAGGTGGAGAGTGATGGACTGATCTCGTCTCTGCCTATCTCGGGTAAGCAGGTACCTTCGAGATTAGACTCTAGAAAGGGACTCTTGATGATGGACTCAAATGTTGATAAAAATGACAGGTTGGAGGTTTTGATCCCAATTCATTTAGATGAAAACACTAATCCTAACAAGAGTAAGGGGTGGATGGTTGTGAACCAAAAAAGGAAAGGAAAGAACCACTCTACTCCTCTTCAGATGAACTTACGATCCCATAGTTGGGTGCCCGTTGGGTCATACTTTCCTTGATTTTGCTTAGGTGTAGCGCCCACAACTTTTAACATTCTAAAAACATATTAAACCTTAATAATTATCTAGAAAGTTACGGAAAAGTTTTCTATTTAAAAAGTTTGCAAGGGTTTCAAACCCTTATATAAATTTAATTAAGTCCTACCAATAATGCTACATTAGATTGGATAAATTAGGTCTAGATTATTAATTAAATATTCTTAATCCATTTATAATGTCAATTTCATTACAATCTAATAGGAAAGTGCCATAAATTATTTCACTTGGTTAAATGATTTTTCCCCTCTTAAATTAACATTCAAACCCATATTTAATAATCCTTTATCCTTGGTTATCTTAGTTCCCTTAAATTGTTAGCCTTAATGTGTATTTAAATAGTTACTATAACTTTCTAGGAGAGCTAAATAATTAACTTAACATACTATGGCACTAAGTGGCCCCATTCACCCATTTTCACATACACTAGACTTATTTACCATAAAACCATAATATGAATATTCTCACCTAACAATTGTAGGCTTCATTCTTAACCCTTGGGTCAAATCCATTGTGGCCACTAGATCTAAGAGTTCAAACCTAACCCTAACCATCCTTATGAAATTTTATTAAATCCTTTTTCTTTTCCTAGCCTCCTCATTTGGTCTCTTTTCTTTTCTTTTCTTTAGCTTGCAGGTTGGAAGAGTGGAAGCCATGAAGGGATTCACTAGAATCAAGCTTACTTTAGTTTATTTTAAGGATTTATTATGGAATTTCCTTCTATTAGTGGATTGTAGAGGTTTCCACTCTAAATTTGAAGTAATCATTTAGTTAACTCCATTTTTGAGTTCCCTATTTGGGCAAAACCCTACTTCCATTTAATCTATGAGATTGAATACATTTAAAAATTCCATTCAAGGTTTACATACTTAAAACAATGATTATGATCACATTTAGTTTGCTGGTAGTTCCCTTTTTTCATTTTATAGACTCATATTTTTATTTAATCAAGTTTAGAATTGAACAGTCACGGATTTTTATTTTTCTACCGCCAGTAATGAAACCACCACCCAAAGTAAGTCGAAGTACCTGGGACCACTACCCTACCTAGGTGATGATTCATAAACCAACACCTTTCTTGGGCGGCAGTTCAGAGAGCACTGTTCTGATCAGACCGGAAGTTCAGAGACCGCAGCTCGACATAGGGCGGTGGTCTCGTTCTTTGAAAATAGAACCATCAATTGTGTAAATTTTCTAAAAACAAGTTTTACAAGAGTGTTTTACTATTTATCCTTAGCTTAAATTTATGTTCCTAAAGTCTCTAGTTGAAACCTTAAACCATGTATTCATTCCATGCCTCAAATTACTAAATTCAAAAAAAATCCAATTCCATAGTAAGAAGAAGACAACTACAAGAATGTATTTTTCCAAAAAAAATGTTTTCAAACTCAAATAAAGGAATACAATTCAATCTATTCCTAAGTATCATTTCTTTCGTTTCCACTACAAAAATGTAGGCTTTTAACAAGGTAACTCATTATAATTTAGTACATTTGTCCATTTCAACTACAACCATTTACTCAAGGAAAACAATAGCTATTATACATTTAATATTTACTAAGAATACAATCTCAGTTATTTACAACTTCTAAGTTTTCCCTATCACTTCTTATAATAATACAACTTCAACAAATAACAAAGAACTTTATTTTTCTTTGAGAATAGTTCAATTCATTGCAATGAAAGGATTTTTATTTCAAACAATATATTACAACTTAATAAACAAAATATGTAATACAACTCTTCTTTTAAATGCGATTCTACTAGTCTTCCACATTAAGTGGGAGTTACAAAAAGGTCTCTACAATGAAGGATTTCTTTTGATTTCAACAAATGCATCCAAGTCCGAAATCTTCAACAAGAGCTCCACCATTTCTTCACTTAAATCACAACAACAAAAATGGGGAGAGGAAACACTCTCCACCTAACCAATAATCCAATGAGGAGAAGAATTTATCCTCCTCATTAGGCCCCCGAGCCCCAACCAAAATTGCAATAAGGAATGGATACAACTCATGGAAACTAACACAATGCTTCCACATCACAACACATAATACAAAATTTTACAACCATTTCAAACACTAGATAATATTCAAAGATACCATTCACAAGAAAGAAACTATCCAAATCCACATGGCTTGGAAATGGAAAGAAAATGGAGAAAGGATCTATGTGGATATCACTTATGCCTCCCAATGGGATTAGGTTCCCACCTTAAAGCCCTCCAAAACACAATTTCAAAACCCCTACACAACTCTTATGCCTCCTAAAGATCGTCTTATGCCTCCCAAATTCTCTTATGCCTCCCTACAATCTCTTATGTCTCCCTCAGAAGGAACCAAGTAAGAAATGTAAGCATTTTTCTTATCAAAGATTGGCGCATCCAACCTCAACTCCTTCCCATAAACATGAAATAAACTCTTATGGATCTCTATATATGGAAAAATACCCATAGAATTATCCTACACCATACTTAGGAATTCTTCCCAAGATCCCAATAAGCACACAAACCATTCACATACATGCAATACACACATATAAAAATAAACAAGTAAAAAGGGTGTAGCTTCTACCTTTCCATAGTAAGAAATTGATCAAAGAATTCACCTTACCTGCAAGCTCCTTCAATCTCAATCCAAATCCAAAAAAATCTCAAGACTTTAAAGAATCACTCCAAAAATTCTCCAACTCCAAAAATACAAGTGCCACCATTAAAATGAAGTAACCCCCAAACAAACAAATAAACTTGCATATATAGAAAAAGGGAAGAGGAGGGTGAGGTGGCTCCATGTAGGATGCCACATCACTTATCTTCAACTCCACATCATAATTCAAACCTCAACCCCAAGGCACAATAAATTGGTGGTTGAGAGAAATGACAAGCCTCTTACACACACAATCCAAACCCACACCCCCTAAGGACATAATTTAAAACCCATTTAAGAAAAGTGCAATAAATGTCAATTTTTTCCTTACAAAACACATAATGGGGTATATTTTTGACCCCCAATCCATAGGTAGGGTTGGTATATGAAATTAAGAGGTGTGGGAAAAGCTTAACTTGTCCTACAAGCCTCAAAAAATGGCCCTTAAGTCCCAAATCCGAATTTCCCAAGTAAGGTAGAGTGTACAACACTCAAAGTCAATTACACTCAACTTAAAGTCACAAAATAAAAGGACCCAACTACTATAATAAATGTCCCCTTTTGTCACATCCCCAATTAACTTAATAAACATGATTAAATTCAATTAATAAAGGACATTAATCAACAATGATAAAAAAACAATTACATCAAAAATTAAATCACATACTCCACAATTAAATAAAAGAAAATGGAAAGAATTACACACAAATCCCATGGTCACAATAGGAGGTCATCACCCCATGGGGACCCCCTAACAAAATAATAACAAAACATAACACATTACACAATTTTCCATGGTGACCATCATTGTATCCATCTAATATTTTGTTGTGGTTGGTCTCCTAACCCCATTTTGATTGTTGTGATATAATTACCTACAAAATCAACACAATACCTCCTTCGACCTCATGGCCACATCAAATACATCAAAGATAAAATATATGCACATCAATCAATAAACATCCTCATATAACTAAATCATCATCTCAATTAAACAATGCTATCATTTGTCTAAAATTTAAACAACATCTCAATTCTACCTTTTTCATCAATATCAACAAGATCATGAGATTAGTTCAAATGCTAAATCATAGTCAACATGATGAGAATTCTAAATGTCAGTAAATATATATGCTAAGAAACATCATCATCATCATAAATATAAAATGTCTCTCTATGTTCTCTAAGAATCCACAAAAATCATACTATGAATCACAATCCATCAATAGTCAGAATATCTCTATCATCTAACATCATGCTAAACCAAAATTATACAATAATATCCATGTCTATAGTCAATAGTAATCGAAATCAAAATATAATAAGTATCAAAGAGGAGTGGGCACTACATCCCCCTCCCCTTAGACTTACTTCCTCCTTGGAAGTCAACTGAAATAGGTGTGGAAACTGGACTCGTAACAATGTACATCCTCCCATGTAGTAGTAGTCTCATCATACCTATCCCACTGGACTCGCACCTGATCAATCTCTCTGGCCTCGAAGGCCTAGGGTCTTGCACTCTAAAATATGCATGGGCTCCACATCATCATTTTCCTCTATGCTCCTACCTGCAATGCGGTCCAATCCAATACATAAGATGGATCTGGGATATATCTCCCAAGAACAGATACATGGAACACATCATGCATGTGAGACAAGATCGGTGACAAGGCTAGATGATAAGCTAAGGGATCGATCCACTCGTAAGGATATCGAATGGACCCATGAATCTAGGAGATAACTTAGATCCTTTTCCATGTAACAGATAGGACTCTTATGAAGGTCTTGACATGAAGAAAAACCTTTGTGACCACCTCATAACTATGGTCAACTCTCCTTTGATCTACATACTTCTTATCCTTTATCTTGTGCCTCCTACAACCTCTGTCAGATCAAAACAACCTACTACTCCATGTCCTGTAACAAAGCTGGTCCAAGAGATACTTTGTCCTCAAGTATTGTCCCAACTCAAAGGTGTCCTGCACTCCCTGCCATAAAGTGCTTGAAATGGTGCCATCCCAATAGAACTCTGGAAGCTAGTTGTTGTTTACAAACTCAACCAAGTACAAGTACTCCTCCCACTTGACTGATGATCCATGACGTACATCTAAAGCATGTCCTCTAAAATCTAATTCACCTGATCCATCTGTCCATTTGTCTCTTGATGATATGTTGTGCTGAAATTTGATGATCATCCCAAGGCATATCATGCATGGTAGTCCAAAAGTGTGATGTGTATAAGGGATCATCAGTCATAGATGATCTTCGTATGGAATCCCATGCAGTCTAACAATCTCATCCAAGTACACTCTCGCTACTACACTAGTTTTATAGGTGGTCTTCACCAGAGAAAAATGAGCCACTTTCATCAATCCATCCACCGTGACCATGATGGCATCATGGTGGTATCTTCAACATCGACTAGCCCTACTATGAAATCCATGGAAATGGTGTCCCATTTCCACTCTGGTATAACATGTGGGTAAAGAAGGCCAGCTGGATGTTGATGCTCAACCTTCACCCTTTGACACTCTAAACAGTGTGACACAAATTGAGGCTACATCTCTCCAAAGACCTCTCCAATGGTATAATTTTGTCTCAAGGTGGCGTGCATCTTCTTCACCCCTAGATGGGCTGAATAAGGTGCACGATGAGCCTCTACCAAGATATCCTATCTCAAACCTCCATCCCTAGGTACATAGATTTGGCCTCTATGTCTAAGAATTCCATCTGAATCTAATGAAAAACCATCAAACTTCCCCTCAAGGGGTCTCTGAGACTCAATCTCATGATCTAGCTTCAAGGTAGAAACTATCATGTTGAAGTTGTCACAAAATCCTGCTCAGTAAATTTGTACCCACTGAAGTAGCCATAGCCAAATGTCTCCATCTACTCAAAGCATCAGAAAAAACATTCTCTTTCCCCTTCACATGCTCTATCTCCATGTGTTACTCACATAACAACTCCATCCAATGTTGTTGATGAGCATTGAGATTGGGTTACCGTGAAGAGGTGACGTAAGCTCAAATGGTTTGTCCTGAGAATAAATATCCTGCCCAAAATGAAATGTCTCCATCAAACCAAAGCATGCACAACTACTGCAAGCTCAAGGTCATGAGTCAGATAATTGAGCTCATGATATTTGAGTTTTTGAGACTCAAAGGAAACCACACGTGCCCTCTTGCATCAAAACACCACCTAATCCTACCAAGGAAGCATCCATACACACAAAGAAATCCCTCTGAGGATCTGGCACAACAAGAATTGGTGTTGACGTAAGGCATCCCTTCAGTGTACTGAAGGCCTACTCACATCCATCAGACGAAACAAAATTCTTCCCTTTTCCATTGAAGGGAAGTGATGGGATGTGCAAATCTGAGAAAATTCCTGAAAAAATCTCCTGTAGTAACCTATCCAACCCCATGAAACTACACACCTCGGTCACACTGGCTAGCATGGGCCAATCCATAATAGCTATAATCTTGGAAGGATTGATGATGATACCTTCCCTAGAAATGATGTGACCCAAGTATTGCACCTCTGACTAAAAGAATGCACACTTCTCTAGGTTCCCATAAAGTTGTTGCTCTCTAAGAAACTGCCAAAAACTTGACAAAGGTGCTCCTCGTGCTCCTCACATGTGTGAGTAAATAAAAATTTCATCAAGAAATATGAGCACGAATCGATCTAAAAATGTCTAAAATACCCCATTCATCAAACTCATGAAATACTACGGAGGCATTCGTAAGACCAAAAGGCACTACTGTGAACTCATAGTGGCCATATCTCATACGAAGGTTGTCTTATGAATATCTACCTCTGTGATCCTCAGCTGATGGTATCTAGACTTAAGATCTATCTTGGAAAATATTGTGGCCCCCTTCATCTGATAAATAAATCACTTCAATACGTGGAAGGGGGTAACGATTCTTGATCATTACTTTGTTCAACTGACGATAATCAATACATAATCGCAGAGATCCATCCTTCTTCTTTATAAAAATCATTGGTGCACCCCAAGGGGATACACTAGGATGGATTAGGTACTTTCTCCAGAAGGCCCTCAAGCTATAACTTGAGATCACAGAGCTCAAGGGTAGTCATCCTATAAGGTGCTCATGAGATAGGTTCTGCTTCTAGGAACCAAATCAATGTGAAAATCTATCTCATGTGGGGGAGGTAACCCTGGAAAGCTCCCCTAGAAATACATCTGAAAAATCCCTCAAGATATGATGATCATCAAGTGATAGCCCACTAGAATCATCCTCTGATCTTTTGCTAACCGTGACAGCATACAACTAGAAACCTCGTCATGCACATCCTCTTAAGATGCATAACAGATATGGTGTGAATAGAGGTGGGTCTCCTAACTCCCACTATCACTAACTCCACTCCAAAATCATCTACACATGATATTACCTTACTGTAACAATCAACTCTAGCCTGTGTGTAGATAACCAATCCATGCCCAAAATAATCCCATAGGAAACCAAAGGAAGGATACAAAGATCCAAGGTCATGGAAAAGGGTCCTAGGTCAACTATGCACTCCTTGACTAAGGATTCCACTGTGAGCTTGGCTCCAGAATCCATCTCCACATCCCAACTATGGCTCTACCTAACTTCCACCAGCTTGCATCACTCTATTACAAATGGGGAAATAAAAGAATCTGAGGAGCCTGAATCAAATAAAACAGAAATAGAAATTCCATCAATGCTACCTATCATCTCAATCACCATGCCCTAGTACTCTACCTGAGTGGTTCTTGACCACTACATATATCCTGTGGATCCTAGCCATATCACCTATTATAGGCTCTGAAACTGGTACCTTACCCTTATTATTAGGGTTTTAAGGACACTCTCTCCAATGATGCCCAAGTACACCACACCCATAACAACTACCAGGTCTCCCCTCTAATGAGAAGCGAACTCCTATGCAGGTACTCTAGTGGTCTATGTCATGGATCTGTGATGATCCTACTAAGGACTGTTGTGGTTACGTTGCTGACAGAGGTCCTACTAACTAAGCTCTAAGAGGTGCTTGAGTCCTAACTAAGTCCCTAAGAGGAGGCCCCATACTACGTCCCCTCTGAGCATCGAATCTCTCTTGGAGGCCTAAATGGAGGGATGAGTTTGGTGTTGCTGTTTTTTAGGTGGTTGTTTTGGTGGCCTGAATGAAGACTATACAGAACCATGTCTGCCACGAGGAGGAGGAGATGACCCCATTGATCTGTTATCCTATGTATGGCTCCATTGGATACGACTCCACACTCTATCTTTGGCCTGCTGCATCTTCCCCCTAGTCTCCTCTATAATATAGGCCTTCTCAATGGCCTCTGCTAATGTTTACAGACAATGAATGCACTTTTCCCCTATAATGTCAAGGTTCAGGCCCCCGATGAACCTATGGATCCTCACCTACTCATTTTACATGTAGTCTACATACTGAAGTAGGTCCAAGAAAGTGACTCACATACTCTATTCCACCATCATGGATGCCTTATGTAGGTCATTGTAGAACTAATCTATCCTCTATTGAATAAACCTCTTGGATAAGTATCTACTCCTCAAATACTCCTCGAAGAAATCCCAAGTGTCTGTCTCAAAATCCACATGGAGCTTCGACTCCTTGGTCCTCCACCAAAACCTAGATCCGTCACTTAGAAGGTGGATGGAAACACGAGCCTTCATGTTGTTGGTACACAGACATAAATTAAAGCATTTGATCAAGCTTACCAACCATTCCTCTTCCTGAAAACCCTCCAATTTCCCCAACGAAATGAGATGGATGGATGTTTTAGAATCTCTCTACTGATGGTGATGCTACCATTATAGACTATCTTCCGTCTAGGTCTCTGAACATGATAATCATGCATTCCCTAGGGATCCTAGATCTTTCTTTGTGTCCTATAGCCCTGTCTCCATGAACTCTCTGTGGTGACTCTCATCTGGTTGACTCCATGTGGGAGTTCTCTACACTATACTCATCACTGTGTCAGGAAGGTGCACAAGCCTCTACTAATGGCTCTATATCATGTCTGCTAGGTCTACCTCGTAAATATCCTCCGCATATAGCGGACATTAACATCTTATAGTGTCTAAATTATCTAAGACAATATGGCTACTACTTCCTAATCTAGGGGTGGTAAGTCCAGGTCCATGTGTAAGAACCCCTCGTCTATTGAACCGTGCCTCCCGTACATAGACTAAGACAAGAGTTAGTTTATCATTCTAGGTTCTATTTTCATTTTTCTATGTTTTCTAAGTTTAGAGTTGTTCTAAGTTTTTTTGTTATGTTTTATGTTTCAAAGTGTTCCTGGGGTCAAACTGTTGAACCCACGGCTTTGATACCCAGTTAATGCCCATAATTTTTGACGTTTTAAAACCACATTAAACCTTAATAATTATCTAGAAAGTTGTGTATTTTTTTGTTTTAAAAGGTTGCAAGGGTGTCAAAACCTAATATACGTTTAATTAATTCTCAATATTAATGCTATATTACATTGCATAGATAAGGTCTAGATTATTAATTAAATATTTTTAATCCATTTCTAATGACAATTTAATTACAATCTACTAGGTGTTGTCCACTCAAAATTCCCCTACTTTTGAGAAGTTGAAAATTGAAATTTTTTGAAGTTAAATGTCTTTTCTGTTGTCCTGGTAATGTGAAAAATCAAGAAATTGGAAAAATCTACTTTTTTTGGGTCATTTTGTGTGATTTTTGGGCCTATTGGACCTTTTTGTCCCAAGTGTCCCAAGTTCATTCGGGCTCTATGTTCCCCAATCAGCCACTTTACCCGAAGTCCATCCTTTTCGGGCCAGTCGGAACTTTTTGTCCGAAGTGTCCCAAGTTCACCCGGGCCCATTGTTCCCTTTTCATCCGAATTCGGCTGAATCGCATATTCCATGTACTTTCGTCCCTCATGTCCTAGAAGAATTTGTGCATACTTTTCCCACATCATCCATTTCTAGCCGAATCGCGCTTTCTCGTCCCGCGTGTCCCAAATGAACCAAAGGCCATTCGAGTTAATTTTTCCCGCTCACCACAAATATCTCGATTTCCAAGTTGGTAGGTGTGTATTTAATGCGCATTAATTGTCTTTCTCTCTCCAAAATGGCTATATAATGAACTGCCCCTTATGCATTTTGCACACTGCTTTCTTGCCATCCTTTGCTCATACCTTTGCGATCAAGATTTCTACACGCATACTCATTCCCCCTACAATTTCATCCCGAGTCTAGATTGCAACCTTGATTTTTCAAATTGCTATCAAAATGAAGATTAAATTCCAAGGCCAAGAGCAAGTCTCACCACTCGAGTCTGCCGTTCCTAATATCAGGGACAGTGACGTTTTCCACCTCGAGTTTGGAGATTTTTGGGCAAGAATGATAGATGTAAACCCTTCACCTATGGCACAGGAAATTCATGACAGTGGTTTGGCATTCACCGGTGCTTTCCCTATCTCGGTGCAATGCGCAGATATGGTGCTTTCCTGCGGCACTCATTTCAACCCTGATTTGAATGAGCTGACGAATGTACATGGGGAACTCATCGCTAAACTTGACGCTACCACCATTGGCACTGCCCTAAGAATTCCAGAGATGGACAATGCTATAGTAATTTCCCAGAACCAGGCGCAAGCCCTCTTCGATCAGGATAGTGAGAAATACAAGGCGTGGGTGGCGAAGTCCTTGCTTTAAAAACCTAAAAAGCGGGCATCTCATCTGTCCAAGGTTCTTTTCTATGTAGATTTCAATGAGGAGTTGTCAGATTTTATAATCCTACTGGCTCAGGTCATGGGCTTACCCTCTACAAATGAGTTCCATTTTTGGATGTGCCCACTTATCAATATGGTGTGCGAGTGAACTCAGAATATCAACTGGGCAGAGATCATTAGTATGAACTTAGCGGAGCAGCTGTCTAATGTACAACGAACAAAGAAATTCTATATGACTTCATACCTGATGTATACTCTGGCAGCATCAAGCAATGGTTTGGTTTCTCATACATCGATTCTCACAAGGGTGACCCCGTATATGACTACTGCCCTCAGTTCATCTTGGAAACCAGCAATCGCAATTTCAGAAGGGTAAATGATGCCTTTTCTATGTACATTGTCAGGCTTCTGGAGAGCGACACAGTGAGGAGATTTTCTGATGAAGCTATGAATCTGATATCGCACTACGGTGCCTACTTCATCCAATTTAGAAAATTTTCTTATATCAGGCCTGCTGGTTATGAGAGCACCCCTCTCAAACTCCCCATGTTCTGCAATGATAAAATGGCCTTAATAGAAGTATGCAGGTAGCTGGACAAGTTGCACAGAACCTGTAGGGATAAGAAAATTACTGGCTTGCACTTCCCCATCACTTTGGGAAACTACACCTGTAAAACAGCCCTAGATGCTCAAAACATAGAAAGAGCCCTAGCCCCCATCACTATCCATTTCTTCAGGCCAAGAACCTATTTTGACTTGAAGAATTTTATTGAGCAGAACATCAGGACCACTTATCATCATAGGGCAGACACAGAAGATTATTGGGCTAACTGTGTTGATGATTTTGAAGCAAGAAGGAGGCATTATAGTAGATTTTCTCTTTAACTAATTCAAGAGATTAACCTGTACCAAGTTCCTAAAGGGCTCCAGGATGATAATTCTGACCTGTACTCATATGAGTATGACAATGTGGTCAAGCAAACTCCCCTGGAGGATTTGGATTGGTTCAAAAAGGAGAAGGATGATCTGGTGGAAATCCTAGCTCCCATCTTGGTAAGAACAAAAATATGGTTTGACAGGAGAGTTCGCGAACTCAGAAAACATTCAGGTGAGTCCTCCAAAGACACCTCCACACAAAGAAAAGAGGCATTGTCACCTGATTCTAGAGCACATATGTAGACCCCTCCTGCCTTGTCAACTCAAGGTCCCATAGTCTCCACTCCTTCCTCATCCACACAGGTATATCAAAAGATAGTCAGAGAAGTCAAGAAGGAGCCTGTCGAGGAAGATCCCCTAAGGAAGCATACAGAGTTGCCCTCAACCCCAAAGAACATCATTGTTCTCAGTGAAAGCAAGGAGAGTGAAGTGCCAGTCTCTATAAGTGCTCCATAACACCCCATGGATAAAGAAAATGAGGTCCAAAGCAGTGAGCTCCCAGGTGCTACTGATTCCTCTATACCAGAAACCCCAAGTGCTCCACTCATATACCAACTAGAGGAAATAGCATTGTAAACCTTGGGTGCCATGATTTCTCTGTCTCTTGGCCCTCTTGCCCCACCTTCTTCTTCCTCCTCCTCTTTTGCATGGGTGGAACCTCTTGTTGACACTAGGAAGAGAAAGTCTTTCTCCCGGATCTCAGGACCCAATTTTGATGCTGTGGCGGCCTTATTAGGCACTAATCCTCCTACTCACGCCAAAAAATACAGAATTACCTCCAGGATAGTGTCTGATGCTCAGGGCCGATAATTCCTGAAGATAGCAAAGCCTAAGGTAGACAAGCCAGAGAAAGAATTGTAAGCATCCAATCTTGAGCTCTCAAGAATTCCCATGGGAGAGTCTACCCCTGAAGGTGAGATCCACAATATTCAAGAAATAGTCACCAGAGTCATTGGGATGGTAGAGAAAGGGCAACAAACCATAGAGCAGTTGGAGGAACAGGTCCAGATACTTACAAGTTTCATTAACTCCCTGTTGTCCAAGGATAAAGTTTTGGATCCTACCCCATTGACTACTCTTCCACCACCTGTAATTCTAAGCCAGGATGAAGTGTAGAGTATTAAAGACATGCACAAGTATTCCATCTATGGAAGGGCTATGGAGGCCATGGTGGATGATATGCTTGTTGCAGGATTGAATTTCATTGATGAAGCCTTCAAATTCCATGGGAAGGTGAACAATTTGCAACAGAAGCTCTCCTCCACTATTGGGAGCATAGATAAAGAACTTAAACTTTGGAGCAGTTGTATAGTAGACCTTCGCCTCATGGGAAAAACCGATGAAAATATTTTAATGGAAAGCAAGGTCTTCGAGGATGCAAAGGATAATTTGTCAAAGTCCTAGGTCTACAGCGTGGAATGGAAAATCAAGGTGCTGGAGGAGGCTTTGGGAGAGTTAAGAAATAGCTAGCAGAAGGGTGAGGCCTTCAAGACACTAGTTATATCTACCTTCAAGGATATACATTGCCATCTTCATGATGAGACTTCTGGTGTGCATCTCTCTTTACAAGAAATCAAAGCTCAATTCAGAGCTTTTATCGAAGGTGATCTATTCAAGGAGAGTTCCATTTCTAAGGAAAAGATGAAGGAGATTTGTTCTCTTTAATCTGCTATAGAGGAAGCGAATAAATATTATCATACTCATGTCTAATTCAACAAAGAAATGGAGAAATGCCTTGGATTTTGGACTCAGTCCACTGCCAACACATCAATCCCACGAGGCAGAGACATAGCAGAGGTGTTGAAAAGATTTAGACAGCGGATCCTAAAGTCAGTGGGCCCCTCCCAGTCATGAACACCTGTCTTTTTCTCCTAATTCTTCTCTTTTCTCCTTTCCTTTCTTCTCGTATTTATTGTAATTAGTTGGGGTATTACGATTAGCAGCCCTCTCACTAAACATTAGTTAAAAGAAGTAGTTACCAAAGAGTAACTAATTTGTAAACTATATAATGGCCTCTCCTCGCCATTTTTAAGGGGAAGAACTTGGCTTATTTAT
This sequence comes from Taxus chinensis, assembly GCA_019776745.2. Lineage (NCBI taxonomy): Eukaryota > Viridiplantae > Streptophyta > Pinopsida > Cupressales > Taxaceae > Taxus > Taxus chinensis. The sequence continues at coordinate 744,002,611 of CM034149.1, forward strand.
AAAAATGTAAAGAAATCACAAAGAAATCAATACAGAAGGATTTCCATTCTTTGTCTATCTAATTCCTTTTATTCATACGTTGTCCATTAAATATTGTTAGATCATTTGTTTACATTATGCTGAGAAGCTTTGTATTCTTGTAGATGTTATTTATAGAACTGTGTGTCTATTCAAATTTCATCTTATTAACATAAGTACAAATGATCTTATTCCAATCCACTGTAATCTTGCATGCATAAGGAATTATTCTGTCATCTATAATTCTGGATGGTGCCTTTCTACTTATTTTCACATTTTCATTCCTCTATCCTTTTGTAATTGGTAACCTATTTAGGAAACACTTTTATGATATCCAAGTTCCATAGTGAAACCATGCCTTGTATATGTGGAAATAGGTTCGTTTCTAAATAAGGGAACCTCTCCCATTAAAGAGGAGGGACTTCTTGTCCCCTGACTGTTGCTCTTCTTGAAGTTCCTTTTTTACGACCAACACTAGGAAAGTGCCCTATATTATTTTACTTGGTTAAATGGTTTTCTTCCTCATAAATTAAAATTCAAACCCATATTCAATACACCCTTACTTGGTTACCTTAGTTCCCTTAAATTATTAGCCTCAATGTCCATTTAAATAATTACTAAAAATTTCTAAGAGAGATAAATAATTAACTTAACACACTAGGGCACTAAGTGGGCCCATTCACCTATTTCATATACATTAGATTTGTTTATAATAAAACCATAATATGAATATTCGCAGCTAACAATTGTAGGATTGATTCTTAACCCTTTGAATCAAATCCATTGTGGCCACTAGATCTAAGAGTTCAAACCTAACCCTAACCATCCTTATGAAATGTTGTTAAATCTTTTTTCATGCCCTAGCCTCCTCATTTGGTCTCTTTTAGTTTCTTTAGTTTGTAAGTTGGATGAGTGGAAGCCATGAAATTAAAAGGGGAAGAAGCCATGAAGGGATTCACTAGAATCAATCTTAGTTTAGTTTATTTTAAGGATTTATTATGATATTGTCTTCTATCAGTGGATTCTAGAGGTTTCCACTCTAAATTTGTAGTCATTTAGTTAATTCCTTTTTTGAGTTCCGTATTTGGCCAAAACCCTACTTCCATTTAATCTATCAAATTGAATACATTTAAAAATTCCATTCAAGGTTTACATAAATGATTTTGATCACATATAGTTTACTAGTAATTCCATTTTTTTCATTTTGTAGGCTTAAATTTTTATTTAATCAAGTTAAGAATTGAACAATAGTAGATATTTTTTTTATGCCGACAGTGATGAAACTGCCACCCGAAGAAGGTTGGGATTCCTAGGAACACTTCCCTACCTAGGAGAAGATTCACGAATTTTGGCCTTTCCTAGGTGTCTTTTCAAAAACTGCCGCTTTGATCAAACTGGTGGTTGATAGACCATTGCTCTGCATAGGGCAACAGTCATGTTCTTCGAAAAAAGAACCATCAATTTCATAATTTTTCCAAAAACAAGTTTTACTAGAGTGCTTTGCAGTCTCTAGTTGAAATGTAAAACCATGTAAAACCATGTATTCATTCCATGCCTCAAATTACTAAATTTAAAGATTTCCCAATTCCATAGTAACAAGAAAACAACTACAAGAATCTAGTTTTCCAACAAAATTGTTTTCAAACTCAAATGAAGTAATGAAATTCAATTTATTCCTAAGTATCATTGTTTTCTTTTGCACTACAAAAATTCAATCTTTTAAAAAGTTAACTCATTATAATTTAGTGCATCTTTCCATTTCAACTACAACCATTTACTCAAGGAAAACACAAAAAATATTATACATTTAAGATTTATTAAGAATACATTCTCAATGATTTACAACATCCAATTCTGTCCTTTATTCTTAAAATAATGCAACTTCTACAAATATAATGAACTTCATCTTTCCTTGAGCATAGCTCATGCCTTACAATACAAAGATATTTCTTTCCAACAATACATTATGATTAATAAATGAAGTATATAATACAACTTTTCTTATAAATGCAAGTCTAATAGTCTTCCACCTTAAGTAGGAATTGTAAGAAGGTATCTACAATGAAGGATTTATTTTGATTTCAACAAATGCTCCAAGTCCCAAATATTTCACAAGATCCCCACCATTTCTTCACTTCAAACACAACAACAAAAATGAGGGAGAGGAAACACTCTCCACCCAACCAATAATCCATTGAGGAGAAGAAGCTATCCTCTTCATTGGCCCCCGAGCCCTAACCAAAATGTAATAAAGAATGGATACAACTCATGGAAACTACACAATGCTTCCACATCATAGTACAAAATTTCAGAACTATTTAATACACATTCAAACACAAAGATAACAATCACAAGAATGAACTATCAAAGTAAATAAGGCTTGAAAATGCAAAGTCAATTGACCAAGGATCCATGGGCAGATCACATATTCCTCCACATGGGGTTAGGTGTCCACCTTAAATCCTTCCAAAGCACAACTCAAAACCCCTAAACAACTCTTATGCCTCTCTCAAGATCCTCTTATGCCTCCCACATTCTCTTATGCCTACCTCAATAGAACAAAATAAGAAATGCAAGCATTTTACTTATCTAATGTGCGGCACCCAACCCAAATGCCTCCCAAAACATGAAATAAACTCTTATGCCTCCCTACAAAAGAAAATCCCCATAGCCTTATCATACACCATACTTAGGATATCTACCCAAGATCCCAAGAAACACACAAACCATTCACATATATGCAATACAAACATATAAAAACAAACAAATAAAAAGAGTGTAGCTCCTACCTTTCCATATTAAAAACTTGATTAAAAGAATCACACTCCAATCTCCTTCATGCTCAATCAACCTCCAATGAGCTCCAACAATTCAATAAGCATTCCAAAAAATCTCTCAATCCAAAATACAAGTGCACAATAAATTGAAGTAAACCCTTAAACAAATAAATAAACTTTCATATATAGAAAAAGAGAAGAGGAGGGTGAGGTGGCTCCATGTAGGATGCCATATCACTTATCCTCAACTCTACATCATAAGTCAAACCTCAACCCCAAGGCACAATAAATTAGTGGTTGAGAGAAATTACAAGCCTCTTACACACACAATCCAAACCCACACCTCGTAAGCACATAATTTAAAACCCATCTAAGAAAAGTATAATAATGTCACTTTTTTCCTTACAAAGCACATATTGGGGTCTATTTTTGACTCCCCAACCCATCGGTAGGATTGGTATATGAAATTAAGACATGTGGGACAAGCTTAACTTGTCCAATAAGCCTCCAAAAATGGCCCTTAAGCTTAAATCCGAATTTCCCAAGTAAGGTCGAATATACAACATTCAAATTCAATTACACTCAACAAAGTCACAAAATCCAAAAGAACAACTACTCTAATAAATGTCCCTTTTTTCACATCCCCAAATATCTTGATAAACATGATTAATTCACTTAATTAAGATATATTACTCAACAATGATAAAAAACAATTATATCACAAATTAAATCACATACATTACAATTAAATAAAAGAAAAGGGAAAGAATTACACACAAATCCCATGGTCACAATTGGAGGTCATCCCTCCCCTACGGGGACCCCCTAACAAACTAATATCAAAACAACAAACATTACACAAGTTTCCATGGTGACCTTCGTTGTATCCATCTAGTATTCACTTGTGGTTGCTCTCTTAACCCCCTTTATTATTTTTGTGATATAATTACCTACAAAATCACACAATACCTCCTTCAGCCTCATGGCCGTATCAAATACATCAAAGATAAAATATACGCACATAAATCAATAAAAATCCTCATATAAATAAATCATCATCTCAACTAAACAATGTTATCATTTGTCTAAAATTTCAACAGCATCTCAATTCTACCATTTCATCAATATCAAAAAGATCACGAGATTAGTTCAAATGCTAAATCATAGTCAACATGATGAGAATTCTTAATGTCAATAAATAGATATGCTAACAAAACATCATCATCATCAATATAATATGTCCCTCTATGTTTGTAAGAACCCACACAAATTATACTATGAATCATAATCCATTAATACTCAATATATCTCTATCATCTAACATCATGTTAAACCAAAATGATACAATAATATCCATGTCTATAGTAACTAATAATCAAAATAAAAATATAATAAGTGTCGAAGAGGAGTGGGAACTACATTAGGGTTGTAGCTTAGGGATTTTGGGATCTCCTCGAGGAGGGTCAAGCCTTTTTTACTTGTTTTCTTTATTGGCTCTTTTTCCTTGTTTGTTCACTCATAGCCTTGGCGTTGGTTTGGAGTTTTTGGGGGTCTATTTTTGTTATCGTTGACCTTGCTTCAATTTCTACCTTGTTGAGTCTTGATGTCTATCTTTCGGTTGTACAGGGTTCATGATCCCCTTCAAAATCAATGGTATTTCATTTTGGCCATTATGTGGATTGGCTTCTTTAATTGTACAAGGTTTTTTGGTCCCTTCAAAACAAACCCCTTTTTACCTTATCTAAAAAAAACACTACAAGTAACAATATATAAAAACACTTATAAAGAGTGAATCAATCTTAAATATAGAACATCTTATTAACAAACATTAAAAGATAGTTCTAAAATATCATGTAAATAAGAGATAATACAGATAACCATAAATGTACATTTATTAACTTAATCCTACATACAAATTACAATCTAATATAATAAATGGGTTCTTCTATTCTTGACATCACAAACCTTGCTAATTTTTTATATTTTATTTTATTTATTTATTTTAATATGAATCACAAGGAAATTATTCTCATCCCTTGTGACCCTATTTTAACATTAAAACATTACAACACCTATAAAATAGAATGTATGAATGGGTGCTTGTGTTCTCTTTACATTATTATTAGTGATACCTCAAATATTATACAATATAACAATCAAAACTTATTACAAATTATTAAATAATAGGGTGTATACAATTATGTTGGCTCTTATTTTTCTTCAAATGTATGCTAAAAGTTATAAATAAAAGATATTTTCTTAAAATTATTGAACTCTTATTTTGGCATGGGGATCCTATAGAGCAAGAATATGGTTGGTTGAGTTAAAACTTCATAATATTTTATTTACTTATGATCAATCATGTGTGGTAAAAATTGAAAAATGTGTCCAGTGTGTGTGTGTGTATACATACACACACACACACACACACACACACACACACACACACACACACACACACACACACACACACACACACACACACACACACACACACACACACACACACACACACACACACACACACACACACACACACACACACACACACACACACACACACACACACACACATATACACACATATATGTATGTATGTATGTATGTATGTAATTCAAATTACAACCTATTATTATTAGTGTGTAAGTCGCTAGACAATGGTAAAAATGCTAACAAATAAGAGATCAAGCTTAGAGGTGCCCAAGTCTTGGGTCAAAAGGGCCCACAATACTAATATCCATATATGTAAAATTATATTTTGTACTCCATATTCCTATAAGTACATATATGGAATTATGATTAAAGATAAAGGGAAAACTGATTATGAAAATTTATGAGCGTCAAGTGTTGTGCATGGATAAGAAAATAGTCATTTCATAAGGTTTTGTGTGTTTAGAATTGATTGGTGATATTTTCAAGGGTCCAAGGTAAGTAAAAAGTAGGTTAAGAAGAGGGGTAAGGAGATAAGGATTCGACATGAGAAGATAAAGTTTTAATTGTTGAAAGTCACATAAAACATACATGGAATTGCTCAAAGCATAATAACATAGGAGAACATGCATGATCACTAAAATGATAGCTTGGATTAATGATATCTAACAACATAAATACACCAGTACCACAATAATTAACAATTAATGTATAAAAAAATATTTATTTTTCTACATTACAACCCACTAATGTAATCTGTGTGCATGTATGCACACTAAAATAAAACAAAGAGATAAATACACCGAATAATGGTTTGTTTTAATCACATCCTTTTATTTTAGATTTCTCAAAATTAGTAATAAAATGATAGAAATTTGATATTAAAGATGAAGGAGAAATCGCCTAATATCCACAAGAGAGGAAAAAATATATATTACAAGGACTAACATACTTTCTCAAGTGTGTTATGCTGGTGCTCAATCTAATCTCATCTTGTTTGTTCAAAAAACCTCTTAGTTTGCATGGTTTGAAAGTATTTTATGTCTCCTTGTATTAATGCATGAAAGGTTTTTCCTTCATTTGGTTGTCATGGTCGGTCCTTTCCTTTGGTCAAAGGTCACATTAAGTCCAGATATTTTTTTTTGTTTCCCTTTCCATGAGAAAGAATTTGTAATTTGGGCATGAATTTGGGGTTTTCCCTTCCTTTTGTTTTTCCATAGTCATGTTCTCCCCGTCAATTGTTTTCCCAACATCCATGGAAACATGGTCCTTTCTAGTTGGATGCAGCCCGATGGGTGTTTTTGGTGAAACTTGTCACTTTTGTCACATTTGTAAAAAATACCAAATTGGCCCCATGGCTGCGATAGTATCTAATAGGTTATTAATCAAATATGAAGTGGTAGGGAAAAAGTCTTAATTTGACCCCAAAGAAGGACATGTGGTATTTTTTCAAGTTACAATCCGAGAGGCGGGTCACTGGAGCATTTTGTATTTTTTTGCCTTTTTGTATGAGGGAGAAAAGTTATGAAATAATCCACAACTCTATTGGGGCCCACATCAAAATTTGAAAGTAGAGAGGTGTGTCACTGGGGCTTTTTGAGAGTCTCAGGCCCGCTTCAACTCAAACCTTGTCCATGTGGAGGGCATGTGCTCATTTGAAAATTTACCTCTCGGTTTGATCTTTGGAGTTGCGCCAAGGAAAAACATGGAGGTTTTCACTAGCTCTACCCATACTTAGACTTTTCTTCAAGTGGCTGGTGCAACTTTTTCAGACCATGGACATGTGGAGGTCCTGTTCTCATTTAAGGATCTGCCTTTGGGTCCTACCTTCACAATTGCACCAAGGAGACAGGTGGAAGCTTCTGTTGGCTCCTCTCTATACTCATACTTCTCAAACAACTTTCTAAGGCCTGGGACACATGGTGAGCCTGTGCTTGTTTGGGGTCTCCGCTTTTAAGCTCCATACCATAAATACGCTGAAGTGACATGTGGAGGCTTCTGTTGGCTCAGTTTTTACACTAAGACTTGTTCAATGGCCAAGGCAACTTTCTTTGGCCTAGGGCACGTGGAGAGCTTGCACTCATTTGGGAACTTGCTTCTAAAATTCATCTTTGAAGTTGCGCTGAAAAAACACATGGAAGCTTCCGCTAGGCCTTCCCATACTATGACTTTTCAGTAACCAATGCAAATCTCTAGGGTCTTGAACATGGGGAAGGCCCACGCTCATTTAGGAACCTTCCTCTAGACTTCACCTTTGCAGTTGTGCCAACGAAACGCATAGAGGTTTCAGCTGACTCCTCTTTGCACTTGGCCGACCCAAAATCATAGCACATGAATGTAGACATCCATGTGAGGGAACTTATTTCTCAAGGTGTATTCATGAGGGTGAAAAGGATTTCTTTTCATATCCATCCATATGGATCCATCTGAAAATTATTAAAAAAGGCATTTCTTGCATGATAGAATGAAAGAATGATTAAGAATACTATAAAAAATTAGGATATGGTATCCTAGTCATAGTAGAGGGGTCTGAGAAACATGATCAGTTCATGATTCATCCACCTAGAAAATTTGGTTGTAAATTTGTTAAACATCACTTTCTGAGACAAATTTGTAACAAGCAAAGGATTCCTCAAAAATTATTCCTTTTGGGGGGGAAAATTTGGGATGAGTGAGCAAGTGAATTGTATAAATTCAATGAGAATACTCTTTGAAATGGTCACGTGTTAATTTTTTCGAGAGAATTTGAGAAATACCATCTTCCTAAGAGACCATTTGAGAAACCTGTTAATCTCGTGTGTTTTAGATTTGATCATGTCAAGATGGTTGCAAGTGTACAGCGATTGAAAAACTATGAGATTGTTCAAGAAACTTTCCCCTGCTAATGAATCTGATAAATCTTGAATTAATCTATGTTAATCTTGGGAAAAATTGTTCCTGCTTTTATTTGAAAGAGGGTTTGAAAACCCATAAGTGAGGATCACGAGGGACGACGTGCACGTCAAGATGGTTGCAAGTGTACAACGATTGAAAAACTATGAGATTGTTCAAGAAACTTTCCCCTGCTAATGAAAAATTGTGCCTGCTTTTATTTGAAAGAGGGTTTGAAAACCCATAAGTGAGGATCACGAGGGACAATGTGCACATCAATGGACATGCGAACGACAGCGTGAAGAGATCTCAGGAGGAGCGAGCATCAACCAAATGTGCATGCAAAGATTCAACAAATGGGGAGAACCTAGTTAAGCCATAAAACTCTCCTCTATCTCATAGATCAAAATACGTGTACATATAGGAGGTGTTGAGTAACCCCCAGTGCTGCAATCATGACAACTAGAGTAGAGAGGGGGAGTTACATTCCCAGAATAGAAGTGTAACTCCCAATGACGCATATGATGCACTGACGCATTGATGCACTGACACGTAAGAGAATCTCATATGAACCCTAAATGACACATGGACCTATGATCTCACCTAAGTGAGATGAATCACCTAATGATGTGGAAAATACACAAACCAACACCCCCCTTCATCGTAACTTAGGATGAGGCGGCAAGTCAGAAACAAGAAATGGGTCCCGACACAAAGCCTGATGAGGTACCCATGCACAAGAAAGAGGTCCCAAGCAGTGAAGGAAAACCCAGTGGGAAAAACATCCACCACAAGAGAACAAAACACTCTCTAATCTAAGAAAGATTCCAAATATGGGTCCCGGCCATAGACAAGCCTGAAAAGGTACCCATGTACAAAGAGGTAATCTCTCAGAAAGAAGAAGAAGAGAGAAGAAGAGGGAGACGAGAGGGATGCAGAAGATGCCATGAACGGATCTGAACTCTACAGCTCTAGGAAGTCTCCCAAAAGAATTTTGATGATGAGATCCTCTGCCTCTAGACTGAAGAAGAGCCACCCAGACCGAACTATGTGTCTACCCTTAGGAAGGACAGAAATGATGAGCTGGAAGTCCACCCACTCCATAAAGGAAACTGAAGGCAGAAACATGAAGAACTCTAATTCTGGTGCACTGAAGTGTGACATAGGTCTAGCAAGTGAGTGCTAAGGAACTGAAGGTAATTCCATGTGCGTAGAACTGTCAGAGTGTGAAGAGTGAACACCTGTAGAAAGGATGTCCACGTGATGTGAAGGGAACAAAACATCCTCCACAATAGAAAAGGGATCCACAGCTGAGGGTGGATCAATGAAGGTCTCCAGAAAAGTGGAAGTGGTAAGAATCCCAGAAGGGTCACTCCCAACAATGGAGATGATGAACTCCTTTGAAACACCTATAGATGGATGAGGGACCTGTAGTGCATCACAAGTAGACTCTGCAAAAAGACAACTAAGGTTAGGTAGATACTTGTCCCAATGAGGGGGCTCAACAAACAAAAGAGTGATGTCAAATAGGTATGAGTCATCCAATGAAGGTAGAGGAGTGGAAGGGGCCTCATGCACACTAGAAGTGGAAAGGAGGTGGGGTGTGATGACTGGTATGAGGCTGAGTAGAAGACTGCTCGATATATGATGAGATGTGGGGGGGTGACAACAATGTCTAGAATAGTGAGAGAAAGAGGAGTAAGAGTCCTCTATAGTACTCTCGACATCAGAACTAGGGTGCACAATTCTCATCATCAGAAGTAGAATCAAATGATTCTATGTCAGTGGAATGGACATTACACAAAGAAATGGAGGAGACAACTGAATTAGCAGCAGCAACAATGGTGGCAGTATGTGAAGGATCTCCATAGACGGACTGAAGAATGCTCCAAACATGGTGAGGTGGATCTAAGTGTGCCACATGAAACCAAAGAGATCGAGAGACATGCATCATCATGTGACCATAGATGCATGGTTGCAAGTGTTGAGAAAATCCTCTAGATGACGAATGATCAGCGGGTGTAGGAACTAGCCCAAGCAAGAAGGGTAAAAGACCCTCGTGGGTGAAGTAATGTTCCATGGAAGCACACCAAGATGAATAGTTTCTCTCTCCTAGTGAGAAGTGGTGGAGGTTGTAAAGCAGATCCTACGATGCTCACATCTGGAAATAGCAACTCTCCATGATAAAAAAAAATGCAAGATACACAAAATCAAGACATCAGACTCGGTTGATAATGTGTCTGCGTGTGAAAGCCCAAGAGTACAGTCAACCCCCCTAGAATGCGGCACTTTATAAAAGTAGTTCAGTTTACAAAACTAACAATTTCATCACATAATGTGTGAAAAATCATGCAACTTTGACTAAAGAAGCACTAAAAAATGAGCAGTGAGTCAAAAGTTATAGCATTAAATACTATTCCTACAACTAATGGAAAAAGTGCACTATATACGTTGCAAACTGATTTAAAAAGTGCTTGAAATGGGTGCAAAGGGTGTCATGTGACTTCTCATTGGAAATGACATCAAAATTTTAACTGGCATATTTTTTTTTGCTTACGAGGGGGGATTAGCCTCCTGCAAACCCCGGACCTCACCCTTCGTCTTCGACATAGCATAGGAAGGACATTAAACAAGCAAAAAATAAAGCCTTATAAATATTACAATTCCATGAATTGAAAAGAATGTTTTTTTTAAGCCTATAAAACATTAAAAAAGAGGGGTGTTTTAGAGGGGGCAAACAATTTCTAAAAGGCCAAGATGCGGGGCACCTGCTGTTGTCAACGCCATGCTGGCTGTTGACCGATGCTGAGTGTGCAAAGTTGTTGAGTCTGGTGTTGATTGCAGGCTGGACCATGTTGCCATGTACCAATGTAGAGGTGTGGCAGTCACCAAGAAACCCAGAGTGCAACAGGCATGGTGTCAGTGAATGTTTCGAATTCTGGGAGCTAGATTTGCTTCTATCCTTTCATGTCCTGATAGGAATAGATAAGGGTTAGGGCTAAGAAGAATACCTGTGGAATGTCGAGATGGTGTGCGCGTACCGTAGAGGAAGATCAGGCTGACTGCGAAGAACTCCTTTTTGTCTTGGAAGGACTACCTGCAAATAAGAACACAAGACCACAAGATTTTGATTAGACAATAAATGAGGAAACTGCCTTGGGCCCAGGAAATATAAAACTTCCTTTCGAAGGTGGTCAGTTTCCCTGCTAATATGAATTAACACAAAAGACTGTAAAATATCAATCAAATTACTTCGTTTGGAACAGATAGGGGAAAGGCTGATTTCTGGTTTGTAGTCTGGGTAACCGATACCGGTTACTGGTAACCGATGTCGGTAGGGTTTAGGATCTGTAGGTTGGTTGTTTTGTGGGGTGTTTGTGTTATTTGGTAGCTGTGTTATTTGTAAGGCTGTATATGGGTGATATTAGGAAATAAGGTGATGAGAGGTAGATGAATGATAGTTAGATGTAATATGCACGCTGGGTAGTGGATTCAGGGATGGATTTATGAGGACTGTGATTCAAAAGGCATAAGAAATGTTATAACAGAGGACATGCAAGATGTGACTTACTGGTTTTGACGAAGATGCAAGCTGATCTCCTTTGCTGTAAACACTTCTGGTATCTCCACTCGTCTCTGCTCGGTCAAGTGAAGATCTGGACTCTGTTCCTCACTCCCAATGATCTCTGTTGATTCAAAAATCCTTCCACCTTTGATTTTGGTTCGGGGAGCCCATTTACAGGGAGCCGATGGTAGTTACGTAACCGACGGCGGTCGAGTAGGAACCGGCATCGGTAAGGAAAAAGTAGGCTATTTTTAGTAAAATAGCCCACCTTCCCTGCTTTTCTCCCGAGAGATCAGTTGCGGGCTTGGTCAAATGACTAGAAGGTCGGTTTTGGGTGTGAGAAAGGGGTCATTAGTTATGGGTGTAGGTGTGGACCAAGTTATGGGTCTTAATTAGGTTAGTTTAGGGTTAGGGCTAGGTCATGATGAAGTGGCAAAATGAGGTGGTAGGTAAGGTGATGTGGATTTATCAATTACAAGGTAATTAATAAATAATTGTGTAAGGTTTAGGTGATGAGGTTATATTGCGAGATGAGATGCGGGTCACAAGGGGTCGTAAGACACAAATTTGGTGTCTACATTAGCCCCTTATTGTCATGTAGCTTGTTTTATAAAGCTGCACGGACAATAATATGAAGTGGTTTTCCCTGTTAAGGGTATAGGTAATCCCCCTCAAATCTATCACAGATTGAGTGAACGAGAAATCAGGGATAGGGTTGATAAAGGGTAAATGGTGTAGAGAAGATGGTAAGATGGTGGGGTAGGTTCAAGGAAGCAGACGCATGTTGAAATGCCATAGTACGACTAGGGGACATGATTTGATGAGCAAACCAGCAGTGCAGAGGCAAAGGTCGATAGTTTATCCAAACAAGGGTGGTATAATCCTGGTATCCAAGGCATAGGAAGTAGCTCCAGGGTATATAACAGGTAAGGTACAGGAACGTTTAGGCATGTCCGGCAGCACCAAATGGTTGGTTTGGTTGAGATAAACGTCACGGTCTAGGTCTGGGAAAAGTTGGTCGACAGATCAAGTCAAGAACCCTAATCATGCGAAAACACGAACAGGTGAGCTCGATTGAACAAAAAACTACAGGATGGGTGGATAAAAGTGTATGGTGTTGATTTTGGGTAAAGTATTGAAGTGGTACGGCCGTGGGTCGGGCCGAGTTGTTGGATTGCAGCCTTGGGTCGGGCCAGAAGGGTAGAGTGAGGCCTTGGGTCAGGCCGTTAGGTTAGGGCGAGGCCTTCGGTCGGGCCAAATGGTTAGGGCGAGGCCTTGGGTCGGGCCAGTGGGTAGGGTGAGGCCTTGGGTCGGGCCAAATGGTTAGGGCGAGGCCTTGGGTCGGGCCAGTAGGTTAGGGTGAGGCCTTGGGTCGGGCCAGTAGGGTAGGGTGAGGCCTTGGGTCGGGCCAAATGGTTAGGGCGAGGCCTTGGGTCGGGCCAAATGGTTAGGGTGAGGCCTTGGGTTGGGCCAAATGGTAGGGTGAGGCCTTGGGTCAGGCCAAATGGTTAGGGCGAGGCCTTGGGTCGGGCCACATGGTTAGGGTGAGGCCTTGGGTCAGGCCAAATGGTTAGGGCGAGGCCTTGAGTCGGGCCAGTAGGGTAGGGTGAGGCCTTGGGTCGGGCCAAATGGTTAGGGCAAGGCCTTGGGTTGGGCCAGTAGGGTAGGGTGAGGCCTTGGGTCAGGCCAAATGGTGAAAATGTTTGCATCAAAGGTGGATATAGGCGATGTTGGTGGAAAAGGGCAAATAGTAAATAAGGGCAAAATGTTGGGTAAAAAAAAGGATAAAACCGATATCGGTTATCTATGACCGGTACCGGTTAGATAACCGACGGCGGTTTCTTAGGGCACGATTTGACCGGTATCGGTTCCATGTGAAAAACCTATAAAAAGAAAAATACGCCTGGTCATTGTCACTTGTCTAATTTGAAAATCGATTTGAGTTTCTGAGGTGGATTTTGGATAGCGGTGCATTTGTTGGCTGAGGTGGCACTAGTTGAGTGGAGAAGTGAGTTGATTGGTGGGCCTGAGTGAGTAGCAGGCAACATTTGATTGGTAGAGGACCCAGCAAAGCAAGTTTGACCCATGGCACAGGCAGGAGGAGTTTGACGATGGGTCCAGACAAAACAAGAGGCAAGATCTGGCACAGGCAGGAGGAGTGACGGGAGTTGGGGCCTTACGGGAACTATATGGTAACAAAGAACATAGCTGAGGAGCGTAGAGCAATTGAGGTGGATCGCGGGGCACAGGCCAGGTGAATATGAGAGGATTCCTATAGATCGCGTGCGGCGACAATTTAGATTTGTGCAGGACATATCGCAGGCTTATAGACCATATATGAGGATCAACGCAGAGGCAACATTCTCACCTCCCCAGCCAACACCTCCAGAAGGTCCTGAAGAAGTAGCAGCCGATCGCAGGGTAATGGACGCAGGAACGACAGAGGCCTATAGATTATGGTGGGTAGCAGAGCTGCAAGGTGTACGTGATCGTCCTGACATAGCGGTGATTACAGCAGAGAGGGATCGTCTGCAGCGTTTGGTTCAGCAGCTCCAAACGCAGGTGAATGAGACAAGAGGATTGTTAGCGGTTGCGGAGTCACGGGCGGAGAGACTAGAGGCTGGAGTCCTCCATGCGAGAGGGCGTATTCATATGTTACAGGAGAGGTTGGCAGATCAGTGGGCGGTACCAATAGCCATGGTACCTTTGAGGACAGAGAGGCCTGGCGAGAGGGGTCGACGATCACGATCCTCACCTAGTTCGGGATGAGGCGTAAGGGTCTAAATAAATGTTAGCAAGGTATAAGAATTAATAAGGATGCCGACCTGCGTGTCGATGATAGAGAAGATGTATTTGTTTAACATCTAAATAAAACTGAATATGTATGTTGATTTGAGTTACGATAATAATAAGAATGTTTTCGTTTTGACTTTCGGTGTTTTGAAAAAGGATAAAGAGGAATGTGATTAAATAGAAATACACAAAAATATTTATATTTACCACACATGATAGGTTATGGTAGGGGATGGTCGAGCTAACCTTGGGAGACCCCATGTCTCCGAAGTGCTGCCTACATAGCCCATTGCACAAAGCAAGGAGGGGCCTCAGACCGATGTAGTTCTCCCTTAGGACCAGGGAGAGGTGAATTCAGGCAATTTAGGTATGGTTAGGCGATTGGTTGGTTGGTAAAGGTATTGATAGTAATATTGGTAAGGCAAGGTTGATGGTGTTGGTAACGAATTGGTGAGGTTTGTAAAAGGTATAAGAGAAGCGAAAGTTAGCCTACCCAAGTGGTAGGGAACCATGTCCTGCTTAAGATCAACACACAATCCTAGATGCGAGGCAAAAAGGAAAGATTGCTCCGTAGGTGAAAAGAGCAAAACGAACCACACAACATAGAATGAACGTGAAGCCCTAGGTACCAGTGCATAGACGAGAAGTCAATAGGTGAAAAGAGTTGTATGATCACATCCTATCAGGTGTACGTCACGTCCCTTGAGTTGAAACAAATGGTGAGGTGAGGTGAATGGTATAGTTGAGGTACGGAAAACTTATTACAAAGTGAGTGTTCGGACGAAAGAGAACCTACCCTAAATAGACAAGTCCATGACTCAAAAGTTCTTTTGAATGAGGCTTTTATTTTATTGAATATAGACTGATCGATGCGGGAAGTCTACAAGGGATTTTGATTGTTTTATTCTTGAGGTCTTCACGAAGCTGATCAATGCGAGAAGCTTCTGATAAAGGCTGACTGTGTATAGCTGTCCTTCGAGGGAGCAGTCTATTTATAATAGCAGATATGATTTTAATGCATAGCTGTCCTTCGGGGGAGCAGTCTATTTATAATAGCAGCAATAGTTCGGCATATAGCTGTCCTTCGAGGGAGCAGTCTATATTTAATTTAGATGACTAGATGTTCTTTTGGCGTGAAGCATCTAGTTTAGTAGGAAGTTTGACTCAAGAAAATCCCATAAGAATACGGCTTATTTTAATACTTTGAAGTCATGGACTAGACTAAAAAGGGGAAGGCATCGTCAAGGGGAGGTGAGAAGTGATCTTGATTTTATTTTGAGATGTAGAAAACAAAGTGTATGTAGCGGTAAATGAGCTCAAGGGACGAGCAGTAGGTAGATAAGAAGTGATATAACACTAAATTCAACAGTAGAATGGTCGAAGATGCAAGGCATTAAGGGGCTCAGGCTCAGGTTTACCATTAAGCGAAGCTAAACGATAAGTGCCTGATCCATAAGTGTGAGTGATTATATAAGGCCCAATCCAATTGGGAGAAAATTTTCCACGTTTGCTCTTTTCTAGTTTGGTTACATGTTGATTCTCTTTGAGGACAAGATCACCAACCTTAAAGGTACGCTCATGAAGTCGCTTATCATAAGCACGCTTGATGCGTTTTTGATAGATTTGAAGGTGATCGAGAGCTGTAAGACGACGTTCGTCAAGAAGCTCCAATTGGGCTAACCGCTCTTGGCGGAAATCATCATTGGTGAGAATATCCTGAAGGGATATTCTGAGGGAGGGTATTTGTATTTCGAGAGGTAAGACAGCCTCGGTACCATATACCAAAGAAAAAGGTGTGGCATTAGTAGAGGTACGGATGCTAGTACGATAAGCCCAAAGGGCAAAGGGGATGTGATCGTGCCAATTTCGTCCGGACTCATTGACAACTTTCATGAGGATTTTGGTTAGGGTTTTATTAGAGGATTCGGCTTGTCCATTTGCTTGTGGATAGTACGGTGATGAGAAGCTGAGTTTGATACCAAAGTTGTCACAAAGGTCTTGCAACAACTTATTTTTGAAAGATTTGCCATTATCTGTAATCAGGCGATGAGGAACACCAAAACGACAGATAATGTGGTGGTTAATGAACTCTACAATTTTTTCTTTTTTAGTTGAAATGAGTGGAATAGCCTCCACCCATTTTGTGTAATATTCGGTTGCTGTGATAATCCATCGGTGACGTTGCGAAGAGGACGGATGAATCTCACCAATAAGGTCTAAACCCCATTGTGAGAAGGGCCAAAGATCTCGAGCGACCTGGAGCGGGTGGCTAGGAGTATGTTGAAGGTTGGCATGTTGTTGACACATAACACAACGCTTAACATATTCGTAGCAGTCGTTATTGAGAGTAGGCCAATAATAACCAAGGCGAAGGATTCGTTTGGCCATGGCAAGGCCGCTAAAATGTCCGCCACAAATACCGTCATGGACTTGTTGGATGGTATGGGTGACCTCCGCGCCGGTGAGACATCGAAGGAGGATGCCATCAAAGCCACGTTTATAAAGGAGTCCCCCCATAACTACATAACGAGAAATGCGTTTAAGAAAAGCGCGTTTACTAGTACTAGTAAGGTCAGAAGGGAGAACAGAGGTTGTAAGGTAGTCATGGAATTGGTGATACCAAGTATCCTGCGAGTTAGCAGACACAGTATTTATCGTACAAACAACCGGGGCTGAATAAGATGGGGCAAAGAGTTGTTGGACCAAGACGAAAATGTCAGAGTCAGTTGATGAGGCTGGAATTTGCGAGGCTAAGCAAGCCATAGTATCCGCAAATTTGTTAGTGGAGCGGGGAATGGTTTGGATAGAATAGTGAGTAAATAAGGCTAGAAGTGAATCCACGTAGTGTTTGTATTTTTGAAGTTCCTCATTTTTACATTGGTAGATGCCCATAACTTGATTGACTACCAATTGAGAGTCGCCAAAAATATTGATAGATTTGATACCTAAGTGCAGCGCAACCTGGAGACCCAGAACAAGGGCCTCGTATTCCGCTGTATTATTAGTGCAAGGGAAATCGAGTCGGAATGAAAGAGGCATAGGCTCGGCATCGAGAGGAATAAGAACAACGCCGGCTCCTCCACCGCGTTGGCATTTGGATCCATCGAAGAAGAGAGTCATTGAATACGACTCCTCCTGGAGTGAAAGAGTGGCAATGAGTTCGTCGGGGAATGTAAAATTGGTAAATTGTTCCCCAGGTAAAGGGGCTTCCGCAAGTTGGTCTGCGATGGTTTGTCCTTTGATTGATTTCTGGTGGACAAACTCAAGGTCGAGGTCGGCGAGGAGCATGAGCCATCGGGCGATGCGTTGGTTTAGATGAGGTTTGGCATACATGTAATGGATGGGGTCCGTGTTGGTGATGACGAAAGTTTTGTGATTCAGAAGGTAGTGTCGGAGTTTGGTAGCCACGAATGATAGGGCTAGGCACAACCTTTCTACATGTGTATACCTAGTCTCATAGTCCACCAAAGTATGACTTATATAATAAATGGCTTGTTCTCTATTTTCAGAGTCACGATGTGCAAGCATGGCCCCTACAGCGTGGTCAGTGGTGGAAAGGTAAAGGTAGAAAGGGCGGTCGTCTTGAGGTGGGATAAGCACAGGTGGCTGTAAGAGATAAGTTTTGAGAGCTTCAAAGGCTTGGTGGCACTCTTCGCTCCATTGAAAATCAATGTCCTTTTTAAGAAGGTGATGAAAAGGTTGACATCGATCCGAGAGTTGGGAGATGAAACGTCGGATAGATTAGAGCTTACCTTGTAAACTACGCAATTGTTTGAGATTGGTAGGTGGGGGCATTTCTAGGATAGCTTTGACTTTAGATGGGTCGACCTCAATGCCACGCAAAGAGACGATAAAGCCAAGAAGTTTTCCCGAAAGGACACCAAAGACACATTTTTTGGGTTGAAGACGGACAGAATATTGTAACAGGCGATCAAAAATAATGGTTAAAACATCGAGATGTTCACTGCGATGTTTAGACTTGCCAAGAAGATCGTCGACGTAATCTTCAAGGATAGTGTGCATAATGTCATGAAAAATGTAGGTCATAGCCCGCTGATAGGTCGCACCAGCATTCTTAAGGCCAAATGGCATTACACGGTAACAGAAGGTTCCCCAAGGAGTTATGAAGGTAGTTTTGTGTTGATCGGCAGGGGCAACCAAAATTTGGTTGTATCCTGAAAAGCCATCCATGAGAGAGAGCATCTCATGGCCTGCAGTGAGATCAACAAGTTGGTCAATACTAGGTAGGGGGAAGTCATCCTTAGGGCAAGCGAGGTTAAGATCCTAGAAATCCGTGCATATCCGAAGTCCCCCCGTCGCTTTAGTGACAGGTACGATGTTAGAAATCCATTGAGGATAGTCAATAGGCAGAATGAAGGAAACAGAAAGGAGTCGTTGGAGCTCCTCTTTGACCAAGAGGGCAATGCGCGGATGCATTTTTCTCAATTTCTGTTTAATTGGCTTGGAATCGGGTTTCAGGGTAATGTTATGGACAGCAATGTCAGGATCAATTCCTGGCATGTCAGCGTAGGACCAAGCGAAAGCTTGGTTGCGAGCACGGAGGAAAGGTAGTAAAGGTGACTTGTTCTGATGCGTTAAGGGATTGTCCGATCTTCACAATGTGAGGATCCTCCTCCGTGTGGATGTTGATTTCTATAGTAGATTCGTTCAGCATGGTTTGGGTTTCAGATGGTAAGGCTCGTTGAATATAAGAGTCATCCGCGCCAAGGTAAGTGAGGATGGAGTCATCATCCTGGCACTCAATAACGTTAATTGAAGGGGAGTCCTCTTCAATCATGTCTGGATATAGAAGGGGAATAGAAGAGGGGTCCTCATTATCGCGTTGATAAGTGAGAGGACCTAGGAAGATAGCATTTATGAAAAAAAAAAGTTAGGAGGGATAGATTCAGGATCTATCGACTCGGTGGGAGACGAAGGCAAAATGGGTGATGATGGTTCGGTAGGGGTGACATCATCGTCTTCTAGAAGACAACTGACACGAGGTTCCGTCGATGTAAGTGTTCCCAGAAATCCGAGACCACTACGATCATTATGTTTGCGTGTGGTGATGGGGATGAGCGTATGTCGGCCTTGTTCATAAAGGCCAAAACCAAAGCCTTTCCAAGCACAGCGAGTCAAGAAGGTGAGGGCGAAGCGACGATTTGTCAGGTATTGAAAATCGGATTGGAAAGGAACCACACCAAGAGGAGGCTCAGGGGCAACGGAAGATGCGTCGACACCCCCATATGTTAGGTTAGTACGGTAGTGCGGTGGTCCGTAGGAGATTACTTCTCCCACACGACGGTCATAAGTAGGATGTGCATGTACCTGTCCGTACTCCTGTGGGGTATGGAAAGAACTAACGTTATATAGGCGATACTCCCCCAGCGTAAGGTCGTTGAAAAACATCTACTAAGGGATCAACGGTTGGGATGTTAGCTGCGGGAAGGGAAGTGGTTTTTGCGATGGTAGTTTCATCAGTTGAAGGCGTAGGTGCGGTTGAGGTGGGTGGTTGAGGCACAGTTGAAGAGGATGGTTGGGTTGAGTGAATGGGTGTCTTGATTGGTACAAGCACATCGTTTGGGCGGTATAACATATTGCAGGTTTTAAAGGGGGGGGATCAGCTTTTACGGTGTAGGATTTCCCCTCGTACTCAAATTTTATGCATCTATGTAATGTTGAGGGAACGCATCCCATGGCCCGGATCCAAGGACGACCCAGTAATATATTATATTGGAACTCTCCCTCAAGGACATAGAAGAGTTCGGGTAAAGTACGTGGTCCTACCCGAATGTTGAGGATCACGGTGCCTAAGGTAGAGGTAATAGCGTCATTAAATGACCGCAACATGATGGGGTTGGCACACATGTAGCTAGAAGGGATATTCATTTGTTGGAAGGCTTTTGAAGAGATGATGTTTAGGCTAGCGCCCCCGTCAATCATAACACGACGTACCCGAATGTCCCGGACGTAAGCGGAGATGAAAAGGGCAGGGTCAGGGTCTTCTGTACCAAAGTCAACAATTTCATCTTCAGAGAAACTGACTACAGCAGCTTGTGGTACAAAGACGGAAGTGGTTGGGCGGTGGGTTGTTTGCTGAGAGAGGCAACGTGATTGGGTGTCAGAATGGAGGCAACGGGTAGGGTTTCATTAGGTAAGACCTCGATCCCCTGAAGAATTTCAACGAGAGCTTGTCGATGAGATTCAGAAGTCTGAATGAGATCATATAGTGTCATTTTTACGGGTGATTGGTGAAGTTGTTTGATCATGGCTCGATGGGCAGCTCCATTAGAGACGGGGTAAGCGGGTCCACGAATAACCACTTTGGGTGGTGGTGCAATCGAGATGCTGGACGGAGAAAGAGAGGGCACAGGTGTGCTTTCTTTCGCTTTCTCGTTGTTTTTCTGCGCTCGAGTAGCAACACTAATCATATTAATCTCGTAGACCTGAGATGAGGAAGATGTTTGGGATAAATCATGGTTTTCAAGAGGTGGGGTTGTAATAATGATGGATCTTGGTGAGGCGGGGACAGATGGTATAGGAGAGGGGATTGAAGCTAAAGGTCTCTCCCTTCGTAAGTTGTCTTTCTTAACCTTTTTATCGGGGAGAGGTGACTGACGAAGGATGGTTTTTAAAGCTTTGCATCCCTCCACATCATGTCCTATTGTGCGGTGATAAGCGCAGATTTTAGACTCATCGTAACCTATAGGCTGAGGTTTAGACGGGTCATAAGGTCTAAGTGGGGGTAGAGAAATGGTCACATTCTCCACCAACATAGCAAGGATTTTGGCGTAAGATCCTTTGAGTGGGTCAAAATTGGAGGAGGATGAGGGCATTGGTTGTGCGGGTTTCGGTAATGTTTGGGCATGGTTGGTTCGTATGGGTGGTGGTTTAGCCAAGGGGTGTTGACACGTGGTTTTCACTAAACGTGGTTTCTTTGGCGTAGGAGCTAAGTTCGGCTGGTTAGATGATGAGGCTACAGATGACGTGGTAGCGGGAAACAACCACGGAGAAAGGGGAGTGACAGAAAATAAATCCTTTGATGATGGAGTTTGTTTAGGGTTGATGGGTGGACAGGATACGTGGGGTGATAATGTTGATATACCCTTAGATCTCTGTATAGGTGCAGAAGGCGTAGGTCATTTTGAAGAAAACGTAGGAGGTATGATATATTGATGCAAGGTGGAAGGATGAGGTCCCAATATGGAAGGTAGGTGTGACGATGATGGTTTTGATTGTGATAGAGGCATGGATTGAGCTTGTCTTCTAGGTGGCGGGGCGGCTTTATTCTTGGATAAATCTAATCGCTTAGGTGGGTGTGTTAGACTGGGTATGGGTGAGGTCCCAAGTGTAGGGGAAGGTTTGGTTAGGTTAATAGAGGTGGATGGGATACTTGATATAGATACAGGGGGTGAGAATGAGGACATAGGAATTTTGAGTTTCTGTAAACACTTAGGATATATGGTAGAGGTGTCGGAATCGGTCATCTGTATTTGAGTAGAATAAGGGGTACTCAAACGTTCCCATAGGATTCGTCTATCTTCTGGAGAAT
Source organism: Taxus chinensis (assembly GCA_019776745.2). Classification (NCBI taxonomy): domain Eukaryota; kingdom Viridiplantae; phylum Streptophyta; class Pinopsida; order Cupressales; family Taxaceae; genus Taxus; species Taxus chinensis. The sequence goes on from CM034149.1 coordinate 744,024,617, forward strand.
GACAGTCTTCAGGTTTGAATTGTAAATTTGGTACGGAAGAAAGGTGGGTTGTGATTCCAGTCCACTGTGGGTGTGATACAAGGAGTAGATGAGGTACCGTATCAATAGATGTTACGAGGTCAACCGGTCGTTGAAAATATTTAGGCAATGAAGAACTAATAGGGAAGAGGGAATGTTCGAGAGGATCTGTCATGGTTAAATAATTTGGTGATGTCGGTGCAAGAGATTTCTCGTCTAAGGATGTCAAAAGGAGTGGCGTACCTTCCTCTTGTACAGCAAGAGTGGTAGAAGGGGAAGTCTGGGAAATAGATAGATTAGATAACATCCGTTCGCAGTCTTGTAGGGATGTGGTATAAGAAGACTCATCGATGGGAAGAGAAGTCTGGGCAGTTAACTCCTTTATGGGTAAAGGAATGATTTCACTTTGGCTTGATGGTGGTAAAGGAGGTTCGGGCTCCTGTGTTAGTGAAGAGGCTTGATTCAAAATTTTCTCGATAGAGGCTTTTGGCTGGGTATCGAAGACTGCATGGATCTCATGAACAATCTCCTCAGCTAAAATATCCTGGTTTGTGTTACTGTTGGGAGAGTGATTCGGGAATGGTTTGTTGAAGATTTTCAAATTTCGGTTGGCAGGGGCATTAGGATTATCGAGGGTTATATCCCCTGCGTCAACCATTTCCTGCACTATGTTTTTCAACATCTTGCAGTTTTTATGACTATGTCCTTTTACACGGTGAAAGTTACAGAAGTCATTTTCTTTGTACCAGGAAGGTATAGCGCGAGTGGAGTCAAACCCGGAGTGAGGTTTAACAGGAGGCAAGGTGATAGCTCCGGCCTTGAGGAAATTTTCCAAGATGACACCATAGGTTTCTCCCAAGGGAGTGTAATTGATGGGCTCTACTTTATACTTATAGGTGGTTTTTGGTGGGGTATTAGATGGTGTTTGAGATTTAACCATCACCGCGTGGACAACTCCTTTTGATTTAGAAGAAGTGGACGCGTGAGGAGTGGTGGTATTTGGTTTATTGGTAGAATCAGGAGTTCAGAAATTGGGGTTTTTTTGCGCAGCCGCAATTTCTCTTCTTCTAAGGCTCGAATTTCTAGTTTCCGAGCCATGGTAAAGGCCTCATCAAATGTGCGGAAAGTTTGAGTTTGAAGAGTAGGAGAAATGTGCTTAGCACATGCCCGCATGAAAAGTTCAATAAGTTCAGCCTGAGGCAAGGCATATGTAAGTTGGTTGATAAGGCCGCGCCATCGTCCGACGAAATCTGCGATAGATTCATCTTCGAATTGTCAAATGGCATAAAAGTCGGTGATGGATACTTTCTTAGCAATGTTAATGGAGAAGTGATCCAAGAAAGATTGGGCTAGTTGGTTAAAAGAGAAGATTGAGTGCTGGGTTAAAGCATTATACCACTCCAAGGCGGGTCCTGATAAGGACATGGGAAATGTGTGGAGTAACAAGGCATCATCATGGGCAATCAAATAACAAGCATGTCTAAATGATCGCAAGTGTTGTTGAGGATCCTCTTTACTGTTAAAATGAGTAAATTTCGGCAATTCCCATTGAGGAGGATATGAGTGAAGGGGGACAGAAGGGTGAATAGGCTCCCGACAAACTTGCTCGTATGTCAAGGCACTACGACTTCCCGAAACAGAAGCCTCTAGATTTTGCATTTTGTCCATCATTTGTTTGATGAAATCTGTGGTTGGATGAGATGATGGTGCGGTTGTGGTAAACGGAGGCAAATTGGGCCAAGGGCCTCCGCTGGACAATGGTGGGGTTAAGTGTTGATAAGGTATGGAGGATGAATATGTTGGGGCGACCGAATAGGGATGTCCCATATAAGATGTTGAGGTTACTGGATACGTGTATGGGAATGAAAAGGTAGGCAGAGCTTGAGAAGGAAAGCTCGTGTGGATAGGTGGCAGAGAGCAAGTCATGAATGGAGTGGTCTGCAAGAGAGATGAGGTAGGGGCAGTTGGTGGTAATGATATGTGGGGTCCAAGATTAGCCAAAGGAAAGCCAATCTGAGTCGTATGAATCTCTGAAGTTGTCAGATTGGGAGATGGGGCTAAAGGTGCAGGAAGTAAGGCGGTGTTATCAGGCGGAGTGGGCGCTAAATGAGCAGCTATACTAATAGGCATGCCAACAAGGAGCTGACCATCAGGCGTACGGTCAGGGGCATGAGACAAATAGTATTGTACAACACTAGGATTAGCATCTAGAAACTTGACAAAGTCCTTATCTCCCACAGGAATTTTAGGAACCTCGCTGGTATCCGTAGGATTCCCCACAGAATGTGAAGGGGTGATTCAGGTAAAGAAATAGAGCAAGCATGTGAAACCATAGTGGCGGCTTGCTTTCGAGTGATAACAACCATGGACAGGTGTTCACAGTAGGGTTTCAATCTGTCAGGAACAGAAACAAACTCAGACTGGTGAAATTGGTAGGTTGCTGGTTTGTCAGGAATTGGGAAAGACAGTAACCGATATCGGTCTAGTAACCGATGTCGGTTATACTATAGCCGACGTCGGTCAGGTAACCAATGTCGGTTTAAGAAGTCTAGGCTAACAAGATATAAAAGGCTGCTAATTTTATTTTAACAACGTTTAGTATACTTGTCCAATTATTGATCACAGAAGACAGAGTATGAGAAAGAAAACAGAACTAAAAACAAGCAAGATGTACACGCAAATCCAGAGATTAACCCTAGGGTTAATTTTAATTATTGTGGGCTTATGCCTTTAGATGTAGAATGATGTCAGAATCCTAAACAAAAGACTTAGGGGAAATGTCAAGTTTGTTTTGGCTTATAAGGTTACCTCAATCGGGCAGAGGAATACCGCGAAAAAAGGGGGGATGTTTGAGCTGTTGTGTTAATTGTGAAGTGATTCAGTATGTGTTGTGCAGTGAATGTAAGATTAATTTCTTGTCAATACCGTGGATATCACCCCCATGTGTACGTTCTGTTACTTAATCTATGTTCACTAGAATTGAAAACAGCAAGCAAGGATGCCAATGCACGTGTTTTAAACCCAAATTGAAAATGATATTCGATGAAGCAAAAGAGATGACTTTCACTAATGCAAGATGCAAAAAAAAAAAGTTAGTTCTTTTATCAAAATAATACAAAACCTTGTGAATATCTTTTAGAAGAAGAAAATAGTAAGTATACTCCCTATATGAAAGCAAGCAAGAAAGAAAGAAACCCAAAAATGGGTCCCACCGGGCGTGCCAAAATGTTTCGCTCGGAATGTTTCGACTTCTGGGAATAGAGTTGCTTCTATCCTTTCATTCCTTTTAGAAACAAATAAGGGTTAGGGCTAGGAGGAATACCTGTGGAATGTCAAGATGGTGTGCGCGTACCGTAGAGGAAGATCAGGCTGACTGCAAAGAACTCCTTTTTGTCTTGGAAGGACTACCTGCAAATAAGAACACAAGACCACAAGATTGTCAAATGAGGAAACTACCTTGGGCCCAGGAAATATAAAACTTCCTTTCGAAGGTGGTCAGTTTCCCTGCTAATATGAATTAACACAAAAGACTGTAAAATATCAATCAAATTACTTCATTTGGAATAGATAGGGGAAAGGTTGATTTCTGGTTTGTAGTCTGGGTAACCGATACTGGTTACTGGTAACCGATGTCGGTAGGGTTTAGGATTTGTAGGTTGGTTGTTTTATGGGGTGTTTGTGTTATGTGGTAGCTGTGTTATTTGTAAGGTTGTATATGGGTGATATTAGGAAATAAGGTGATGAGAGGTAGATGAATGATAGTTAGATGTAATATACACGCTGGGTAGTGGATTCAGGGATGGATTTATTAGGAATGTGATTCAAAAGGCATAAGAAATGTTATAACAGAGGACACACAAGATGTGACTTACTGGTTTTGACGAAGATGCAAGCTGATCTCCTTTGCTGTAAACACTTCTAGTATCTCCACTCGTCTCTTCTCGGTCAAGTGAAGATCTGGACTCTGTTCCTCGCTCCCAATGATCTCTGTTGATTCAAAAATCCTTCCACCTTTGATTTTGGTTTGGGGATCCCATTTACAGGGAGCCGATGGCGGTTACGTAACCGATGGCAGTCGAGTAGGAACTGGCATCGGTAAGGAAAAAATAGGCTATTTTTAGTAAAATAGCCCACCTTCCCTGCTTTTCTCCTGAGAGATCAGTTGCGGGCTTGGTCAAATGACTAGAAGGTCGGTTTTGGGTGTGAGAAAGGGGTCATTAGTTATGGGTGTAGGTGTGGACCAAGTTATGGGTCTTAATTAGGTTAGTTTAGGGTTAGGGCTAGGTCATGATGAAGTGGCAAAATGAGGTGGTAGGTAAGGTGATGTGGATTTATCAATTACAAGGTAATTAATAAATAATTGTGTAAGGATTAGGTGATGAGGTTATATTGCGAGATGAGATGCGGGTCACAAGGGGTCGTAAGACACAAATTTGGTGTCTACACACCAATACTAAGCAAAAAACCTTCCATGCAGGTGTAACCGCTAAGTTTGAACCAAAAAACGTCTTTTTTTTCAATGCAAAAAATGTAGGTCTAAAACACCGAGGGAGCTGTTGCAGGCATGTGGGAGGTCACTGGAGGTGCTGGGAGCAGGTGTGGCAGGCTACACAAGCGGGAGGAGCCATTTGAAAACCCAAAATGCCCAAAAAATGCCCAAAAATGCCAAAAAAAGGCCCAAAAAATGTTTTAAGCAAAGACTGAGCTGTTGAATATGATGTTGCAAGTTGCAGGTTGCTAGATATGTGTAAAACAGTCACTGGAGGTGCTAGGAGTAGGTGTTGCAGGTTTGGACAAGCTGGAGGAGCCGTTTGAAGACCCAAAACACCAAAAAATGCCCAAAAACACCCAAAAACGGCTGAGCAAAGTAAAAAAACGTTTTTTCAATGGTAGAGGATGCTGGAAGAGCCATTTGAAGGGAACAAGGCAGGTTTGATTCCTCCTTAGACCTGAACATTACCTGTAATGAGAAATAAGTACATAGATAACCCAAAAAGACAACCACTAAAATCTGGAAAAACACCATAAACTCGAACAACAACCCAAACAAACCACGATCAAACCCGAACGGAAGTATAAACATCTAAATCAATGCAAGAAGAGCACAACTAGAATATCCATTATGACACACACTGAGAGAGATCTGTATATCACGCCGGAAGCCAAAAAACACGCACAGAAATGCCGATGAGTGCATGGATCCACAAGATCCGCTCTGATACCATGAAAGAGGGTTTGAAAACCCGCAAGCGAGGATCACGAGGGATGATGTGCACATCAATGGACGTGTGAATGGCAGCGTGAAGAGATCTCGGGAGGAGCGAGCATCAACCAAATGTGTATGCAAAGATTTGACAAATGGGCAGAACCTGGTTAAGCCATAAAATTCTCTTGTATCTCATAGATCAAAATACGTGTACATATAGGAGGTGCTGAGTAACCCCCAGTGTTGCAATCATCACAACTAGAGTAGAGAGGGGGAGTTACATTCCCAAAATAGAAGTGTAACTCCCAATGACGCATATGATGCACTGACGTGCTGACGCACTGACGCACTGACGTGTAAGAGAATCTCATAATGAACCCTAAATGACACATGGACCTATGATCTCACCTAAGTGAGATGACTCACCTAATGATGTGGAAAATACACACACCAACATTATTTTAGAATGTCCTTCAAATAGTTTTTCTTGTTCCTGTTGCAATCTTATATTAAAATGTCTCTGAATCACACAAGATCTCTTCCATGTTTTAGTGTTTTAGCATTTACAATTTCATTATGAGAAGAGCTTTCATCTGATAATGAAATAAACAATTTAAAATTATTTTACTACCACTATGTTGATAAAGGTTGTTTTTAAGCCTATGAGTGTATCTTAGGCACGATGAACCAGGGTTTGTTAATGTTTAATTTAGTTTTTAGCTTGAGCCTTCGTGTTGAATTATTAAAGATTGTGTGAAACTATGCAAATTAGGGCCTCCATTGATGTATACCTTTTGGTTGAAGGAATATGTTGGCTATTCTGAAGCATTATGTCTGTTAGTTTTCCAATTGTTGTAAAGAATCTCAAAGATTTGGTGAAATCAACTTCATCTTGCTTAATTCCTTATCAAAATTTTCAATTAACCATGAATCCTACCTAAAGTACCCTTTGTTGTGTTGTATATCCACAAATGAAAAAAATCTACTGCCAAAATATACAGAAGCAAGAAGGTTTTAAGTGTCTTTAGTAACTCAAACCTTATTAAAAAAATATCTCCATTTTTTAGAAGTGACAACTCGTGAGAGTTAAATTGTGTTGTGTTGATCATATTTTCTCAAGGTTTTATTTAGAAATCATGCAAATAAGGATCTCTTGATGACCTTCACCAATAGAGGTTACAAAACGGGTCCTCTCACCTTGGTTGAAAGGAAAGACATAAAGTAGTGAGGATAGATCAAATCCTTAATGAAGGTGTTATCCATTTCTCCAACCCCCGAGTGACAAAGAGCCAGTTGAATCCCTTCCCCGACTAAAAAATGAATCATACCATGATTTTTCTATCTCTAAGTATCTTATTAAATCAGTGATGTTGCTCAACTTCGAAGGGAGAATCAATTTAGATACCAACACCAAATCGTCGCCATTACCGGGGATCTTCAAAGGAATTATTATATATGGCCTTGGTAATGTTTCTTACATGATCTAAGTGAAAATACATTGTTTAAACATCATTCTGTGTTCAGATTTGTAAGAATTGTGTAAAGTTACAAGGTCTGTGTGCAATATTTCTAGTTTCTAGTGATTATTACTCTAAATTTATGTCATCAGTGATAAATACTTGCAAAGGAAGGTCAGATCTACTAAGCTTTGTAGGAATTAAGTGTTGATAAATATTTTACAAGTCATTTATAGTGCATTTACACAACTAGTGTGAAAATCCTTAGTGGTGACTTCATGTTGATTTAAATTTTGATAAATACCAGTGCCTTAACCTGTATTAAATGAATTTGTCACTAATCTTTGGAAAGCTGGAAGGAAAAAGATATTTCTTAACTAAAGACCCTACCGGAAAGTTGTTTCTAGAACTAGGAAAGACAAATTCAGAAGGAAAAAGAGTCTGGAAAATAGTTGGAGATCAGGAATCAAGAAAAGAACTATCTATTGTGAAAAGTGGTCAACCTGTGATTGAGGATTACCATTCTTCTTCAAGTGATTTTGAATCAGATAATTTTCATATAGATATGAATTCTCCAACTGGAGAGGGGTCTTCATTTGTGTTTGATAAGTGTGCTTCTCAGTTTGTCCCTATATTTTCCAAATTTGATAGGGTTTTCCATGAAACAAAGTCTCTAGAGGACATTCATTTTGAAAATTATACTCCTGTGTTGCAAAAATCCCTTATCCCTCATCATTTGGTATCTCCTATAAGATCACCTCCTCAAAATTGTATGGCCCAACCTCCACCCAAACCTCCTTTTGTTGTGAATATTTATGGTCCTATAAATTTTAGAGGTATGGCTAGATATCCAAATATAGTGCCACAAGATGTTAGAAATAGATTGCCTAAATTTAAAGGGAATAATGTTATCACTGGCAATCAACATTTAATGTTTTTTGTCAATATGATGGAAGACTTTGAGATTGAATTTGAGGATGTGTATATAAATTTTTTTATTCATACTCTTGAGGAGAATGCACTTGAATGGTATAAGACTTTGCCAGATAACTCAATAGATTCATGGACAGAAATGAAAAATCCTTTTAGATTGCAATATGGGGATAAGACAGATCCTATGTTTCTTTTTTCTGAATTTGAGAATATTAATAAGAATCCTAATGAATCTATTCATGCCTTCAATACTAGGTTCAATAAGACCTTGAGTAGGCTACCTGTAATCCTGAGTCCAAGTGAAGTTTCTTGTTTAATAAAATATTCTGATGTTTTTGACAAAAAGGCTGCTTATTATTTAAGGGAAAAAACCCAAGAACTTTGAGGCAAGCCTTCACCATGGATTTGAATGTTGAAAACAATATCAAAAAAGGTTGTAAGCCTCCTAAGAGGTAAGGTATCAAGCTGATCAATCCAGAGAAGCCTCATTCAAGTAAGTATATGGATCGAGAAGAGGTTGTAAAAACATTTTCCGGGGGCTGTTAAGGAAATATCCTATAAACTAGCCAGAGAAAAGAAGGGAGTTGGATAAGGTTCCCAAGATCAGCACAAGCCATAAGGTCAAGAAATATTTAGAAATCATCCCATAGGTGATCATAGATCAGATGACAAGGGTAAAGGGCTAGTGGGATCAGGAAATAGATAGCTCCAACCTTGGGAAAAAAAATTGGTGCCTAATCCTTAAGCTGTAAGAGTTTCTACTGTGGAAGAGGTCCATGATATGGAGTTTTGTGATAGATGTTTCTTACCCCATTCCCCATGTGATGAAGACAAAGAAGTTGAGGAAGCTGATGATGATGAGACAGATGATGATGCATGCATGATGGATTGCTCTGTAAGTTCATAGTAAGGAGCATCCTCAACTAAAATAATAAGTGCCAAAACTGCTACTAATTTCTGGGATTGCATTCACCAGGTATTACCTCTTCTTACCACTCATACTTTAGAAATTGATATGGTAGAATATTTTGAGCTACCTCATAATGATTTTAAGTACTTAAGGGCATTAATGATTAAAAAGTATGATGGAGGAATTCCTTTAGAAGAGGACAAATAATTGTTAATGAATGCAGTATTTTCCCAAGAAATGCAATATAATACCAGGAGTAATGTTGTCAAATGGGTAGGGCCACAAGCCAAACCAAAAATTCCAGTTCTTACCAGTATCCCTAAGGAAACCCCTAAAAAAGATGCATCTTGCAAAGGATTTATCACCCCAAATAAAACTTGTGTTCCTCCCCGTGCTTAGACTGTGAAAAATCTCATGCCATAAGATGAATTCGTAAACCTTCCTCCTAATATTGCCTTACCCAAATATGTTCCTTATGACATAGCCCAAATATTGAGTTAGATCAAGATTATTGTTCCTATTGTTGAATTGCTTAGAATCCCTGAGCATAAGAAAAGGACGTTTGAGTATTTGGGGATTAAGGAAGAAAAGGTCACCCAAGGTAAAAATGTAAACAATGTAGAGGTTCCTCCTGCCATTGCAGAATTAGAAAAAGCACAAGGATTGGAGGAATTAGGTGAACCACCTGAGGTTTATTCGGGAACTTCTCTGGTTGAGTCTCAGCTGAATGTGGATCAAATTTTTACTACTTTGATTATTAAGGATAGGCTGTTACATAACTGCATGTTTGATTCAGGAGCCTCATGTAATGTAATGCCTCTTGAGGTCAAGGATGAGTTAAATATCAAAGTAACAACTTCTTATGGGAAATTTACTACCATGGATTCAAGAGAGTTGTCAGTAGTTGGATGTGTCAAGGGTTTAGTAGTGTAATTGGTAGCATATCCAGGAAAGTACTTAATCTTGAATGTGGTCATTATGAATTATCCTACTAAACGGGGGATGTTATTATCTAGAAAGTGGGCAGCTAGTTTGGGTGGAAGTGTGAAAATGGACATGTCTTATGCAACCATACCAATTGAGGGAAGCCTTGTGAATTTATATGGTGAAATGAAAACTTTATATCTCATTGAGGACCCTAGCAATGTTTCTTATGAAGTATTACACACATAAATTGATGTTGATAATGCTGTGAGCTATGTTGTTTTCAAGGAGTATGAAATTGATCAATGTAGATTTCCTGAGCAGGTTGATATTCCTAGGACTTTGATGTTTGATGCAGCCTCAAGAGATATTGAAAAACTTGACCTAGGCACAAAGGATAACACTAAAAAAATGTGATAAGATAGGAACTTGAATGGAAAAGAGAAACAATCATATGACCAGTTGTTAAAGACGTATCAAAACTACTTAGCATGGTCATATCCAGAATCGAAGGCACTTGAAAATTTTCCTTGATTGTTTTCTCTAAATCAGGGTGCACATCATTGTATAGTGTATAGTATTTTGGTTTCGTTCTACTTTTGTTTTTTTTTTGTTGTGCTTTGTCCCGGTCCCTGGTGACTAGTTTTTTTGTTGGTTTCTCAGTTTGTCTTGGGGGATTTTGTTATTGTCTTTCTGCTCTGCAAACAAGTTTTTGACTCTGTTTCCCAAAGGATTTTTGGCACATGGTCCAGTCTGTTGTTATTGAAGAACTCATAGGGAGCACCCATCCCTAATTCAGAACTGATGTTAGTGCTCAATCTAATCTCGCCATGTTTGTTCAAAAAATGTCTCAGTCCGCATGGTTTGAAATTATTGTTTATCTCCCTGTATTGATGTGTGAAAGTTTTTTCCTTCATTTGGTTCTCATGGTCGGTCCTTTCCTTTGGTCAAAGGTCACATTGAGTCCAGATATTGTTTTATGTTTCCCAATCCATGAGAAAGAATTTGTAATTTGGGTGTGAATTTGGGGGTTTCCCCTTCCTTCTATTTTTACACAGTCATGTTTTCCCTATCAATTTTTGTCCCAACATCCATGCAAACATGGTCCTTTTAGGTTGGATGTGACCTGACGGGTATTTTTGGTGAAACTTGTCAGTTTTGTTACATTTGTAAAAATACGAAATAGGCCCCATGGCCTCGATAGTATCTAATTGGTTATTCAACAAATATGAAGCGGTAGGGCAAAGTCTTACTTTGACCCCAAAGAAGGACACGTGGAATTTTTTCAAGTTACAAGCGAGAAGGTGAGTCTCCTGAGTGTTTTGTAGTTTTTTGCCCTTTTGTACAAAGGAGCAAACTTATGAAATAATATGCAACTCTGATGGGGCCCACATCAAAAGTTAGAAGTGGAGAGGAGGGTCGTTGAGGCATTTTGAGACTCCAAGGCTCACTTCAACTCAAATATTTTCCACATGGAGGGATTGCACTCACTTAAAATTTTTCCTCTCGGTTTGACCTTTGGAGTTACACCAAGGAGACACAGTTTTTGGTAGCCCTACCCATACTAAGACTTTTCTTTAAGCGGCTAGTGCAGCTTTGTTAGACCATGGACACGTGGAGGGCCTGTGCTCATTTTAGGATACGCCTCTTGGTCCTACCTTCGCAGTTATACTAAGGAGATAGGTGGAGGTTTCTGTTGGGTCCTCTCTATACTTATACTTCTCAAGAAAAATTCTAAGGCTTGGGACACGTGGTGATCTTGCGCTTGTTTGGGGTCTCCACTTTTGGGCTCCATATCAAAAATGCGTTGAAGAGACACGTGGAGGCTTCTGTTGGATTATTTTGTATACTAAGACTTGTTCAATGGATGAGGAAACTTTCTTCGGCCCATGGAACATGGAGAGCTTGCGCTCGTTTGGGAACCTGCCTCTAAACTTCATCTTTGAATTTGTGCCAAAAAAACACGTGGAAGATTCCACTAGGCCTTCCCATACTCTAAATATTCAGCAACCACTACAATTATCTAGAGTCCTGAACACGTGGAAGGCTTGCGCTTATTTGGGAACCTTCATCTAGACTTCACCTTTGTAGTTACACCAAGGAAACACATGGAGGTTTCCACTAACTCCTCTTTACACTTGGCCAACTCAGACTCGCAACGCATGAATGTAGACATCTAAGAGAGGGCACTCATTTCTCAAGGTGTATTGTCAAGGGTGAAAAGGATTGCTTGTCATATCTAGCCATATGGAGCCACCTAAAAATTATTAAAAAGGGGATTTATCACACGAAGGAATGAAATATTGATTAAGAATAATGTCAAAAATTATGATATGGCATCCCAGTCATACTAGAGGTTCTGAGAAACATGATCATTTCATGATTCATCCACCTAGTGTTGTCCTCTCAAAATTTCCCCTCTTTCGAAAGTCAAAAATTTAAAAGTTTTGAGTTAACACCTTTCTATGAGGTTCTAGTGAAGAGAAAGTTGAGGAGTTAGAAAAATTTCACGTTTTTTTAGTCATTTGAGTAATTTGTGGGTCAGTCAAACATTTTTGTCCCATGTGTCCCAAGTTCTTTCAAGCTCTCTGTTCCCCAATCGGCCATTTTCTCTGAAATCTGTTAACTTTCGGGTCTGTCAAAAATTTTCGTTCCAAATGTTCTAAGTTCTCTAGGGCTCTCTATTCTCTGATCACCCACATCGAGCCCTTCACGTACTTTGGTCTTACTTGTCCCAAAAGTGTTTGTGCATTTTTTCCCTGCATCGGCCGATCGCACTTTCACGTCCCTCGTGTCCCAAATGTACTAAAGGCCATCGGGGCTATTTTTTTCTGCTCTTCCCGATGCTTGCTTTTTGAGTCGGTACATATGAATTTTAATGCGCATTTATAACCTTCTCTCTCCTAAAATGACTATTTAATGGGATTCCCCTCTATGTATTTTTCACACTGCTTACTTGCTACCATTCGCTCATACCCTTACAATTAAAACTGTCTACTCGTGTTCCCATTTCCCCTGCATTTTTATTGTGGATTCAAGCTGTAAGGTTATTTTTCTAAATATTTTCAACATGAAGATCAAGTTTCAAGGTCAGGAGCATGTTTCACCACTCCAGTATTTTGTTCCCGATATCAGGGATAGTGAGGTTTGAAACCTAGATTTCGGTGATTTCTAGACTAGGTTGACTGACCCAAATCCCTCTCCCATGGCACAAATGATCAACAACAATGGCCCTGCATTTGTTACGGGTTTCCCAATCTTGGTACAGTGCACCAATACTATGCTCACCTACAGAGCTCATTTTAACCCCAACACGAGTGAATTGACCAATGTGCATGGGGAGTTAATCGCTAAACTAGATACTGCTGCCTTTATAGCTGCCCTACAGATCCCCCAAAAGGGACAACTCCATGGTAATCTCTCAAACTCAAGTTCAAAATCTCTTCGAGCAGGATAGTGAGAAATACAAGGCAAGGGTAGTAAATTCATGATTGAAGAACCCTAAGAAAGGGACATCTTGGCTTTCCAAAGCTCTATTTAGGGCTGATTTCAACGAAGAGTTATCTGACTTCATCATCATGTTGGCTCATGTCATGGGCTTACCCACTACTAGTGAGTTTCACTTTTGGATGTACTTGCTCATCAACATCATTTGTGAAGGTACCTAGAACATCAATTGGGTAGAGATCATTTGTATGAATCTAACAAAGTAGTAGTATAATGTAAAACAAACTAAGAAGTTCTACATTACTTCTTATCTTATGTATACCCTAGCTGCATCCTGACAATGGTTTGGTTTCACATACATTGAGGGTCAAAAGGGTGATCCCATCTATGCTTACTACCCTCAGTTCATCCTTGAAACCAGTAATAATAAATTTAGAAGGGTGAATGATGCTTTCACCATGTATATTGTGAGGCTTCTGGAAAGTGATACTGCTAGGATATTTTTCAATGAAACCATGAACCTGATAGCAAAGTATGGAGCTTACTTCATTCAATTCAAAAGGTTTTTCGTATAGAGCCATGAACCTGATAGACAAGAAAATCTCTCGGTTGCATTTCCCCATATCTTTGGGTAACTATACATGCAAAACAACTTTGGATGCCTAGAACATAGAAATATCCCTTGCTCCCATCATTGCCCACTTCTTTAGGCCCAGAACCTATTTTGATTTGAAGAAATTCATTGAGGTGAATCTCAAAATCAACTATCACCATAGAGAAGATACTCAGAACTACTGGGCTGATTACATAGATGAATTTGAAATAAGACAAAGGCATTATGGAAGAATATCCCTCGAGCTAATAAAAGAGCTCAACCTATATCAGATTCTTGAAGGGCTTCAAGATGACAATGCAGACTTGTTGTAATATGAATATGATACTTTGATCAATCACACTCCCTTAGAGGATCTAGACTGGTTCAAAAGGGAGAAAGATGATTTAGTTGAGATTCTAGCCTCTATCCTGGTAAGAACCAAGGTCTGGTTTGAGAGAAGGGTTCCAGAGCTGAGGAAGAATTTAGGAGATTCTTCCTTTAAAGACACTTTAACACCTAGGAATGAGTCACATACACCTAGCTCAAGGTACCTGCCACGACCTCCTCCCCCTTCATCAAGTAAAACAACCTGAATCCTCCACCCCTTCCTGATCTACTATGGTATATCAGAAGAAGCTAAAGGAAGTCAAAAATGAGCCTATTGAGGAATATCCCCAACTAAAACATTTAGAATTAACTTCGGGGCTAGAGAACATCATTGTTCTTAGTAAAAGTGAGGATAGTGAAGTCACAATCCCTACAGGAGCTTCAAAATCCACAATGGATAAAGAGAAGGAAACTCATGACACTAAGCCTCCAAGTACCGTTGACTCCTCTATCCAATAAGCCTCATCTACTCCACTCACATCTTTACTAGAGGCAACAATGGTGAATACTTTAAGTGCCATGATTTCTCTTACTCTTGGTTCTCTTGCTCCTCCTTCTTCCTCCACTTTTGCATGGGTGCAACCTTTTGTTGATAGTAGGAAGAGGAAGTCTTCTTCTCGATTGACGGGGCCTAATTTTGATGTTGTGGCTGCCTTGTTGGGCACTACTCCTTCTGCTCTTGCAAAGAGAGATGAAACAACTTCAAGGATAGTGACATATGCCCAAGGCCAGTAATTTCTTAAGGTAGCAAAGCCTAAGGTTGATAAGGAAGAACAGGATTTACTGGCCTCTGATTTGGAACTTTCAAGGATCTCAATGGGAGAATCTACCCCTAAAAGTGAAATACATAACCTTCAGGAAACAGTAACCAGGGTTATTGAGAGAGTAGAAAAAATCAAGTAGATGATAGTGCAGCTGGAGGAGCAAGCTCAGGTGATTTCTTGTTTCATCAAGTCATTGTTGTCTAAGGACAAGGTTCAGGATCCTACCCCACTGACTTCCCTTCCGCCACTTATGATTCTTAGTCAAGATGAAGTCCAGAGTGTTAAAGAGATACACATGTATTCCATCTACGGGTGATCTATGGAGGCCATGGTAGATGATATGTTCATTACAGGTTTGAATTTCATTGGATAAGCCTTCAAACTCAATGAGAAGGTAACTAATCAACAAAAAAATCTCTCCCCTGCAATTGGAAATACAAATAAAGAACTTAAACTTTGGAGCAGTTGCATAGTAGACCTGCGCTTGATGGGGCAGACTGATGAAAATATATTGATGGGAAGTAAATTTTTTGATGATGCCAAAGATAATTTGTCAAGGTCATGGGTTTTCAGCGTGGAATGGAAAATAAAAGTGCTAGAGGAGGCTCTAGGTGAATTGAGGAACAATTGGCAGAAGGGAGAAGCCTTCAAAGCATGTGTTGTATCCGCTTTCAAGGATATCCATTGTCACCTTCATGATGAAACTTTAGGCGTTCCTTTCTCCCTTCAAGAAATTAAAACTCAATTTAGGGCATTTGTTAAGGAAAACGTATTCAAGGAGGACTTGATGACCAAAGAGAAGATAAAGGATATTTGTTCTCTTCAATTTGCCATTAAGGAAGCTAATAAATAATATCATATGCACACTGAGTTCGATAAGGAGATGGAGAAATTTCTGGGATCTTAGACCCAAGCTACTACCAACACATCAGTCCCACAAGGTCGAGACATAGCGGAAGCATTGAAAAATTTTAGACAACAGATCTTCAAGTTGGTGGGCCCTCCCCAAACATAAGCATTTGTTTTCTCTCCTAGCTTCTCCTTTCCTTCTTTTTCCAAATTCAGGCTTATTTTAATTAGTTGAGGGGCTTGGTGTCAAACATGCCCTTAACTAAACATTTTAATTAAAAGAAGTAGTTACCAATTGTAACTAATTTGTAAATTTATATAATGGGCTCTCTACACCATTTTTCAGGGGTTGGAACTTGGTTTATTTTTGTAAGTGTAAAAAGAAATAAAGAAATCAATAAAAAAGATCTCTCTTTCCATGTCTATCTGGTCTTGTTCTTTCATTACTATCCATTGAATACTTTTGAATCATTTGTATGTATTATTTCAAGAAGCTTTATAGTATTGTAGATGTTATTTCTAGAACTTTGTGTCTTTGTAATAGCATCTTATTGATTCAAATGCAAATGGTTCTGTTCCAAATAATTTTATTCTGGTATGCGTAAGGAATTATTTCATTATCTATAATTCTTGAGAATGATTTTCTACTCCTTTCTACTACTTCATTCCTCTATACTTTTGTATTGATGATTTGTTCTATTTTATAACACTTTCATGATATCCAAGTTCCACATTAAAACTATGCACTATACATATGTAAATAAGCTTAGTCTTTAAATAAGGGAACCTCTCCCATTAAAGAGGAGGGAATTTCTGTCCCCTGAATTTTGTTCTCTTTGAATTCCTTTTTGACGACAAATATTTTTTGGCGACTCCACTAGGGAATTCATTTTTCTTAACGTATTCCAGTTCTATAAACGATTTCTTGATCATCCTTTGATCTAGCAAATCTACCTTTTACTCGTGGAAGGAGGGCCCTTGGTATTGAAGATTCTCAATTTCAGCTTTTGGAACAATAAGGTTTTCCTTTTCCTTCAACAAGAAGGAATAAAAGAGTTCATTCAACAAGCGCTCCTCCTTTTGAAGATAGAACCCCCTATTGTAGACACCAAATTCATGTCTTACGACCCCTTGTGACCCACATCCCATTTCGTAACCTAACCTCATTACCTAAACTTTACACAATTATTTATTAATTACCTTGTAATTGATAAATCCACATCACCTTACCCGCCACCCTCACTTTGCCACCTCATCATGACCTAGCCCTAACCCTAAACTAACCTAATTAAGACCCATGACTTGGTCTAGACTCACATCCATAACTAATGCCTCCTTACTCACACCCAAAGCTGACCTTCTAGCCACTTGACCAAGCCCCCAACTGATCTCTCGGGAGAAAAGCAGGGAAGGTGGGCTATTTTACTAAAAATAGCCTACTTTTTCCTTACCGATGCCGGTTCCTACTCGACCGCCGTCGGTTACGCAACCGCCATCGGTTCCCTGTAAATGGGCTCCCCAAACCAAAACAACGAATCAGAATTTCATTTTGGAGATCAATCAAAGGATTGCTGGATGAACAGAGAGCATTGCGAGCGAGGAACAAAGTCCAGATCTTCACTTGACAGAGCAGAGACGAGTAAAGATACCAGAAGTGTTTACAACCAAGGAGATCAACTTGCATCTTGGTCAAAACCAGTAAGTCACATCTTGCATGTCCTTTGTTATAACATTTCTTATGCTTCTTGAATCTCAGTCCTCCTAAATCTGTTTCTGAATCCACTACCCAACGTGCCATTGCATCTAACTGTCATTCTTTTGCTTCTAATCATCCCATTTCCTAATATCATCCATAAACTAGCCTTACAAAACACCATAGCTACCAAGAAGATCCCAGAACCTACCGGTATCGGTTATTAGTAACCGGCATCGGTTATCAGTAACCGGCATCGGTTTCTCTGATCAAAACCAGAAAACCAACCTTTCCCCTACCCAGTTCAACGAGACAATTTAATTGATATTTTGCAGTCTTTTGTGTTAATTCATATTAGCAGGGGAACTGACCACCTTCGAAAGGAAGTTTTATATTTCCTGGGCCCAAGGCAGTTTCCTCATTTATTGTTTAATCAAAATCTTGTGGTCTTGTGTTCTTATTTATAGGTAGTCCTTCCAAGACAAAAAGGAGTTCTCCGCAGTCAGCCTGATCTTTCTCTATGGTACGCGCACACCATCTCGACATTCAACAGGTATTCCTCCTAACCCTAACCTCATCTGTTTCTAAAAGGAATGAAAGGATAGAAGCAACTCTATTCCCAGAAGCCGAAACATTCTGAGCGAAACATTTTGGCACGCCCGGTGGGACCCATTTTGGGTTTCTTTCTCTTGCTTATTTTCATTTTAGGAAGCATATTTGCTGTTGCTGCTTTTGTTATATATTTCGTAAAGAATTTGTCTTGCTTTCCTAGTTTCTCATTAGTGAAAGTCATCTCTCTTGCTTCATCGAATATAATTTTCAATTTGGGTTTAAAACACGTGCATTGCATTCCTGCTTGTTGTTCTTCAATTCTAGTGAACATAGATTAAGTAACAGGTCGTACACATGGGGGTGATATCCACGGTATTGACAGGAAATTAACCTTAGTTTCACTGCACAACACATACCGAATCACTTCACAATTAACACAACAGCTCAAACATCCCCCCTTTTCCGCGGTATTCCTCTGCCCGATTGAGGTAACCTTATAAGCCAAAACAAATTTGACATTTCCCCTAGGTCTTGTTGTTTAGGATTCTGACATCATCTTACGTCTAAAGGCATAAGCCCACGATAACTAAAATTAACCCTAGGATTAGTCTCTAGATTTGCGTGTGCCTCTTGCTTGTTTTCAAATTCTGTTTTCTCTGTCATACTTTGTCTTCTGTGATCCATAAGTTGATAAATATACTCAACGTTGCTAAAAATCAAATTAGCAGCCTTGTATATCTTCTTATCCTAGACTTTTGACACCGGCATCGGTTAAGGGACCGACATCATTTTCTCTGTGACCGACACCGGTTACTAAACCGATATCGGTTATTGTCTTCATCAGCCCCTGACAAACCAGCAACTTGCCAAATTCATCATTCTGAGGTTGTTTTTGTTCTTGATAGATTGAAACTTTCCTGTGTGTTCTTGTCTATGGTTGTCATCACTCGGAAGCAAGCCGCCGCCATGGTTTCACATGCCTGCTCTGTGTCTTTGCCTGAATCACCCCTTTCACATTCTATAGGGAACCCTATGGACACCAGTGAGATCCCCCAAATTCCTGTAGGAGACAAGGACTTTGCCAAATTTCTGGATGCTAATCCTAGCGCTGTACAATACTATTTGTCTCATGCCCCTGACCGTACGCCTGATGGTCAGCTCCTTATTGGCATGCCTATTAGTATAGCTGCTCATTTAGCTCCCACTCCTCCTGATAACACTGCCTTACTTCCTGCATCTCTAGCCCCGTCTCCCAATCCGACAGCTTCAGAGGTTCATACGACCCCAATTAGCTTTCCTTTGGTTAATCTTGGACCCCACATATCGTTACCACCAACTACCCCTATCTCATCTCTCTTTCAGACCACTCCATTCATGACTTACTCTCTGCCACCTATTCACACGAGCTTTCCTTCTCAAGCTCCGCCTACCTTTTCATTCCCATACACGTATCCAGTAACCTCAACACCTTATATGGGACATCCCTATTCTGTGGCACCATCATCTCATCCAACCACAGATTTCATCAAACAAATGATGGACAAAATGCAAAACCTGGAGGCTTCCGTTTCAGGAAGTCGTAGCGCCTTGACATACGAGCAAGTTTGTCGGGAGCCCATTCACCCTTCTGTCCCCCTTCATTCATATCCTCCTCAATGGGAGTTGCCAAAGTTTACTCGTTTTAACAGTAAAGAGGATCCTCAACAACACTTACGATCATTTAGACATGCTTGTTATTTGATTTCCCATGATGACGCCTTGTTACTCTGCACCTTCCCCATGTCCTTATCAGGACCCGCCTTGGAGTGGTACAGTGCTTTAACCCAGCACTTGATCTTCTCTTTTAACCAACTAGCCCAATCTTTCTTGGATCATTTCTCCATTAACATTGCCAAGAAAGTATCTATCACTGACCTCTATGCCATCTGACAATTTGAAGATGAATCTATCGCAGATTTCATTGGACGATGGCGGGGCCTTATCAACCAACTTACGTATGCCTTGCCTCAAACCGAACTCATCGAACTATTTACATGGGCCTGCGCTAAGCACATCTCCCCTACCCTCCAAATTCAAACTTTCCGCACATTCGACGAGGCCTTTACCATGGCTCGGAAACTTGAAATTCGAGCCTTAGAAGAAGAGAAATTGCGGTTGCGTAACAAAAACCCCAATTTCCGAACTCCCGATTCTACCAACAAGCCAAACACCACCACTCCTCACGCGTCCACTTCTTCTAAATCAAAAGGAGCTGTCCACGCGGTAATGGTCAAATCTCAAACACCGTCCAATACTCCGCCAAAAACCACTTATAAGTACAAAGCCAAGCCCACTAATTACACTCCCTTGGGAGAAACTTATGGCATCATCCTGGAGAAATTGCTCAAAGCTGGGGCTATCACCTTGCCCCCTGTTAAACCTCACTCTGGGTTTGACTCCACCCACGCAATACCTTCCTGGTACAAAGAAAATGACTTTTGTAACTTTCACCGCGTAAAAGGACATAGTCATGAAAACTGCAAGATGTTGAAAAACATAGTGCAGGAAATGGTTGACGCAGGGGATATAACCCTCGATAATCCTAACGCCCCTGCTAACCGAAATCTGAAAATTTTCAACAAGAAATTCCTGACTCACTCATCCAACAGTAACGTGAACCAAGATATCTTAGCCGAGGAGAGTGTTCATGAGATCCATGCAGTCTTCGATTCTCAGCCAAAAGCCTCTATTGAAATTTTTTTAAATCAAGCCTCTCCACCAACACAGGAGTTTGAACCTCCTTCACCACCATCAAGCCAAAGTGAAATCATTCCTTTACCCATAGAAGAGTTAACTGCCCGGACTTCTCTTCTCATCGACGAGTCTTCTTACACCACATCCCTACAAGACTGTGAGCGGATGCTATCTAATTTATCTATTTCCCAAACGTCCCCTTCTACCACTCTTGCTACACAAGAGGAAGGCTCGCCACTCCTTTTGACATCCTTAGACGAGAAATCTCTTACACTAACATCACCACATTCTTTAAACGTGACAGATCCCCTCGAGCATGCCCTCCTACCTATTAGTCCCTCATCGCCTAAATCTTTTCAACGACCGGTTGACCTCTTAACATCTATTGATACAGTGCCTCATCTACCTCCTGTGTCACACCCGCAGTGGATTGGAATTACAACCCACCTTTCTTCCGTACAAAAATTACAAATCACACCTGGAGACTGTCATTCCACAGAAGATAGACAGGCCCTATGGGAACATTTGAGTACCCCTTTTTCTACTCAAATGCAAATGACTGATCCTGATGTCTCCACCATATACCCGAAGTGCTTACAGAAGCTTAAAATGCCCCTGTTCTCACCTTCACCCCCCTCACCTCTACCAAATGCCCCGTCCACTTCTATCAACTTAACCAGATCTTCCCCTACGCTTGGGACCTCACCAATGCCCAGTCTAACGCACCCGCCTAAGCGACTCGATCTATCCAAAAATAAATCCGCTCCGCCACCTAGGAGACAAACTCAATCCGTGCCCCTATCACAATCAAAACTATCATCGTCATACCTACCTTCCATATTGGGACCCCATCCCTCTACCTTACATCAATATATCATACCTCCTGCGTTTTCTTCAAAACAACCTACGCCTTCCACACCTATACAGAAATTCCAGGGTATAGCAACACCGTCACTCCGCATATCCTGTCCACCTATCAACCCTAAACAAATTCCATCATCAAAAGATTTGTTTTCAGTCACTCCTATTTCCCCGTGGTTGTTTTTTGATACCCCATCATCTGCGGCCTCATCATCCAACATAGCTTCTGTGCCAAAGAAATCATGTTTAGTAAAAACCATGTATCAACACCCCTCGGCTAAACCACCACCCGTGTGAACCAATCATGCCCAAACATTACCAAAACCTGCACAACCAATACCCTCATCCTCTTCCAATTTTGACCCACTTAAAGGATCTTACGCCAAAATCCTTGCTATGTTGGTGGAGAATGCGACCATTTCCCTACCTCCACTTAGACCTTATGACCCGTCTAAACCCCGACCTATGGGTTACGATGAGTCTAAAATCTGCGCTTATCACCGCACACCAGGACATGATGTGGAGGGATGCAAAGCTCTAAAAACCATCCTTCGTCAGTCACCTCTCCCGGATAGAAAGATTAAGAAAGACAACTTACGAAGGGAGAGACCTTTAGTTTCCATTCCCTTTCCTATACCATCTGTCCCCGCCTCACCAAGATCTGTCATTATTACAACCCCACCTCTTGAAGAACATGAGTTATCCCAACCATCTTCCTCATCTCAGGTCTACGAGATTAATATGATTAGTGTCGCTACTCGAGGGCAGAAAAACAATGGGAAAGCAAAAGAAAACACACCTGCGACATCTCTTTCTCCTGCCAAACATCCCGATTGCACCACCACCTAAAGTGGTCATTCGCGGATCCACCTATCCCGTCTCTAATGGCATTGCCCACCGAAATATGATTAAACAGCTTCACCAATCACCCGTAAAAATGACATTGTATGATCTCATTCAGACTTCTGAATCTCATCGACAAGCTCTCGTTGAGATCCTTCAAGGGATAGAGGTTTTACCTAATGAAACCCTTCCTGTCGCCTCCATTCTAACACCCAATCATGTTGCTTCTCTCACCAAACAACCCACTGCCCCAACCACTTCTGTCTCTGTACAACAAGCTGCTGCAGTCAGTTTCTTTGAAGATGAAATTGTCGACTTTGGTACAGAAGACCCTGACCCTGCCCTTTTCATCTCCGCTTACGTCCGGGACATTCGAGTACGTCGGGTTATGATTGACGGGGGCGCTAGCCTAAACATCATCTCTTCAAAAGCCTTCCAACAGATGAACATCCCTTCTAGTTGCATGTGTGCCAACCCCATCATGTTGCGGTCATTCAATGACGCTATTACTTCTACCTTAGGCACCGTGATCCTCAACATTCGGGTAGGACCACGTACTTTACCCGAACTCTTCTATGTCTTGGAGGGAGAGTTCCAATATAATATATTGCTGGGTCGTCCTTGGATCCGAGCCATGGGATGCGTTCCCTCAACATTACATAGATGCATAAAATTTGAGTACGAGGGGAAGTCTTACACCGTAAAAGCTGACCCTCCCCCCTTTAAAACCTGCAATATGTTATACCGCCCTAACGATGTGCTTATACCAATCAAGACACCCATACATTCAACCCAACCATCCTCCTCAAATGTACCTCAACCATCCACCTCAACCGCGCCTACGCCTTCAATTGATGAAACCACCATCGCAAAAACCACTTCCCTTCCCGCAGCTAACATTCCAACCTCCGACCCCTTAGTAGATGTTTTTCAGCGCCTTACGCTGGGGGAGTACCGCCTATATAACGTTAGTTCTTTCCCTACCCCGCAGGAGTACGGACAATTACATGCACATCCCACCTACGACCGTCGCGTGGGGGAGATAATCTCTTACGGACCACCCCATTGCCGCACTAACCTAACGTATGGGGGTGTTGACGCATCCTCCATTACCCCTGAACCTCCTCTTGGTGTGGTTCCTTTCCAATCCGATTTTCAATACTTGACAAATCGTCGTTTTGCCCTCACCTTCTTGACTCGCTGTGCGTGGAAAGGCTTTGGTTTTGGTCCTTTACGAACAAGGCCGACATACACTCATTCCCGTGACTACCCGTAAACACAATGATCGCAGTGGTCTCGGTTTTCCCGAAACACCTACACAGGAGACACCTCCTGTCAGCTGTATCCTGGAAGAAGAAGACGTCGCCCCTACCAAACCATCATCACCCACTTTGCCATCATCACCCGCAGAATCTATAGACCCTGAATCCATCCCTCCTAACTTTTTTTTTTCATAAATGCTATCTTCATAGGTCCTCTCACTTATCAATGCGATAATGACGACCCATCTTCTTTGCCCCTTCTTTATCCAGACATGATCGAAGAGGATTCGCCTTTGATTAATGTTGTTGAATGCCAGGATGACGACTCCATCCTCACTTACCTTGGCGCGGATGATTCTTATATTCAACGAGCCTTACCATCTGAAACCCAAACTATGCTGAATGAATCTACCATAGAAATCAACATCCACACGGAGAAGGATCCTCACATTGTGAAGATTGGACAATCCCTTAACACATCAGAACAAGCCGCCTTTACTACCTTTCTCCGTGCTCGCAACCAAGCTTTCGCATGGTCTTACGCTGACATGCCAGGAATTGATCCTACCATCGCCATCCATAACATCACCCTAAACCCCGATTCCAAACCAGTCAAATAGAAATTGAGAAAAATGCATCCACGCATTGCTCTCTTGGTCAAAGAGGAGCTCCAACGACTCCTTTCTGTTTCCTTCATCTTGCCTATTGACTATCCTCAATGGATTTCTAACATCGTACCTGTCACTAAAGCGACAGGGGGACTTCGGATATGCACAGATTTCCGGATCTTAACCTCGCTTGCCCTAAGGATGACTTCCCCTTACCTAGCATTGACCAACTTGTTGATCTAACTGCAGGTCATGAGATGCTCTCTCTCATGGATGGCTTTTCAGGATACAACCAAATTTTGGTTGCCCCTGCCGATCAACACAAAACTACCTTCATAACTCCTTGGGGAACCTTCTGTTATCGTGTCATGCCATTTGGCCTTAAGAATGCTGGTGCTACCTATCAGCGGGCTATGACCTACATTTTTCATGACATTATGCACACTATCCTTGAAGACTATGTCGACGATCTTCTCGGCAAGTCTAAACATCGTAGTGAACATCTCGATGTTTTAACCATTATTTTTGATCGCCTGTTACAATATTTTGTCTGCCTTCAACCGAAGAAATGTGTCTTTGGTGTTCTTTCGGGAAAACTTCTTGGCTTTATCGTCTCTTTGCGTGGCATTGAGGTCGATCCATCTAAAGTCAAAGCTATCCTAGAAATGCCCCCACCCAAAAATCTCAAACAATTGCGTAGTTTACAAGGTAAGCTTCAATCTATCCGACGTTTCATCTCCCAACTCTCAGATCGGTGTCAACCTTTCCATCACCTCCTTAAAAAGGATATTGCATTCCAATGGAGCGAAGAATGTCACCAAGCCTTCGAAGCTCTCAAATCCTATCTCTTGCAGCCACCCGTGCTTATCCCACCCCAAGACGACCGCCCTTTCTACCTTTACCTTTCCGCCACCGACCACGCTGTAGGAGCCATGCTTGCACATCGTGACTCTGAGAATCGCGAACAAGCCGTTTATTATATAAGTCGTACTTTGGTGGACTATGAGACTAGGTACACACATGTAGAAAAATTGTGCCTTGCCCTATCATTCGTGGCCACCAAACTCCGACACTACCTTCTAAATCACAAGACTTTCGTCATCACCAATACAGACCCCATCCATTACATGTATGCCAAACCTCATCTGAACCAACGCATTGCTAGATGGCTCATGCTTCTCGCCGACCTCGACCTTGAGTTTGTCCACCAGAAATCAATCAAAGGACAAACCATCGCAGACCAACTTGCGGAAGCTCCTTTACCTGGGGAACAATTTACCAATTTCACATTTCCCGACGAACTCATCGCTACTCTTTCCCTCACGGAGGAGTCGTACCCAATGACCCTCTTCTTCGATGGATCTAAATGCCAGCGCGGCGGAGGAGCCGGCGTTGTTCTCATTCCTCTCAACGCTGAACCTATGCCTCTTTCATTCCGACTTGATTTCCCTTGCACTAATAATACAGCGGAATACGAGGCCCTTGTTCTGGGTCTCCAAGTTGCGTTACACTTAGGTATCAAATCTATCAACATTTTTGGCGACTCTCAATTGGTAGTCAATCAAGTTATGGGCGTCTACCAATGCAAAAACGAGGAACTTCAAAAATACAAACACTACGTGGATTCACTTCTAGCCTTATTTACCCACTATTCTATACAAACCATTCCCCGCTCCACTAACAAATTTGCGGATACTATGGCTTGCTTAGCCTCGCAAATTCCCGCCGCGCCAACTGACTCTGAATTATTCGTCGTGGTCCAACAACTTTTTGCCCCATCCTATTCAACCCCGGTAGTTTGTATGATAAATACTGTGTCTACTAATTCACAGGATACTTGGTACCACCAATTTCACGACTACCTTACAATCTCTGTCCTCCCACCTGACCTTACTAGTAACGGCAAACGTGCTTTTCTTAAAAGTGTTTCGCGTTATGTTGTCATGGGGGGACTCCTCTATAAACGTGGCTTTGATGGCATCCTCCTTCGCTGTCTAACTGGCGCGGAGGCCACTCATACCATCCAACAGGTCCATGACGGTATTTGTGGTGGACATTTTAGCGGCCTTGCCGTGGCCAAACGAATCCTTCGCCTTGGTTATTATTGGCCTACTCTCAATAACGACTGCTACGAATATGTTAAGCGTTGTGTTATGTGTCAGCAACATGCCAACCTTCAACATACTCCTAGCCACCCGCTCCAGATCACTCGAGATCTTTGGCCCTTCTCACAATGGGGTTTAGACCTTATTGGTGAGATTCACCCAACCTCTTCACAACGTCACCGTTGGATAATCACAGCGACCGAATATTACACAAAATGGGTGGAGGCTATTCCACTCATTTCAATCAAAAAAGAAAAAATTGTCGAGTTCATTAACCACCACATTATCTGTCGTTTTGGTGTTCCTCATCGCCTGATAACAGATAATGGAAAATCTTTCAAAAACAAGTTGTTGCAAGACCTTTGTGACAACTTTGGTATCAAACTTAGTTTCTCATCACCTTACTATCCACAAGCCAATGGGCAAGCCGAGTCCTCTAATAAAACACTAACCAAAATCCTCATGAAAGTTGTCAATGAATCCGGAAGAAATTGGCACGATCACATTCCCTTTGCCCTTTGGGCTTATCGTACTAGCATTCGTACCTCTACTAATGCCACACCTTTTTCTTTGGTATACGGTACCGAGGCTGTTTTGCCTCTCGAAATACAAATACCCTCCCTTAGAATATCTCTTCAGGATATTCTCACCAACGATGATTTCCGCCAAGAGCGGTTAGCCCAATTGGAGCTTCTTGACGAACGCCGTCTTACAGCTCTTGATCACCTTCAAATCTATCAAAAACGCATTAAACGTGCTTATGATAAGCGACTTCATGAGCGTACCTTTAAGGTTGGTGATCTTGTTCTCAAAGAGAATCAACATGTAACCAAACTAGAAAAGAGCAAACGTGGAAAATTTGCTCCCAATTGGATTGGGCCTTATATAATCACTCATACCTATGGATCTGGTACTTATCGTTTAGCTTCGCTTAATGGTAAACCTGAGCCTGAACCCCTTAATGCCTTGCATCTTCGACCATTCTACTGTTGAAATTAGTGTTATATCACTTCTTATCTACCTGCCGCTCGTCCCTTGAGCTCACTTACCACTACATACACTCTGTTTCCTACACTTCATAATAACAATCAAGCTCACATAGTTTGATCCTCACCTCCCCTTGATGATGCCTTCCCCTTTTTAGTCTAGTCCATGACTTCAAAGTATTAAAATAAGCCGTATTCTTATGGGATTTTCTTGAGTCAAACTTCCTACTAAACTAGATGCTTCACGCCAAATGAACATCTAGTCATCTAAATTAAATATAGACTGCTCCCTCGAAGGACAGCTATATGCCGAACTATTGCTGCTATTATATATAGACTGCTCCCCCGAAGGACAGCTATGCATTACAATCATATCTGCTACTATAAATAGACTGCTCCCTCGAAGGACAGCTATACACAGTCAGCCTTTATCAGAAGCTTCTCGCATTGATCAGCTTCGTGAAGACCTCAAGAATAATACAATCAATATCCCTTGTAGACTTCCCGCATCGATCAGTCTACATTCAATAAAAGAAAAGCCTCATTCAAAAGGACTTTTGAGTCATGGACTTGTCTATTTAGGGTAGGTTCTCTTTCGTCAGAACACTCACTTTGTAATAAGTTCTCCGTACCTCAGCTATATCATCCACCTCACCTCACCATTTGTTTCAACTCAAGGGACGTAATGTACGCTCGATATATTGTGATCACACAACTCTTTTCACCTATTGACTTCTCGTCTATGCACGGTACCTAGGGCTCCAAGCTCATTCTACGTGGTGTGGTTTGTTTAGCTCTCTTCATCTACGGAGCACTCTTTCTGCTTTGCCTCGCATCTAGGATTGTGTGTTGACCTTAATCAGGACCCGATTCCCTACTACTTGGGTAGGCTAACTTTCGCTTCCCTCATACCTTTTACAGCATCACCAATTCATTACCAACACCATCCACCTTACCTTTACTAATCTTAATATTTTTACCAACCAACCAATTACCTAAACCGTACCCAATTGCCTGAATTCACCTCTCCCTGATCCTAAGGGAGAACTACATCGGTCTGAGGCCCCTCCTTGCTTTGTGCAATGGGCTATGTAGGCAGCACTTCGGAGACATGGGGTCTCCCAAGGTTAGCTCGACCATCCCCTACCATAACCTATCCTGTGTGGTGAATATAAATATTTTTGTGTATTTCTATTTAATCACAGTCCTCTTTATCCTTTTTCAAAACACCGAAAATCAAAACACAAACAATCTTATTATTATCGTAACTCAAATCAACATACATATTCAGTTTTATTTAGATGTTAAACAAATACATCTTCTCTATCATCGACACGCAGGTCGGCATCCTTATTTATTCTTATACCTTGCTAACATTTACTCAGACCCTCACGCCTCATCCCGAACTAGGTGATGATCGTGATCGTCGACCCCTCTCACCGGGCCTCTCTGTCCTCAAAGGTACCACGGCTATTGGTACCGCCCACTGATCTGCCAATCTCTCCTGTAACATATGAATACGCCCTCTCGCATGGAGGACTCCAGCCTCTAGTCTCCCCGCCCGTGACTCCGCAACCACTAACAATCCTCTTGTCTCATTCACCTGCGTTTGGAGCTGCTGAACCAAACGCTGCAGACGATCCCTCTCTGCTGTAATCACCGCTATGTCAGGGCGCTCACGTACACCTCACAGTTCTGCTACCCACCATAATCTATAGGCCTCTGTCGTTCCCGCATCCATTACCCTGCGATCGGCTGCTACCTCTTCAGGCCCTTCTGGAGGTGTTGGCCGGGGAGGTGAGAATGCTGCCTCGGCGTCGATCCTCATATATGGTCTATAAGCCAGGGGTATATCCTGCACAAATCCAAATTGTCGCCGCACGCGATCTATAGGAATCCTCTCATACTCACCCGGCCTGTGCCCTGCGATCCACCTCAATCACTCTACACCCCTCAACTCCTCAGCTATGTTCTCTGTTACCATATAGTTTCCGTATGGCCTCCAACAGATATCCGCAACCGTCACTCTCTCCCATACCTACCTGTAATACTCAATATCACCCGTCACGGCCTGGGATCTGGCCTCTTGTTCTGTCTGGACCCATCGTCTGAATCCCAACCTCTGCACTCCGGTTTCTCCCGACTGGATGGGTCGGCCTATTGGTCACACACAAACAATGTGCTCATAGGCCCAACAGTGTAATAAGTATGAACTATCCAGTGTCGTCCTGTGATTTCACCTACAAGCCCATAAACCCCTGTATAGCTCCGCCAAATATGCAGGTGCCCATGCAAAAGTCACGTTCCTTTCTATCATCTCCCAAATAACACACATCAATGCCTTTGGAAATCTTCCCCCTTCCGCCCTCGGTAACGCATAATACCCTACCGCTATCATTAATATCACTGCTAACCTTGTCTCCTCAGGGTGTGCTGCATACATTACCCCATATGTAAAAGATAAACCTCGCTGTGTCAAATCTCGTGCGTATGGACCAAATACTGCTGTTATCGCTCCCCGTGCCGCGCTAGGTAGTGCCTGATATACTGGTTCTCCTGTAATAGGGAGTCTCAAAATCCGAAACACATCTTCCAATGTTACTGTCATCTCCCCTGTTGGCAGATAAAAGGTATTTGTCTCGGGATTCCATCTCTCAATCAATGCCTGCAACATAGCATGATTACGTGCGATTCGTGAATAATAGCGGATTCCACTTAACCCCAAACGATTTATCAATGTCCATTCAGCTGGTGTTACATCCGCTCGGATTCGTGACAACAGCGCTGGCACACTATCATTCATCCTCAATCCTGCCTCTGCCTGCATACACCAAAACAACAAACAACCATTCAATCCGTCAGGGTTTTTCAAACATTCTGGAAATTCCTCCAGTAACCGGTATCGGTTATACATAACCGATATCGGTTGAGTAACCGATACCGGTTCTTTCTAACCGCTACCGGTCACTGTCAATTACATACATCTTGCCTAAAACAACCACCTACGACAATAAATTGCTCGTTTATTCCTCTCTGTATACACAGACATACCCGAAACCCGTGATTACCTACCACGTAACACTTACCTCACTTATAACCCTTGCTATCATGTTTTCTTCTTCATATCTACCCACTTAATCTCTTATTCATAACACATGCAAAAATCAAATCACAACCAAAACATTTACCTCTGGGGTTGCAGTAGCTTGAGGTGGCCCTTGTCTTCCCTCTTGTCCCTGCCTGCTGGATGTTTCTCCTCGTCCTGCCATTATCACCACTCTTTTCAAATTCACCTTTCTACTTTCTGAATCTCCGATCGCATTCACCTTCCCAGTCTCTTTTCTTATCACCCAAATCTCTCATACAAATTCCTGTCTCTCTTCTCCTTATCACTCAAATCTCTCATGCAAATACCTGTCTCAGTCGTCAAAAAGCGTCACGTTCGCGTATTTAACCTCTTGCATGGCTCTAAAATTAAAACTTAAGTTGCCACCCTAGCTTTTCTATTTTTAGAAAAGCTCATACCTAAATAACCGGTATCGGTTACTTAACCGATATCGGTCTATCAGCTACCGATATCGGTTCCTTAACCGATATCGGTTACACACCTATCTTTTCTCAACAGCGTTCTTTTCTTCATTTCTCACCTAAATTTTTGTCGCGCCCGCCTCTTTTCCTGCATAAACAACACAATTTACCACATTTGTTCATCCACCACACATAGCATTACAATTTCATTAACATCATTTATTTTATACAAATACACAAACCATCAACTACGGATATCAAGAAACTATCAATCTATACATCATTTGGATCCAACTCATCAGTTACATATATCACAATGTCACAAAACCACCAATTCATCACATAACCTGACATTCATATATACGTGCAAAAACAAAAACATCAACATCATCCATCTATCAACATGTCAACTAAAACTTATCATACATTACATATTACCAACCATTAACAAAATATTTAAACACATTTTGAACACTGCACGTGGATCAAAACATCGTCTCTATATATATACAAATTTTCAAAAATACAATGTGCCCTACATCGGGGCCTCTGTGATCTCATAATCCACCAAAGCCGGCACGCAGGCCGCAATAACTGTCAAAAAATCTCGACTCGGCTCGCAGGCCGGTCCCTCGTATCAAAAATAGATATATACTCGGCTCGCAGGCCGGTATCCACTATACAACCCCTACTCGGCTCGCAGGCCGGTATACAATAAATGAATAAATGAATACATGAATAATACATAGGCACGCAGGCCTCTATCAATACACCCGGTTCGCAGACCGGTGCCCATCTCTAAATACAAAAGCCATGTCTGGGATCCCTCAGCTCTCCCCACCGCCCTCGGCACCTCTCCCCACTGGTCCCTGTGGTGCCTCTCGCCTCCTGCCTGTGACGGACCCACCAGCTGTGGCTGCACCTCCCTGAGACCTCTGGCTCCGAGAGGTCTCTGCTCTATGTGCCGCATAGGGCTGATAATCAGCCCCGGGTACCATCAAGAATATCCTGATAGTATCGGGCCTCCGCTCTAGCCTCCATGTAGCACTCTCGAGCCACCGTAGGTACTGGGGCTGGTCCCCTGACACCTACTACCAGTGCCCCCTGTGCCTGTGCTGGTGCCGCTGGTGGTGCCTGTGGCTGTGGTACCTACACCTGTACCTGTGCCTGGGGCTGTGGCTGTACCGCTGCTGGTGGTGGTGCTGGTACCTGTGCTGCTGCCTGTACCTGTACCTGCACCTGTGGCTGTGGTGCTGGTGGTGGTGCTGCCTGTGCCTGTGCCTGAGCCTGGGCTAGCTGCCCCTGTAAGACACCTATCTGTGCCTGTGCTGCAGCTAGCTGCCCCTGTAAGAGCTGCACCTGACCCCTGAGCTGATCTCTCTCTCCTATCACTGCAGCCAAGTCTGGCTGTGCAGGCGGTACTATCCTGGCTGCTCTCTGCCCAGCCCACCACACCCTGTATGCTCCCGTGCACCCAGCATCATCTATACCCTCACCTGCTGGCCTCTCTGCTACCCAATCTGGATCCAAAGGCTGTGGTGCAGGCAGTGGGGCCTCTACATCATCTCTCCTGTACTGAGGAACGGGAGGTGGCTCGTCCTGTCGCAGCCCCATCTGCCTGCGTACCCTCTCCAGGGGTATCCGCTCGTACTCTCCTGGCCTCCGTCCTGCTATCCAGAATGTGTACTGGATTAGGCGCAACTGTAAGCGGGCTCCTCTGCTAGGATGGTGACCTCTGTAGGGTCTCCATACAATGTCTACTGCTGTAAGGCCCTCTAGCAGATGTCTATAGTATGCCACATCCCGACCTGCCATAACTGCTCGTGGCTGGCCCACGACCCCCAACCACCTCTGAAAGCCATATCGGTATATGACCTGTGGCCCTGGCTGCTGGGGTAACCCTACTGGCCTGATGCATACGATGTGCTCGTATGCCCAACAATGCAACAAAAATGTAGAATAAATACCAAATCGCCTCCTCCGGCGATAGCCCCATAGCTCCCTGTATAATTGCACCAGATATACTGGTGCCCAGGCGTAACAGGTGTGCTCCTCCACCATCTCCAGCAGTACCCCCATCAATGCTCGTGGGAAGCGGCCTCCCTCTGAGTCCGGGAGGGCGAAGCAGGTGATCCCAACCATCATCAACACAGCCAGTCGTGTCTCGTGACGATGCGCACGGTACATGTCACCGTACCCGATACTCGCGCTATGGTAGGTCAGTAGCGCGGCTGCATCCCCAAAAACCTGCAGTATGCTGTCCATCGCAGTCTCTGAATCTACCTGGAAGACTGCCTCTCCCTCGATAGGTAACCGAAGGATGCGATACACATCCTCCAATGTGACGGTCATCTCCCCAGTCGGGAGATGGAACACATTGGTCGCCGGATCCCATCTCTCGATGAGGGCGACCATCAGGCTGTGATCTCTCTCTATCGCTCTGTACCTCTGGACTCCGCCGAGTCCCACCTCACACATGATGGCCCAATGAGCCGCAGATACGTGTGGCCTCATCCGCACCAACAGCGGGGGCATCCTATCCCGCATCGTCAACTGCTGACGTGCCTGCAAAACCAACCCACATCCTTAGACCTACTCTTTATTACAACATCTACTTTGTCATCTAAACACCCCTTTTTATCCCCCCGACCATACCCTGACTCTCTACCGCCCCCCTCTAACAACCTACCACCCCACACCTAACACCCACCCCCACACCAAACCCAACCCAACCCAAAAAAAACCCACTCCCACTCCCACCCACAACCCAAAACAAAACCTAACCCCACACCTAACCCTTCTCCACCCAACCCACACCCACCCACAACCCAACCCAACCCAAACACCCAAAACCTAACCCCACACCTAACCCTTCTCCACCCCTAACCCAACCCCCACACCGACCCGCAACCCAACCCAAAAACCCAAAACCCAACCCAACCCAAAAAACCCAACCTAACCCCCCCTAACCCTTCTCCACCCCTAACCCAACCCCCACTCCCACCCACAACCCAACCCAACAACCCAAAACAACCAACCCAACCCCACTCCCACTCCCACCCACAACCCAAAACAACCAACCCAACCCCACACCCACCCCCAACCCAACCCAACCCCTACATAAACCCACAACCGACGCCGGCCGATACATGACCGACGCCGGTCACCAACAACCCTCCCTTTCCCTAAAATTGTGCGACCGATGCCGGTCGCTTAGTGACCGACATCGGTCACTGTCCTCTCCCGGAGCCGAACCCCCGCGCGGCCCCCAAAACCCATTTTTTACCTATTTCTACCCATCTACCCACCCAAAAACCCTAAAAACTTACCCACCTACCCACCTTAGCCTATCTAACCTATCTACCCTCTCCCTTTCTCAAATCATTTCCATTTTCTCATTATTTCCTAAAAAAGGTTAATTCCTACCCAAACCCCCAATTTAGCATAATACAACCAAATCACCAAATTAAAGAGTTTCGAATCTACCCGAACGACGACACGTCGTCGTGGTGGGATGGGTGGTGGCGGTCCAGCTGGTCCAGCCCCTCCAGCTCCTCCTGCCTGTGCCATGGCTCCAATCCTGATCTGCTGGGTCCCCGGCCAATCAACTGCTGCCTCCTCCTTAATCGGGCCCACTATCAACTCTCTCCGCCAATACAATAGCTCCACCTCACTCAATCCAGCCTCTAATCCCAAGTCTCCACGTCAGACAAGTCGATTTGGATTGCAAATAACAAAAGTGACAATGACAAGCCGTATTTTTCTTTTTATAGGTTTTTCACCTTTCACCGATATCGGTTTCATTTTGCCCTAAGGAACCGGTATCGGTCCCTTAACCGATATCGGTCATGCAGAATCGACATCGGTTCGCTACCCAACTTTCACCCCATTCTTTGCCCTTATTTACTCCTTGCCTCTTTTTCACCAATATCGCCTCTATCCACCTTTGCTGCACAACATTTGTTCACTTGTCCAGCCTGACCTACGGCCTCAACCTACCATTCGGCTCGACCTAAGGCCTCAACCTACCTATTTCGGCCCGACCCAAGGCCTCGCCCTACCTATTTGGCCCGACCCAAGGCCTCGCCCTACCTATTCGGCTCGACCTAAGGCCTCAACCTACCATTTGGCCCGACCTAAGGCCTCGCCCTACCTATTTGGCCCGACCCAAGGCCTCAACCTACCATTCAGCCCGACCTAAGGCCTCAACCTACCAATTGGCCCGACCCAAGGCCTCGCCCTAACCTATTTGGCCCGACCCAAGGCCTCGCCCTACCTATTTGGCCCGACCCAAGGCCTCAACCTACCTATTTGGCCCGACCCAAGGCCTCGCCCTACCTATTCGGCCCAACCCAAGGCCTCGCCCTAACCATTAGGCCCGACCCAAGGCCTCAACCTACCTATCCGGCCCGACCCAAGGCCTCAACCTACCCATCCGGCCCGACCCAAGGCCTCGCCCTAACAATTTGACCTGACCCAAGGCCTCAACCTACCCATCTAACCTGACCCAGGGCCACCGCCCAACCACTTGGCCTGACCCAAGGCCGTATCACTTCAATACCATACCCATAATCAACGTTTTATTTTATCCATCCATCATGTACCTTGTGTTCAATCGAGCTCACCTGTTCGTGTTTTAGCATGATTAGGGTCCTTGACTTGATCTGTCGACCAACTTTGCCTAGACCTAGACCGTGACGTTTATCTCAACCAAACCAACCATTTGGTACTGCCAAACATGCCTAAACGTTCCTGTACCTCACCTGTTATATACCCTGGAGCTACTTCCTATGCCTTGGATACCAGGATTATATCACCCTTGTTTGGATAAACTATCGACCTTTGCCTACACATTGCTGGTTTGCTTGTCAAATCATGTACCCTCGTCGTACTATTGCATTTCAACATGCATCTGCTTCCTTGGACCTACCCCACCACCTTACCATCCTCTCTACAACATATACCCTTTATCAACCCTATCCCTGATTTCCCATTCACTCAATCTGTGATAGATTTGAGGGGGATTACCTATATCCTTAACATGAGAAACCACTTCATATTATTGTCCGCGCAGCTTTACAGAACAAGCTACACGACAATAAGGGGCTAATGTAGACACCAAATTCGTGTCTTACGACCCCTTGTGACCCGCATCCCATTTCGCAACCTAACCTCATTACCTAAACTTTACACAATTATTTATTAATTACCTTGTAATTGATAAATCCACATCACCTTACCCGCCACCTCACTTTGCCACCTCATCATGACCTAGCCCTAACCCTAAACTAACCTAATTAAGACCCATGACTTGGTCTAGACTCACATCCATAACTAATGCCTCCTTACTCGCACCCAAAGCCGACCTTCTAGCCACTTGACCAAGCCCGCAACTGATCTCTCGGGAGAAAAGCAGGGAAGGTGGGCTATTTTACTAAAAATAGCCTACTTTTTCCTTACCGATGCCGGTTCCTACTCGACCGCCGTCGGTTATGCAACCGCCATCGGTTCCCTGTAAATGGGCTCCCCAAACCAAAACAACGGATCGGAATTTCATTTTGGAGATCAGTCAAAGGATTTCTGGATCAACAGAGAGCATTGCGAGCGAGGAACAGAGTCCAGATCTTCACTTGATAGAGCAGAGACGAGTAAAGAAACCAGAAGTGTTTACATCCAAGGAGATCAACTTGCATCTTGGTCAAAACCAGTAAGTCACATCTTGCATGTCCTTTGTTATAACATTTCTTATGCTTCTTGAATCTCAGTCCTCCTAAATCCGTTTCTGAATCCACTACCCAACGTGCCATTGCATCTAACTGTCATTCTTTTGCTTCTAATCATCCCATTTCCTAATATCATCCATAAACTAGCCTTACAAAACACCATAGCTACCAAGAAGATCCCAGAACCTACCGGTATCAGTTATTAGTAACCAGCATCGGTTATCAGTAACCGGCATCGGTTCCTCTGATCAAAACTAGAAAACCAGCCTTTCCCCTACCCAGTTCAATGAGACAATTTAATTGATATTTTGCAGTCTTTTGTGTTAATTCATATTAGCAGGGGAACTGACCACCTTCGAAAGGAAGTTTTATATTTCCTGGGCCCAAGGCAGTTTCCTCATTTATTGTTTAATCAAAATCTTGTGGTCTTGTGTTCTTATTTGTAGGTAGTCCTTCCAAGACAAAAAGGAGTTCTCCGCAGTCAGCCTGATCTTTCTCTACGGTACGTGCACACCAGCTCGACATTCAACAGGTATTCCTCCTAACCCTAACCTCATCTGTTTCTAAAAGGAATGAAAGGATAGAAGCAACTCTATTCCCAGAAGCCGAAACATTCCGAGCGAAACACCTATAGGTGGTATTCCTCCAGAGCAACTCAGCCCTAATCTCCACACTCTTATTCTTGTTGGTGTTTTGGTTCCCCTTCAAG
This sequence comes from Taxus chinensis, assembly GCA_019776745.2. Taxonomy (NCBI): domain Eukaryota; kingdom Viridiplantae; phylum Streptophyta; class Pinopsida; order Cupressales; family Taxaceae; genus Taxus; species Taxus chinensis. The sequence continues at coordinate 744,061,710 of CM034149.1, forward strand.
CCATATTTCCAAGGATGGCAGCACCATTACCTTGGGGCCATCATGGTTGGCCTCTCGCCCTTCCTTAGCCTTTGCATGAGTTACCCAGAGGTAACATGAAGAACTTCCCCAATTTCAGAGGTGATGGCAAGGTACATCTTGATGAACATATTGCAGGCTTCATAGTTGTATGTGGATTTCTCGGAGTTGAACATGAAGATGTCTCGGTGAGGATTTTTGTAGAAAATTTACAAGATAATGTAGTAGATTGGTTCTATCACCTTCCAGCTGGGGGCCATTACCAGTTAGACCATGATGAAAAAAAGATTTTAGAACCATTTCAAACCTACAGAGGAGGTACATGATCTGCTAGCCCAGATTTCTCAAATAAAGAAGGAATCACAAGAACCCATGAGGGAATTTGTGGCTAGATTCAACAAGTTACTTAACAAAATCCCACCAGACACTCAACCTGTAGATCAAATTCAAAAATGTTTCTTCCTAAATGCTCAATTAACTGAAGTTAGCTATGCGCTGAGAAGAGCCAATCTCACAACATTGGTTGAGAATCAAACTCTTGCTGTTAGCATCAAATATGATTTGATTATGTATGGGAAGTTGAAAAGAGACCCTTCTAAATCTACGTCTTCTTCTTCCTCCTCTTCCACTCCCGGGCCTAATATTGATCCATTAGTACAAAAGCTTACAAATGAACTCATTTCCATCAAGAAACAATTGGCTCAGCATGCCCCCTATACGGATGTTCCAAGGAGGAATTTTTAGAGTAGAAATCATTTGCCTGCTTCTCAGACAAGGCTAGCACTTGAAGGGCCACCCATCAAGGTTCCTATTAGTGAAACCTATGAGGTTGAAGAACCTGAAGATGAAGAGGTTAATGAAGATTGTGAAGAACTTGAAGAAGAAAGTTAATGGAGAGATGGAGGAACTTGAGGGATCTCAAGTTAATTTCTTCAAAACTGAAGGTGTTGATGAAGAATATGATTATGATGAAGTGGTAGTAGATATGAATAACGAGTCATATGCTGTCATGACTCTAGAGAAGAAAAATAAAAGGGAGAGAAGTGATACAGCCCGCTAAAAGATCTAAGGAGTTTCCCATGGCTATCCCTGCTATTTCAAAAAGAGGATCTCCTATCCCCACTACGTCCACATAGAAGGTGAGTTCTGCCAATTCTGCTTTTCCTAATTCTACTACTCAAATTTCTTCTTCTACAACTCCTAAATATGACAAACCTAATATTCCTAGTGATGATAGTCTATCCACCTTTGGATCTTTTGATATCATTGATCACCTACAAAAGACAAAGGTTTAAATTTCATAGGCTGAGTATTAACAAACCCCATCCTAAAGCTTTTGCCAAAATGGTTCACTTTGTCAATTCTCAATCCAAAACTTCCTCTAAAGACCTTCTACCTACTCCATCCTCCACACCTCAACCCAATCTGGTAGCTGCTATCACCTCCCCTAATGAGAAGATCAAACCACTTTATGTGACCCTTCTTATAGCAAGCCATAAAATCAGCAATTGTGTTATAGATTCAGGAGCATCAGATAACGTGATGTCTACAAAATTAGCCCATGCTTTGGGTCTAACTCTCACATGCACTTATGGGTCTTGCTATTCCATGGAGAGTAAGGAAGTGTCCCTAGTTGGAAGAATTAAAGATGCAAAAGTAGATTTTGCTACTTTACCTGAGAAAACGGAGCTTGGCTACTATCCTAGTAGTAGATATCCCTCCTTCATATGGTATACTGTTAAGTAGGAACTTTTGTAAGGATGTATGAGGAGAAATTCAAATGGATTGGTCACATGCCCTCATACCAGTTAACAAAAAAATTAAGAAGCTATTGCCCAAAAAGAAATATGAGTATATTGTACAAAAGACGGATGATCCCAAAGCACAAATACTTTATGAGGATATTGGGCATGGTAATTATATGATTATGTCTCTAGAGGAAAATCAGCTTCCCAAAGGATTACTTCATGATCCTAATGGGGTTTGGAATTTAGAATTTGGTGGAAGTTCTTCCTTGGCTGGTTCTGGAGCTGGCATAGTATTGGTGTCTCCTGAGGGAAAAGTTCATCCTTTCTCATTCAAATTATAATTTGAAAATAATAATAATAAAACAGAGTATGAAGCTCCCATTCTTGGGCTTAATATGGCAAAAGAAAAAGGCATGAAGAATCTTCTAGCTTGCAGAGATGCAGGAACTAGTTGTTTAACAAGTCAGAAACCTTTTTCAAGTAAAGAATAGAAGGTTGAAGCCATTACATGAATCAAGTCTGGGATAATATTGAATTTCTTGATGATTTTTCTATTGAAGCAGTGCCTAGGGAAAAGAACACCAAGGCTGATTCACTAGCTATCTCAAGATCATTGCTAATACCTCATCCTGACTTTTCTCAAGATAGGTTTACCATTGAGATGATCCATAGGCCCAGTGTACCTGATAACGCAAGTAACTAGAAAGTTTTCAATGATGATCAACATTTGCTTTCTTTCTTAGAGCTCAAGGATAACGTTGAAAAATTGTACTTCAAAAGAAGTGACAATTTTCCTCGAGAGAGTGTATTTCCTAACGAAGAGGATGTCAAAGAGGAAATAGATCAAGATGGGTGTATCAAACTCAAAGGTAACAAGATCCCAAAAGGGCTAGTGATTTTAGAAGATTTTTTTGATAAACATGACAGATATGTTAATTCTAAAGCTTCTACTGGATCACAACAGTCTACTGAGTATGAAAAACTAATATTAGGAGTTCTGTTGACCCCAAGTTTGTGAACGTTGGAAAATGTTGTACACCAAAAGAAAAGAAGAGGGTGATCAATCTTGTGAAGAAGTATAAATATGTTATGACATATTCATATGAGGATCTAAAATCCTTCCAACCAAAGGAGATGCAGCATTTCATCCCTCTCAAACCTAGGATTAAAACCTTTCAAACAAAAGTAAAAGAAATACAATCCTAAGATAGCTGACACTATTTTTCAGGAAATACAAAAGTTGTTAAAAGCCAAAACTATTTTTCCAATCCATCATTTGACATGGATTGCCAACATTGTGCCTATCAGGAAGAAAAATGGTGAGATTCACATTTGTGTTGACTTCAAAAATCTGAATCAAGCTTCTTTGAAGGAAAACTATCCTTTGCTTATGATGGATCAAGTCTTGTAAGTTGTTACGGGGGTCTGAAATATTGTCCATAGCTTGATGGCTTCTCAGGGTATAATCAAGTAGAATTCAATACCACAGATCAGCAGAAGATGGCCTTCACCACCCCCTTGGGGTACTTTTTCCTACAAGAGGATGCCTTTTGGACTCATTAATTTTGGTGCCACTTTTCAAAGGGATATGGATTTGGCTTTTGGAAGTTTGAAAGGGAAATGTATTGTTGTATATCTAGATGACCTAACTGTGTTTTCCAAAACTAGAGTAGATCATTTTCAACATCTAGAAATTTTTCTCCTGAAGTACAAAGAACATGGGATCTCTTTGAATCCTAAGAAATCTATCTTTTGTTTCATAAAGGGAAAATTTTTAGGACATGGTGTCTCTAAAGATGGTATCAAAATTGATCTTGAATGAGTTCAAGCTATTCAATAAATTCCTCTTCCAACCAGTAAGAAGGGAGTGCATTCTTTTTTCAGTAAAGATCAACTTTCTAAGAAGATTGATCCCTGATTTTGTAGAACTAACTTTGAATATCTCTCAAATGATGAAAGGAAAACAAACATTTGGATGGTATTCTGAAGGAAATGAAGACTTTGAAGATATTAAAAAGACTATTGCTAGATCTCCTATCCTAGCATGTCCATATTTTAGCAAAGATTTTATTATCTATTGCTATGCCATAGATAACACCCTGGCTACTGTTTTGACTCAAAAAGATTCTAATGATCATGAACTCATGATTGCATTCATGAGCTAAATTTTTAAAAATCATGAGTTCAAATACACAATGATGGAGAAACATACTTTTGCAGTGGTTAAAGTTGTCAAGTAGTTTTGTTTTTATATTCTTAACTCTCACTCCATAATACTTGTGCCTGACACAACTATCAAATCTATTCTCACACAGCAAGAGTTTGGATCCAAGAGAGGGAACTAGGTGGAAAAGGTTCAAGATAATGATATTGACATCAGACCAACTAGACTAGTTCGTGAAAAAGGCTTGTGTGAAATCATTGCTGAAGGAGTTGGCCATGAGTTACCTAAGGATGAAGTTGATATTCCTACTATTCTGTTTCTCAGCTCAATTAATGAATGGGTATGTTGATATCGCACATTTTCTCACCTATGGAAGATGTTCCTCTCATTTGACTACCAAGGAGAAAATAGCTATTAAGTTAAGATCGGCCCAATATGTATTATGGGAGAATGCATTGTTCAAGCGTGGGATGGATGGAAGATTTATGAAATGCATGGATAAGGAACAACAGAGGAAGATTCTTTCAACTTTACATGATCAAGCATGTGGGGGACATTACTCATCTACTATCACTACTCACAAGATTCTTCATGTAGGATACTATTGGCCTGCCTTTTTCAAAGATGCATCAAAGTGGGTTGAGAAATGTGAAGCTTGTCAAACCTTTGTGGGAAAACCCAAGTTGGCTTCCTTGCCGCTTAAGCTAGTCATGATAGAAGAACCCTTTCAAAAATGGGGTTTAGATTTTATTGGAACACTTAATCCATCTTCAAGTGCTAGACATACACCATGTGTTGATTGTCATAAATTATTTTACTAAGTGGGTAGAAGCCATCCCAATAAAGAGAACTACTCCCTGAAGTAGTATGTAATTTTATCAAAGAGAACATCTTGGTAAGGTTTAGTGTGCCAAAAAAGATTGTGACTGATAATGCTTCAAATTTTTCTTCTGCTCAAATGATGGATTTTTTGTTATGGATATGGAATTTCCCTAGCTCACTCTTTCGATTATTATCCCCAAGGGAATGGACAGGAAGAGTCGACAAAAAATAATCTAGTGGCTATAGTGAGAAAGTTGGTTAATGAGTCCTAGAGGAACTGGCACAAGAAACTCTATGATGCTCTTTGGGCGGATGGAATTACACCTAAAAGGGCTATTAGGATGTCCCCCTTTTCAAGTGGTATATGGCATGGAAGCTCAATTACCAATAACAGTAGAAATACCAACCTTGTATTTAATGAAAGCTATTGAAGACACCAGCTTCAATGATTCTTTGGATAAAAGGATCATGTATCTTCATAAGTTGAAAGAAGACAGATTGCAGGTTGCTGATAGAATATTTGCTCACCAACAGAAAGTGAAATCTTTGTTTGATAAGGAGGCCAAGTCCTAAGAGTTCAAAGTTGGAGACATAATTTTTTTGTGGGATAAAAGACATGAACCTCGTGGCAGCCATGGCAAGTTTGATTCTCTTTGGCTTGGACCTTTCAAGATTAGGCACTTTGCTAGTGAGAATTATTTCTACCTTGATTACATGGATGGTTCTTCTCTCCCACTTCCTTATAGTGGGGTAGTACCTGAAATTGTCTAATTCCTAGGTGGATGGGAGGTCTTTTATATATTGTGTATAGTGTGTGTTTTCTTTCCCTTGTTTTTTGGTGTGTCTTCTTTCTTTGTTTGGGGTGTTGTTTTTTGTACTGGTTTGTTTTTGACTTCATTGCCCAATGGATAAGGCACTAGTCTTCTTCTCCTAGTTTTTCAGAGAGTTCTTGCCTTATCTCATTGTTTGAATCTAGCCAAGTCATCCCCAAAAAGAGCTAGCTGTTGTCCTCTCAAAATTTCCCCTATTTCGAAAGTTAAAAATTGAAAAAAAATTGAGTTAACACCTTTTTATGAGGTTCTAGTGAAGAGAAAGTTGAGGAGTTTAAAAAATTTCACATTTTTTTGAGTCATTTGAGTAGTTTACTAGTCTGTCAGACATTTTTGTCCCATGGTGTCCCAAGTTTCTTTTGAGCTCTTTGTTCCTCGATCGGCCGTTTTCTCTGAAATCTATTAAATTTTGGGTCTATCAGAAATTTTTGTTCCAAATGTTCTAAGTTCTCTAGGGCTATCTATTCCCCGATTTCATGCATCGGCCGCATCAGGCCCTTCGTATACTTTGGTCTTACTTGTCCCAAAAGTGTTTGTGAATTTTGTCACCGCATTAGCCGTATCACGCTTTCACGTCCCTCATGTCCTAAATGTACCAAAGGCCATCAGAGCTAATGTTTTCCACTCTTCCTAATGCTTTATTTTTGAGTCGGCGCATATGAATTTAATGCATATTTATAACCTTCTCTCTCCTAAAATGGCTATTTGATGGGATTCCCCTCTATGCATTTTGCACACTGCTTACTTGCTACCATTCACTCATACACTTGCAATTAAAACTGTCTGCTCGCATTCCCATTTCCCCTACATTTTTATTGCAGATTCAAGTTGTAAGGTTATTTTTCTAAATACTATCAACATGAAGATAAAGTTTCAAGGTCAGGAGAACGTCTCACTACTCGAGTCTTATGTTCCTGATATCGGGGATAATGAGGTTCAATACCTAGATTTTGGTGATTTCTGGACTAGGTTGACTGACCCAAATCCCTCTCTAATGGCACAAATGATTAATGACAGTGGCCTTGCATTTGTTACGGGTTTCACAATATCAGTGCAGTGCACTGATACTGTGCTCACCTACAGAGCTCATTTCAACACCGACATGAGGGAATTGACCAATGTGCATGGGGAGTTAATCGCTAAACTAGATGTTGTTGCCATTGTCGCCACCCTATGGGTCCCCTAAATGGAAAACTCTGTGGTAATCTCTCAAACTCAAGCATAAACTCTCTTCAAGCAGGACAGTGAGAAATATAAGGCAAGGGTAGCAAAGTCATGGTTGAAGAACCCTAATAAAGGGGCATCTTAGCTTTCCAAAGCTTTGTTTAGGGCTGATTTTAATGATGAGCTATTTGAATTCATCATCTTGTTAGCTCGTGTCATGGGCTTACCCTCTACCAGTGAGTTTCACTTTTGGATGTACCCACTCATCAACATCATCTGTGAAGGTACCCAATACATTAATTGGGTAGAGATCATTTGTATGAATATGACAGAGCAGTTTTCCAATGTACAAAAAACTAAGTTCTATATGACTTCTTATCTTATGTATACCCTAGTTGCATCCCGACAATCGTTTGGTTTCACATACATTGAGGGTAAGAAGGGTGATCCCATCTATGCTTACTACCCTTAGTTCACCCTCGAAACTAGCAATCATAAATTTGGAAGGGTGAATGATGCTTTCACCATGTACATTACGAGGCTTCTGGAAAGTGATACTGCTAGGATATTTTCTGATGAAGCCATGAACCTAATAGCAAAGTATGGAGCTTACTTCATTCAATTCAGAAGGTTTTCATATATCAGGTTAGCTGGTTACAAGAATACTCCTCTCAAACTCCCTATGTTTTGTAATGAAAATATGGCTCTGATTGAGGTATGTAGACAATTGGATAAGTTGCATAGGACCTATAGAGACAAGAAAATATCTAGGCTGCATTTCCCCATATCTTTGGGTAACTATACATGTAAAATAGCTTTGGATGCCCAGAACATAGAAAGAGCCCTTGCTCCCATCACTATCCACTTCTTTAGGCCTAGAACCTATTTTGATTTGAAGAAATTCATTGAGCTGAATCTCAAAATCAACTATCACCACAGAGTAGATACTGAAGACTACTGGGCTGATTACACAGATGAATTTGAAGCAAGATGGATGCATTATGGTAGATTATCTCTCAAGCTAATAAAAGAGCTCAACCTATATCAGATTCCTAAAGGGCTTGAAGATGACAATGCAGACATGTTGTCATATGAATATGATAATTTGATCAATCACACTCCCTTAGAGGATCTAGACTAGTTAAAAAGGGAGAAAGATGATTTAGTTGAGATTCTAGCCCCTGTCCTAGTAATAACCAAGGTCTGGTTTGAGAGAAGGGTTCGAGAGCTGAGGAAGAATTCAGGAGAGTCTTTCTTCAAAGACACTTCAACACCAAGGAAGGAGTTACTTACACCTAGCTCAGAGGTACCTGCATGAACTCCTCCCCCTTCATCAAGTAAAGAATCTAAATCCTTAACCCCTTCCTCATCTACTCAGGTATATCAGAAGAAGGTGAAGGAAGTCAAAAATGAGCCTATTGAGGAAGATCCCCTGCTAAAACATTCAGAATTACCTTCGGGGCCAGAGAACATCATTTTTCTCAGTGAAAGTGAGGATAGTGAAGTGACAGTCCATGTAAGAGCTTCAGAAGCCACAATGGATAAAGAGAAGGAAACTCATGACATTGAGCCTCCAAGTACTGTTGACTCCTCTATCCAAGAAGCCTCATCTACTCCAATGACATCTGTACTAGAGGTAACAGTGGTAAATACTTTAAGTGTTGTGAGTTCTCTTACTATTGGTTCTCTTGCTCCTCCTTCTTCTTCTTCCTCCACTTTTGCATGGGTACAACCTTTTGTTGATAGTAGGAAGAGGAAGTCTTCTTCTCGATTGACAGGGCCTAATTTTGATGTTGTGGCTGCCTTGTTGGGCACTACTCCTTCTGCTCTTGTAAAGAGAGCTAAAAAAACTTCAAGGATAGTGACAGATGCCCAAGGTCAACAATTTCTTGAGGTGGCAAAGCCTAAGGTTGATAAGGCTGAAAAGGATTTACTGGCCACTGATTTGGAACTTTTAAGGATTTCAATGGGAGAAACTACCCCTGAAAGTGAAATATATAACCTTTAAGAAAAAATAACCAGGGTTATTAGGAGAGTAGAAAAAGGAAAGCACACTATAGAGCAGCTGGAGGAGAAAGCTTAGGTGCTTTCTGGTTTCATCAAGTCATTTTTGTCTAAGGACAAGGTTCTAGATCCTACCCCACTGACTGCCCTTCTACCACCTGTGATTCTTAGTCAAGATGAAGTCCAAAGCATTAAAGACATACCCAGGTATTCCATCTATGGATGAGCTATAGAGGCCATGGTAGTTGATATGATCATTGTAGGTTTGAATTTCATTGGAGAAGCCTTCAAACTCAATGAGAAGGTAATTAATCAACAACAAAAGCTCTCCTCTGCAATTGGAAATATGGATAAAGAACTTAAACTTTGGAGTAGCTGCCGGGGTAAACTGATGAAAATATATTGATGGCAAGTAAAGTTTTTGATGATGCCAAAGATAATTTGTCAAGGTCATGGGTTTTCAAGGTGGAATGGAAAATAAAAGTGCTGGAGGATAGTGAAGTGAGGATAGTGAGGTTCTCAGTGAAAGTGAGGATAGTGAAGTGTGAGTCCCTGTAGGAGCTTTAGAATCCATAATGGATAAAGAGAAGGAAACTCATGACACTCAGCCTCTAAGTACCCTTCACTCCTCTATCCAAGAAGCCTCATCTACTCCACTGACATCTCTACTGGAGGAAACAATGGTAAAAACTCAAAGTGTCATGAGTTATCTTACACTTGATTATCTTTCTCCTCCTCCTTCTTCTTCCTCCACTTTTGCATGGGTACAACCTTTTGTTGACAATAGGAAGAGGAAGTCTTCTTCTCAATTGACAGGGCCTAATTTTGATGTTGTGGCTGCCTTGTTGGGCACTAGTCCTTCTGCTCCTGTAAAGAGAGCTAAAACAACTTCAAGGATAGTGACAGATGGCCAAGGCCAACAATTTCTTGAGGTAGCAAAGCCTAAGGTTGATAAGGTAGAAAAGGATTTATTGGCCTCTGATTTTGAACTTTCAAGGATCTCAATGGGAGAATCTACCACAAAAAGTGAAATACATAACCTTCTAGAAACAATAACCAGGGTTATTGGCAGACTAGAAAAAGGCAAGTAGATGATAGAGTACCTGGAGGAGCAAGCTCAGGTGCTTTCTGGTTTCATCAAGTCATTGTTGTCTAAGGACAAGGTTCATGATCCTACCCCACTAACTTCCCTTCCACCACCTATGATTCTTAGTCAAGATGAAGTCCATAGCATCAAAGACATACACATGTATTCCATCTACATGTGAGCTATAGAGGCCATGGTAGATGATATGTTCATTACAGGTTTGAATTTCATTGGAGAAGCCTTCAAACTCAATGAGAAGGTAACCAATCAACAAAAAAGCTCTCCTCCACAATTGGAAATACAAATAAAGAACTTAAACTTTGGAGTAGTTGCATAGTAGACCTGCGCTTGATGGGGCAGACTGATGAAAATATATTGATGACAAGTAAAGTTTTTGATGATGCCAAAGATAATTTGTCAAGGTCATGGGTTTTCAGTGTGGAATGGAAAATAAAAGTGGTGTAGGAGGCTCTAGGAGAATTGAGGAACAGTTGGAATAAGGGAGAAGCCTTCAAAGCATGTGTTGTATCTGCTTTCAAGGATATCCATTGTCACCTTCACGATGAAATTTTAGGTGTTCCTTTCTCCCTTCAAGAAATTAAAACTCAATTCAGGGCATTTGTTAAGGAAAACCTTTTCGATGACCTAAGAGAAGATAAAGGAAATTTTCTTTCTTCAATTTGCCATTAAGGAAGCTAATAAAGAATATCATATGCACACTGAGTTTGATAAGGAAATGGAGAAATGTCTGGGATCTTGGACCCAAGATACTACTAACACATCAGTCCCATGAGGCTTAGACATAGCAGAAGCATTGAAAAATTTTAGACAACGGATCCTCAAGTCGGTGGGCCCTCCCCAATCATAAGCATTTGTTTTCTCTCCTAGCTTCTCCTTTCCTTATTTTTATAAATTCAGGCTTACTGTAATTAGTTTAGGGATTTGTGTCAAGCATCCCCTTAACTAAACATTTTAATTAAAATAAATAGTTACCAATTGTAACTAATCTGTAAAGTTATATAATGGGCGTTCTACGCCATTTTCAAGGGCTGGAACTTGGTTTATTTTTGAAAGTGTAAAAAGCAACAAAGTAATCAAAACAAAAGATCTCTCTTTCCATGTCTATCTGGTCTTTTTCTTTCATTACTATCTGTTGAATACTTTTGAATCATTTTTCTATATTATTTCAAGAAACTTTGTATTCTTGTAGATGTTATTTCTTGAACTTTGTGTCTTTGCAATAGCATCTTATTGATTCAAATGCAAATGGTCCTGTTCAAAATATTTTTATTTTGGCATGCATAAGGAATTATTTTGTTATGTATAATTCTTGAGAATGCTTTTCTGCTCATTTCCACTACTTCATTCCTCTGTAATTTTGTAATTATGATTTGTTCTATTTTAAAACATTTTCATGATATCCAAGTTCCACATTAAAACTATGCATTGTACATATGTAAATAAGTTTGGTCTTTAAATAAGGGAACCTCTCCCATTAAAGAGAAGGGAATTTCTATCCCCTGACTATTGTTCTCTTTGAAGTCCTTTGTGACGACCAACACCTAGCAGCTTTGGGTGTAACTTTGTTAAACATCACTTTCTGAGAAAAAATTTTAACAAGAAAAGGATTTGTTGAATGTTCTTCTTTTTGGGGGAAAATTTGGGATGAGTGAGTTAGTAAATTGCATAAATGTAATGAGAATATTCTTGTAAATGGTTGGGTGTTAACTTTTACAAGAAAATTTGAGAAAGCCCATCTTCCTGAGAGACCATATGAGAAACCTATTAATCTCTTATGTTTTAGATTTGATCATGTCAAGATGGTTTCAAGTGTACGGCCATTGAAATCTCTCTGATTGTTCAAGAAACTTTCCCCTGCTATTGAATTTGATAAATCTTGAATTAATCTTTGTTGATCTTGGGCAAAATTGTGTCTACATTTATTTTAGAATGTCTTTCAAATAGTTTTTCTTGTTCATGTTGTAATCTTATATTAAAATATCTCTAAATCACACAAGATCTCATCCATGTGTTAGTATTTTGTCATTTGCAATTTCATTATGAGAAGAGCTTTCATCTGATAATGAAATAAAAAATTTAAAATAATTTTACTGCCACTATGATGATAAAGATTGTTTGTAAGCCTATGAGTGTATCTTAGGTGTGATGAACTGTGGGTTATTAATGTTTAATTGAGTCTTTAGCTCAAGCCTTCATGTTGAATTCTTAAAGATTGTGTGAAACTGTGCAAATTTGGACCTCCATTGATGAACACCTTCTGGTTGAAGGAATATTTTGGCTATTCTAAAGAATTTTGTCTATTAGTTTTCCAATTGTTGTAAAGGTTCTCAAATATCTAGTGAAATCAACTTCATCTTGCTTAATTCCCCACAAAAAATTTCAAATAACCATGAATCCTATCTGAAGTACCCATGTTTATACTATGTGTTTCACCTGATTCTAGAGTGTTTCTTTGAATGTTTATGAAACAAATAAGGGTAAAGGGCTAGGAGGAATACCTATTAAGATGTTGGTTGTAGGTTGTTGCATGCGTATGACTTCATGATCCACATCTGATCTTAAGAGCTTCCTTTTGGCTAGGAGGAACCACTTGAAAAATAAAACAATACCACCAAATGAAATTTAAATAGTATATGCAGTGGACTACCTAGCGTATGCTAGATCTAGGAAGTGTGATACTTCCTAGACGGCTGTTAATCCACTGTTTAAAATAACATAATGTTAACAATAAAGGAAATCCTACTATAGTTAAAATAATTTAGGTATCTCATTCATCTACAATAAGAAAATTCGTTCACAACAGGCTAAGCTATGACTGAATTTGAAGGTCTAGGTCTCATGCAGGTATTGGTTAGGGTCAGGTTTTAGGCTGTTTTGGGTATTTGGTGGAGTTTTAGAAGCTCTGTTCTTGGTTTTTAGTAAAAGACATAGAGACCAACATTGGTCTAGTACGACCGATGTCAATTTAGGTTAATCGATGATGGTTGTGGGTAACTGGCATCAGTATAGTTGTGGTACATGAAACTTAGTAAAATTTGGGTGGGGTAACAAATATGAGGCTAGATGGGAATGACAAGGCAATGACAGGGTTCGTGTGGGTCTCTGATATGCACAGGAATGATTAAAATCCTGATATGGGCAGTTCAAGGGTATGGGTAAAAGGATGGTCAAGTTTGCATGGAGGTAGAATGGTGGTGGAATGAAATGAATGCAGAAACTAGTAACAACACCAAAAGAATCTACCAAATGATAAATGGAGAAATGTTGGTTAACAAAGCACTTACCACTTGTATGAGCTTGATGTCTGGTTGGTAATGGTGGGTGATAAAATGGAATGAACTTGATGTAGTGTTGGCACTTCCCCAAATGCTCCCATGAAAGTAGAATGGCTCTGTGGTTTCTTTAGGCACTAGCTATGGATGCTCTAATGCGTGTGCTAATGTTGGCTCTACTTGGATGTAGCTCTGGTTTCATCCCTTGTTCTCAAAATATGTGTTTTTAACCTCTAAATAATGTGTCAACCTTAAAATAAGGTTGTTTGGGGGGTTAAATGGTAACCGACGGTGGTTCCAGGTTGACCAGTTGTGGTTTAGGGTGATTGGCGTCGGTAGGGTAGGATTTCTTAGGTTTTCTAAAATGGGCAGATCCTTTTGATTTTTTTGGATCTCACCCATTTTTTCCTCATGGAATAAAATGGAAACCTCCTTTTAATGGGCAGGAATGTGGTTAGAGAGAATATAGGCTTTGATTTTTAGGGTTTGGGTAGGTCTTATTTAGTTATGGTAACTTACTAAGTATAGGTCTTAGGGTGAGATGGCTAAGTGAGGTGGATGTGTGGGTATTATCTAATTAAGATATTTAAATAATAGCTATTATGAGCTCACAGATTAATTAAATTAAATTAATATTAGCTTGGGGTGAAAGGGGCCATGGTTGGTTGAATTTTTTCAAAAATTTTATTTGACGAGAGACCAATGAGAGTGTCACCCAATTTTGGTGTCTACATTTTGCCCCTTTTTGTCGTGTAGCTTGTATTGGTAAGCGATGCTGAAAAAAATAAGATGTGGTTGCCCCATGTGTGGGTGAAGGTGATCCCCCTCAAACCAAGAACTGACGAGATAGAATGAAGAATCGGTGAGTGGGTTGATAAAAGGTGAAAGTGATGAAGAGGAAAGTGGGTAATGGGGGAAAAAAGGGAAAAAGGTCCACTCGAAAAATCTAGGTAATGGGTCAGGGTCAAAGGTAGTAACAATCAAACACACGCACATGTATAAATTGTAGCATGGCACCATGTTTAAGAGTAGGAAAACTCTACACTATCTAAAGTCGATAGGTTTATCCAAAAAAGGTTGAGGTGATTCCGGTATCCAAGGTATAGGATATGGTCAGGAAACACGATGCAGGTCAAGTGTAGGAATGTTTAGGTATGTTCTGATACACCAAAGGTTGGGTCAAGATAAATGGTCATGGCAGGAGGTAAGGTAAGGTCAATATGTCCATCAACACAGGTAGCAGTGCCGCAAGGTATAACGAACACATGAGGTCAAATGTCACTAGTGATGGTCTAGGTCCAAGTATCTAGGTCACCGCATGGGTAGGGACGAGATATGAGTAAAATAATGAGTCCATGAATGAGAACGAGGTGAGGGGATAAAAGGTAAGGTCAAGAAGGTCAAGTGGTGTGGCCAAGGGAGGTGAGTGTAGGATAAAAAGGATACAGATCAAAAATTGGGGGTAGGGGGTAGGAAAAAGACTAAGCAGGGAAACTAATGATGGTTAAAGTGAATCGATGCCGGTTAAGCTGACCGACCATGGTAAGCTAGGGCATAGGACTGATTTCGGATATGGTAAACTGACTTCGGTTAGGTCGGGGTTGTTATAAAAAGAGAAAAATCCATGTTTTTTCAATTCATTTTTCTTTTACAAGAGAGGAGAAAATGATAGAGGAGAGAGAAAAGGGTGTAAAGTGGTTGAGTGAGATGGAGGATGAGGTTGGCAAGCCACATGGTAGGTGATAGTTGGCTGATAGGTGGATCCACAAGTGAGGTTGGATTTGTTTGAGTGGATCGATTGGGTGGAAAGTGAGAGGTTGTTAGGTAATGATAGAGGTAGGAGAGGGAAGATTCAATCTCTCCATGCTTGTTTTAAAGAAATTGATAGAAATTTTGGTTGGGGGAAAGATGGGTTTGGGGGGAAATGAAATTTGAATGTGAGGGGAGAAAATTGGTTAAAAGAAGGACAAGGGAGGGTGGGAATAGGTAGTATGCTGGGTGGGAAGGATTGTAGGTTAGAATGTGGGGTGGGGAGCTGAGGAATGAGAAAGAAATGGGAAATTTGGAGTACGTTTCCGTAGGGTGTCGCCACGAAAGTGACCAATGTCAATGGAATATTGGCCGGTATCGGTTGTGTAGAACTGGGATCGGTCATGGATGAGGTGACCGATGCTAGTTATGGGTAAACTGTGGTCAGTCTAGGAGGGCTGACGCCAGTCAAGGGGGATAAAACACTTGCCTAAAAAATGTGGAATAGGGAAGGGTTTGGTGGTTGGTTCCAAGTGTTGAGACTTGTGGGAAAATAGGTAGGGTCGAGGAGTGTAAAATAGAGGGAGGGGGACATTGGGTTGGGTTGGTTGTATGTAAGTAAGATGATGAGGAGGGTCGGTTTGGGTTAGGTAGGTAGGTAGGTTAGGGTTGGGTAGGTAGGTTGGGGTGGGGTAGGTAAGTAGGGTTAGGTAGGTAGGTAGGGGAGGGTTTGGTACGTAGGTTAGGTCTAGGTAGGGTAGGAAAAGTAGCGATGTAAAAATGGGTAGGGGAGTGGGTACGGGTACGGGTGATGGTAAAAATAATGGGGCCATGAATAATATGATTGTCTTGTTGGATGCAAGAGAGAGATCAGCTAAGGATACAAGATAGGGTGCCACCCCCACTCGTGACAGTTCGAGGTGCAGCGATAGCCAAGGAGTTATGGCATGTGGAGGAGGTGGGCCTGAGTGGGGTCTGATGCTACCAGTATGTAGTCTAGCAGCCGAATCTGATGGTTTCCCTCATTGATAGATGGGATTCAGTAACTAACACATTCAACCTAACGACGAGTGAGATGACAGTCACCCTAGAGGATGTGTTCAAGATTATGTGGTTACCTATATTAGGTACGCAGGTATATTTGATCTCCCTAGAGGAATTGGAGGAGTTGATGCTAACTTTATTTGGTAAGGAGATGGCGAAGATGACATTTCACAGCGCAATCCTGAGCTATGGAGAGATGTACCTAGCCCGTCCAGAGGAGATTAGGCTAGTAGTGCTACTGATGGAGGAATTTTCCTACTTTGCACTACTAGATGTAGAGGGTGGGAGATTCCTGTGATCTCTGATGGGAGTATTACACGACATGATGATGGAAAGGACCCGATTTTCTTGGGTGCCAACATTCCTTATGTAGTTATATAGAGAGCTATGGGCTTATGGGTGACTGTGGTAGTTTAGCCTATGTTACACATTCATTCTTCACTATTGGGCCTATGAACACATTGTTTGTGTGTGTTTAGCAGGTATGCCCAAAGAAGATGTCTTTTAGCCAGGTTTTTTTCCAATGGGGTACAGGTGATGGTTGCTTGTGATGGGAGAGCGGTGATCAAACAGGGCTACACATGATGTAGCATTTTACTTGAGGCTACTAGAGGGATTGTCTGGGGTAAATATTATATGGAGGCCATATGTAGGTTATCCCTCCTATAGATAGATGGTTGAGGATCTAGTTGGCCTTAAACTACTCAAATGGATAGAGGGGTGTCGTGTAGGAAAGCACAAGATGATCCCTGTAGATAGGGTCCCATGGCAGTTTAGACTACTACAAGATATACCACCACCCTTCCCACTGTAATAGAGGGATGATGTGGAGACACCACTACCACTTCCACAACCAACAGTACTTATCGGGTAGGAGGAGTAGGTTATAGACCTGCAGATTGATGATGCCAGAGTGATGGACAGCTATAGATAGTGGTGGGCAGCCCAGCTACGAGCAGTACCTCCCAGGCTCGGGCAGCCAGATTTAGCCACCATCACTATGCAGAGAGATGCCCTACAGGGGTAGGTGGTGACCTTGATTACCCAGTTGGGGATGGTACAGGGGTAGTTAGTAGCATCAGAGGTAGAGTTTTCCACATTGCATGCACAGGTGGTCAATCTACATGTCTAGATGGCCCAAGGTGGAGACTGGGATGGTGATGATGGTCAGGTGGCCGCCCTACAGGAATAGGTTATAGGGTTGTAGGGGTAGCTAGCCACTACACATGTAAATGTTACTGGGTTATAGGGCCAGTTGGCCACTACACAGGTGTAAATTTATACCTTATAGGCCCAGATATATGCACAGGGGTAGAGGCTGATAGCACCACCACAGGCACCGGGATAGGGTCCTAGTTTATAGGTAGGGGTAGTATAGGGATAGAGGCTGATGGCGTCATTTCAAACAGTACCCCTAGCTAGGTTATGAGAGGCTCGGGATTAGGCCAAGTATTATCAATACCAGCTGACGGTGGCAAGGATAGATTGTCTATCATATGTAGAGTACATGGCACACCAGGCCTTGAGTGAGAGGACTAGATCCTCGAATCACAGCGTGGAGAGCCTAGGGGGGCATTGATCCCTAAGACATGATTAGGGTAAGGCCACAAGTTCACGGAGTCCAGCTCTAGGTGATTTACTAGTAGGGACCTGGCCATGACCCATGGTAGGTGGTGCGATGTTATCAGGCTGTCAGACAGGAGACAGGCGAGACCAATATGGAGGATATCTGGTAGGATGATGTGTGAGGCACATCCCTATATTTTGATGTATTTTAGTCATTTTTGATATACACTGGCCTACATGCCAAAGATAGTGAGGATGTATGAGAGTTTTGCATTTTTTTTATCATATACCAGCCTGCGTGCCAAATATATTTGAGATTATGTAAATGGAGACATACATTTGGATATTTTTATTTATAGAGGTGATTATGATGATGATTATGATCATTATGTTCATACATGGTTGTAGTTATCTTGCTATGTTGATGTGTACATGTTAGGGAAACTAAGTAGTGTACGCATGATAGAGTCAGGTCATAGGCATGGATCGAGTTAGGTTGTAGGCATGGTTGAGTCAGGTTGTAGTCTAGACATGGATTGAGTTAGGTTGTAGGAATGGTTGAGTCAGGTTGTGGTCTAGGCATGGATTGAGTCAGGTTATACGCATGGATGAGTTGGGTTGTAGGCTTGGATCGAGTTAGGTTGTAAGCATGGTTGAGTTGGGTTATAGGTATGGTTGAGTTGGGTTGTAGGCATGGATTGAGTTAGGTTGTAGGCATGGTTGAGTTAGGTTGTAGTCTAAGCATGGATTGAGTTAGATTGTAGGCATGGTTGAGTCAGGTTGTAGTCTAGGCATGGATCGGGTTAGGTTATAGGCATGATGGAGTCAAAATTGGTTGAGGTTATAATTCATTAATTTTTGAAAGGAATGATGATATGCGTCATTGTTAAGATGTTTTATAATATATGCATGATAATGGTAAAGAAATGGTAGACATGATGAATGGATGTTGGATGATGATATTTAGGTGGAAAATAATTTTTTGTTTGTTGGCTTTTAATTTCCAATTATTGATATAAAAATAAATATAACAAGGGTAGATCAAGATTTTTTTTTAAAAATGAAAGGTGAATAGGTTAGGGTTAGAGAGTGGCCGAGCTAACCTCCAAGGGCCACATGCCCTCAGAGTGTTGCCTATATAGTCTCAACAAAAAGGAACCTCAGGCCGATGTAGTTCTCCCATAAGCTAGGGAAGAATGTGAGGAGGTATGAGAATGAGTTGGTAGGTTTTAGGCATGATTGAGTCTAGGTCTGTTAGCTATGGGTCGATTGTGGGCACATTGGTAGAGGTGGTGTTGAGTTTGGTGGAAGAAGAAGACGACCCAAAGGTAAGTGTCAAGAACCAAGTCATGTATAAGGTAATCAATACATAATAAGGAAGGTTAAAAGATGAGAGGAGGCAAGAAAGCCACCTAATTGGTTAGGATCATAATGGGTAACTCATACCTGAGATAGGCTTGATGAACATAAGACCCTAAAGAAATTACATGATTGATTATTCTAAAGGTGTAAAGTAGTCGCATGACCACCAAATTTCATGGTTCAATGAGGTCCCTTGAGGTGGTAGGAAATGAAAGTGAGAATGGTAAGAGGGTGAAAAGTGGTTAGTTTTTATATGGTGCTAGGTAGCATGCCTTTGTAGCAAGAGATCCAAGGTCACAATGGGCAAGTCCATGACCAAAAGTGTGTTTGTTTTAACTGATATTTGAGATAGACTGATCGATGTGGGATGTCTATATGGGATGAGGAAATTTACTCCTTGAGGTCTTCGTGAAGTTGATTGATGCGGGAAGCTTCAAATTTTCTCTCTTTATTTTTTATTTTTATTTTTTATTTATTTTATTTTATTTTGAAAGAGATTTACATAGTTGTCCTTCGAGGGAGTAGTCTATTTATAGCAGTCATTATAGAGAGAAAGATGTTCTTTTGAGGGATTCATCTCTTTATTGGAAGTTTGACTCAAGGAGTTGGATCCCATGTGAGGGCTTTTAAGTCATGGACAAGAATAAGGTGAATAATATGATTATTGTTTAGAAATTAGGGTGAAATGACCATGGGATCTCATCTAAAGGTAGACAAAAAGTATCCATGAGAATCATGTTATGTGCAGCGCCGTGGTACACATAACTAAGAGAAGATAAAAAGTGACGGGTACGTACATGATTCTTATTTAATCATTACTGATGGCATAGGAAGTGGATATCACTTAAGGGATGGGCATGGAAAGAGGTAGAAGGTGAAGTAGGACTAAAATTCAAAAATAGAATGGTTAAAGATATAAGGCGTTAAGGTTCTTAGGTTTGGGTTTTCCCTCAAGTGAAGATAAACGATAAGCACCTGATCTGTAAGTATGAGTCGTGATGTATGGTCCTAGCCAATTAGGAGTAAATTTACCCCATTTACTTTTTTCTGCTTTAGTTACGTGTTTATTTTCTTTTAGGACAAGGTCACCGACGTGGAAGGTTTTTTCATGGATGCATTTTTCATAAGCACATTTGATACATTTTTGGTAAACTTGGAGATGGTCAAGAGCATTAAAACGATGTTTGTCTAGTAACTCAAGTTGTGTTAAATAGTCCTGACGAAAGTCATCATTAGTGAGCATGTCATGGAGAGAAATGCAGAGTGAGGGAATCTGGACTTTGAGAGGTAGAACATCCTCTGTACCGTAGACTAGAGAAAAGGGTGTGGCAAGCAGTGGAAGTACAGATACTAGTGCGGTATGCCCACACGGTGAAAGGAATGTGCATATGCCAGTCCTTCCCAGTATCGTTAACCAATTTCATGATAATTTTGTTTATATTTTTTTTTGGTGGATTCGACTTGGCCATTAGTCTGTGGGTAATAAGGTGATGAGACAACTCAACTGAATGCCAAAGGCATCACAATTTTTTTGCAAGGTTTTATTTTTGAATTGTTTGCCATTATCAATGATGAGGCGATGTGGGACACCAAAGTGATAGATGATGTGATGATTGATGAACTCACATATTTTCTTGGATTTCGTGGAAATGAGAGGTATGGATTCAACCCAGTTTTGTGTAGTATTTTGTAGCGGTGATGATCCATTGATGTCTGTTGAGAAGAATGGGGATTGATCTCTCCGATAAGATCCAAACTCCATTGAGAGAAGATCCAAAGGTCACGTGCGACCTGTAAGGCATGACTGGGGTGTATGGTGAAGGTCAACATGTTGTTGAAATTTTACACAACACTTGACAGTAGTCGCAAAAATCATGGTTGAGGGTTGACCAATAATAGCCTAGGTGAAGAATACACTTAGCAACAAAAATTCCACTGAAGTGACCTCCACATACACCATCATGAACTTCCTTAATGGTATAAGGAATTTCGGAACTCGTAAGGCACCATAAGAGAATGCCATCAAAGCCGCATTTATAGAGGAGGTCACCCATGATGATGTAATGAGAGACCTTTTTAAGAAAGGCCCGTTGTCCATTACGATTGAGGTCAGGAGGCAAGATGGAATGGGAAAGGTAGTCTGAGTATTGTTTATACCAAAGGTCACTCGGGTCAGGGGTAGCGGTCTCCAATAGATTAAACCTCATGTGGTAAATAAGAGGGTGATTGGAGTCTTTGTACAGTGACAAAGATTTTGGAATCAACAGGTGAAACAGGGATTTGAGAAGCCAAGAAGGCTATGGTAGTCTGCAAATTTGTTGGTTGAATGTGGGATGGTTTAAAGGGCGTAGCGGTCAAAGGTGGTCAAAAGTATGTCTACGTGATGTTTATACTTTTTAATTGTCTCATTACGACATTGGTATATACCATTCACTTGGTTTAAAACCAATTAGGAGTCACCAAAGATGTTGATGGATTTGACATCCAAGGCATAGGAAAATTAGTCGACCTAATACGAGTGCTTCGTATTCGGACAATATTGTTTGTACAATCAAAATCTAGTTTGAAAGACAAAGTCATGGGTTCACCATCAAACGGAATGAGGATAACTCCTGACCCATCCCCTACGTTGACACTTGGAACCATAAAAGAAGAGTGTCATTTGGTATGCAGGCTTGTTCAAGGAAAAGGAAGCAACTGACTCATGTAGAAAGTCAAACTTAGAAGGTTGATCCCCAGAAATAGGTTCGTCAGCCAATTGGTCGAGCGATGGCTTGGCCCATGATGGAATTTTGATGGATAAATTCAAGGTCCAAGTCTGGCCAAAAGCATAAGCCAACGTGCGGCACATTGATTTTGGTAAGGTTTGGTATACATGAAGTGTAGGGGGTTGGTGTTGTTCACAACATAAGTTTTGTGATTAAGTAGGTAATGGCGGAGTTTTGTGGCAATGAAAACTAAGGCTAAGTAGAGTTTTTCAGCATGGGTGTATCGGGTTTCAGTAGTCTAGAAGAGTACGAATTATGTAATAAACCGCACCTGCTGCCTATGTTGTTCATCGCGATGAGCGAGCATGGCCCCCAAGGAGTGATTGGTAGCTGAGATGTATAGGTAGAAGGGTTGATCGTCATTAGGTGGAATGAGTATGGGTAGCTGTAGAAGGTATTTTTTTAAGGCCTCAAAATATTTTTGGCATGTCATTATCCCATTTAAAGGAGACATCCTTCTTGAGAAGATGATAAAATGGTTGACATCGATCAGAAAATTGCAAGATGAAACGGTGAATAGAGTGCAACTTACCTTGCAAGCTACATGGAGTTACCTAAGATTAGTTGGCAGAGAGCATTTCAAGAATTTCCTTGATTTTAGCAGGGTTAACTTCTATACCACGTAAGGAAATGATAAATCCCAGGAGCTTTCTTGAGAGAACCACGAAGACACACTTCTTAGGTTGAAGGTGAATGCAATATTTAATAAGGTGGTCAAAGATGGTTTTTTAGGATGGTGAGGTGCTTGGAGCGGCGTTTAGATTTGGCCAAGAGATCGTCTACCTAATCTTCTAATATACGGTGCATGATGTCATGGAAGATATAAGTCATATCCCGCTGATAGGTGGCCCCAGCATTTTTAAGGCCAAAAGGTATGACTTAGATAGTAGAAGATCCCCAAGGGGGTGATGAATGCAATTTTGTGTTGATCCTCTGGGGTAAGTAAGATTTTGGTTATAACATGAGAAGCCATCAATGAGTGACAACATCTCGTGACCAGTGGTAAGGTAAACCAGTTGGTCAATACCAGGGTAAAGGAAAGTTGTCTTTTGGGCAAGCTAGATTGAGATCACGGAAATCCATGCAAATGCGGAGTCCCGCTTGTTGCCTTAGTGACATGGAAAATATTGGAAATCCAACTGAGGATAATCAACAGGTAAGATGAAGGGGATAGAAAGGAGGCGCTGAAGTTCTTCTTTGACCAGAAGAACAATGCAAGGGTACATTTTCCTCAGCTTTTGTTTAAAGGGTTTTGCATCAGGAATGGTTACGATATTGTGGACCACTATGGTGGGGTCAATAAAGGGCATGTCTGTATAAGACCAAGCAAAAGCGTGGTCATGGTTTTTGAGAAAGAGAAGTAATGGCTTCTTATTCAGCAGCATCTAAAGATTGACCGATCTTTAGGATGTGTGGTTTGTCCCGAGTATGAATTTTGATTTCAATAGTCGATTAATTTAACATGGTTTGCATCTCATATGGTAATGACCGATGAATACATGATGTCTTCGAAACTAAGGTAGGTGAGTATAAATTCATCATCTTGACATTGAACAATGTTAATTGAAGGTGTATTGTCATCTGATCATTTCAAGATACATGAAAGGAAGAGAGGAAGGAGCCTCGCCCTCACGTTGATAAGTCAGAGGCCCCAAAGAAATGGTGTTTATGAAATTTTTTTTTAGGAGGAATGGATTCTGAATCCATTAAATCTATTGGCGAAGGTGGTGATGGTGGTGATGAAGGTGGAGAAGGGATGATGTCTGTCAATAAGTTCACTGTGGGTCTTCTTAGTAGATGGTTCTAGCTAAAGCTGATACTACTACGGTCGTTATGCTTGTGAGTAGTACATGGAATAACAGTATGGTGGACCTTGCTCATAAAATCCAAAAACCAAAACCCTTCCATGCACATCAGGTGTAGAAAGGTGTGGGTGAAACGATGATTGGTGAGTGACTGGAGGTCAAGAGAAAATGGGCAGGTTTTTGATGGTGGTTCAAGTGTGTAAGTTGTAGTATCAAGTCCCCCATAGGTGAGATTGGTAGGAAGGTTGGGAGGACCATAAAGGAGTCACTCTCCTATACGGTGATCATACCAAGAGTGTTGGTGAAGGCTTCCGTATTCTTGTGGAGTAAGGAATGTGTTGACATTATATAGGTGATACTCCCCCAGAGTGAGGCGTTGACAAAATGCCTTCCTAAGGGATCAGGTGGTTTGTATGTGGGTAGCTAGAATAGAAAATGTGTCAGAGGTCAGATCGGAGGTGGAGGTAACGGATTGGGAGGCTGATGGTTCGGCTGTGGAGGTTGTGGCAGCGGTAGGAATGGAGGATGTAGGATGTTGTTAAGGTAGCAGCTACACTGGCGAGGGGAGGTGTAGGTGACATGGCTAGTGGTTATGGAGGTAGATGCTTTGATGGGTATGAGCACGTCATTGGGCTGGTAAAGCATGTTGTAAGTTTTGAAAGGTGATGGATCAGACAAAATGGTATAGGTGTGTCCTTCATGCTCAAACTTTACACAACGATGCAAAGTGGAAGGAACACAACCCATGACATGAATCTAGGGTCTACCAAACAACAGGTTATATTTAAATTCCCCCTCCAAGACGTAAAATAACTATGGAATAGTGCAAGGGCCCACACAAACATGGAGGATGATGGTGCCAAATATAGAGGTGATAACATCATTTGAGGAACACAACATGACAAGATGTTTATGCATGTATTTTTTAGGTATGCGTATTTGAGTGAATGCATGGGAGGGGATGATATTAATGCTAGTGCCCCGATCAATCATAACACGTTGTAAATGTATATCATCAATGTGGATAGAGATGAAGAGGTCTTGATTGGGGTCATCAATTTTGTGTGGTGTGATCTCTTCATTCGAGAAGCTAAGGGAGGCTACTTGATGAGTAGTTGGAGGTGTAGATGATGGGGGTAATTTGGTGAGAGAGGCCATATGATGGGGTGTGATAATGGAGGCCATGGGTGTAGGATAATTGGGTAAAACTTTAATAGATTGAAGGAACTCCATGAGAGCTTGACGATGCAATTCTAAGGTTTAGATGAGGTCATATAAGGACATTTTGAGAGGGGATTAGTGTAGTTGTTTGAGCATCGTGTGGTGTGTGACCCCATTAGAAATAGGATATGTGGGGCTGCGAATAGTGATTTTAGGTGTGGGTGTAGATGGTATGTTGGGTATAGGATTGGTTGGTGAGTTGGTTTAATTTTCCTTTCCTTTATCTTTCTAAGCATGGGTAGCAATGTGGATCATGTTGATTTGAGGCGAGGAGGTAGGTGTGGTAGGTGAGCCATGAAAAGCATAGCGATAAGAGGGGAAAAATCCAAGTGGTGGGAAGAAACCTTGTGAGATGTGCTGGGCACATTGACATTTGGGTGGAGGTTTGGCAATGTCGTTGATCTAGACCATGTTAATTTCAAACCTTGGGGGTGGCTCTAGGAGTTGTGAAGGTCTCAGTCGCTGAGTGGGTAATGAGGGAAAAACCGTAGGAATGGGTGTTGGTGAAATGGTGTCTTCATTGAGAAGGTCATCATCATCAAAGTTTTCTTCGGGGAGAACACAACTAGATAAGAACATTTTTCAAAGACTTACAGTTCTCTACATCGTGTCTGGGCACACAATGGTAGGCACAAATTTTGGTGTCATCAAACCCCTTTGGTTTGGGTTTGAGAGGGTCATAAGGCCTGAGAGCCGGTAATGTGATGATAGAAGTTTCAAGGAGGTTGGTTAAAATTTTGGCGTAGGATCCTACTAGTGGATCACAATGGGAAGTGAAAGTGGGTTTGGGTGTAGGCATAGCTGATTATAGAGGAATGGTCCTTGCATGAGGTAAAGTGGATCAAGCCACGGTTTTAGGTGTTGATGTGATCTTGGGTGTTGGTTGTGTTTTCTTGGGTAGAGGTATGGTAGATGAACTGGCAAGAGAATATGTGGTTGGTTTGACCACCTTATTGGAGGGTAGTGTATTTTTTTCCTTAGGTTATACCTTCTTAGGTAAAGGTGATATGGGCACATGAGATCTAGAGGGAAAGGCAAATGGTGGAAGAGGGTGTGTTACCCACAAGGATAACAGAGGTGCTATGAAGGTAGATGGTGCATGTCGTGCCAGAGGTGTGAGGGAAAGAGACTGACGTGTCATGGGTAGTGAAGGAGTGATCGATGGTATTAGAGGTATGGGTGGTAAAGATGTTGCAAATGTGGGTAGAAGTCATGGCGGACACTTGGGTATGTTTGAGGTTTGTGATGGAGGAATGGGCTGCTGTGTTTTTAGCTTACCGGTGGGTGGAGGCTTCTTAACTGTGCTAGAAGGGAAAGGTCCTAAGACAGACAAAAAGGGTGAAGGTGATGAAGGTGTGATTAATGAGGTTAGAGTATGAGATTTTTGGGATTGGTTATTCTTTTTGGGTGTCGAATTAGGTTTATTATTGGCCTTGGAGGATTTAGGTAAATCTAATTTTATGGGTGGATGAGTAAGGCTAGCAGTTTGGATGACCCCCAAGGTAGTACTCGGGTTTAGGTGAGGAAGATGATGTAGGTGTGGGATTGGATGTAGATGCATGTTGGGTTATGGGTAGGGGTGTGGTTTGAGCCATGAGAGGTATCATGGTGGAATTTGTGATAGTTGTAGTTGTGTTTGGTTCGATTGGCTGACATATTTCTGGGTAGATAGTGGAAGTTTCGGCAAGTGACATTTGTATTTGTGTTGAAACAGGAAGCAGAAGATGCCCCTAAAGTAAGGCTCTATCCACATAATCTAGGTGATCGGATAGGCATGAAAATGACACTGTTGTAGGTGAGGTTTATGAGGATCTAATGGAAATTCCCATAAAATATGTCTTAGAGATGGGGAATTTACTAGCCTCGGCTTCCGTGGGTAAGAGAGCCGAAAGTAAGTCTGCATGATCTTGGGTAGCTGATGGAGAATGGTCACCTAGAGGTAAAGGTATCTCTACTGGATCCTTGATAGATGGAGGAGAAAATGGGTGCTCCTCTATGGGTGGAGGAGATAACGGGTGCTCCCCAGTGGGTGGAGGATATGATGGGTGTTCTTCTGTGGGTGGACGAGATGAAAAAGTATCTTCCATGGACTGGAGAAGTACTGTGGGTGACGGATCTCTAGGTGGAGAAGTCAAAGGTGACGTAGTTTCGATGTTAACAGGAGTCTTCTTCATGAGTGGGATAGGAGATGAAGGGTGTCCGTCTATGGGTGGAGGAGTAAGTGAAGTGAGTTCAAGTGTAGGTGGGGGACTTCGGGGTAAGATTTCCTCTATGGAAGGAATATGAGGTAATTGGTTAGCAATGGATGTATCATTGAAAATAGCATGGACCTCGCAGGTATGGCTATAATGAGTTGAGGACTCTCTGGTTTGATCAGAAGATGAGGCATGATTAGGAAATGGTTTCTTGAAGATGTGTAAGTTTTGATTAGTAGGTGCATTAGGATTATCCAAGGTTAACTTGCCTTTCTTGAGCATCTCTTGGACAATTTTTTTGAAATTGATGCAAATGTCGTCACTATGACCCTTTACTCGATGATAGTTGCATAAGTTGTGCTCTTTATACCATGCAGGTGTGGGGTGAGCAGGATCAAAAACTAGTGTGTGGTTTTATGGGAGGAAGGGTAATGGCCCCAGTTTTAATGAGATTTTCTAAGATATAAGAATAAGGTTACCCAATTGGGGTGTATTTTCATTGTTCCCGTCTGAATAAAAAGGTCTAGACCAGAGAAAGATTAGATGAAGGATTAGCCTAATTTGATGGATGAGATGAGCTGACTTTTAGTACCACTGCGTTAGCGGTTATTTTAGCTTTTGAATAATTATTTTGTTGTTTCGAAGACGAAGAGGTGTCATTCGGCTTGAATGTTGAGTTCTTATTGCATAGTTAGATTTTTCTTCTCTTCGTTGGCATGAATCTCTAGCTTTCGTGCGATGGTGAATGCCTCATCGAAGGTTCAAAAATTCTGGACCTGTAGGGTCAGTGAGATATGTCTACCACAAGCCCATGTGAATATCTCTATTAGTTTGGTTTGTGGTAGTTGGAATGTGAGTTGATTGATAAGGCTAGGCTAACGAAAAACAAAATCTATGATAGACTCGTCGTCATACTGAAATGTAGAGTAGAGGTTAGTCATGGTAACCTTCTTAATTAAATTGATGGAGAAGTGATCCAAGAAGGCTTAGGCTACCTAATTGAATGAGAAGATAGAATTTCTAGGTAACCCACTATACCAGTCTAATGTAGGCCCGGTTAAAGACATGGGAAAGGTCCTCAGAAGCAAAACGTCATCATGGGCGATCAATTAACAACCGTGTTTGAAAGAACGAAAGTGTTGTTGGGGTCCTCTTTGATATTAAAATGGTTGAATTTAGGCATTTCCCAATGCGTGGGATATGGAAAGATAGGAATGGATCAGTGTATATGCTCATTACACATCTCATCATAGGTGAGAGTGTTATGGCAGCCAAAAATTGATGCTTCCAGTGTCTGCATCTTGTCCATCATTAACTTGATTAGGTCATTAGTAAGTTGTGATGGTTGGGTGAATCCTATAGTGTAAGAGGGTTGGTGTTGGCCATATGATGAGGGTGACATTCTAGTATATGGCGTTGCCATATAGGTATATTGAGAAGGAGGGAATGAAATAGGGGGTACATACCCAAAATGAATGATAGATAACACAAGAGGATTTTGATAGTACGTATATGGAGGTGGAAGGGTCGTGGTGACCGTAGTGGTAATGGGGGCTAAGGATTGTGGAATAGAGAACAACATTTTTAAAAGGGGTAGGGGTCACTGACACCAGGGGTGGTTGTGTAGATACGGATATATATGAAACAATAGGTGTGTATAAGGTTATGTTATGGGTGGTTGGTGAAGCTATAGTGGATGTGGTGGGTGCAATAGATTTGACAAACACAATGGTTGTATCAGGTATGGGGCCTAGCTTAGAAATGACTGGGGGCAAGGTAGACGCGGGTAGCATGGAGCAAGAGGAGGCTGATGTAGAAGTAGGAACAAGTGTCAGGGGGATAGATACAGCCATGCCGTATATCAATTGACCTGGGGCATCTCAAGTGGATGAGTGGGAAAGATAAAACTACAAGGTGGGAGGGTTCTGGTCAAGGAGTCATGTGAACTCCTCATCTCCTGTGGCGATAGTGATAGGTTGGGTAGGATCCATGGGTGATAAAATAGAAGGTGGTGAAGGATTAGGTGGGAGTGGTTGACGAATGGCATGGAATATGAGGGCATTTTCTTGGCTTCGGGTCAACACCATGTGAACAAGCACTAACGTGGCAGGACTGCTTTTCTATAAATGACATAGAAATACAGCAGAGATAAGATAAATAGATGGTGGTAGGTGAATTGGGGTTAAAATGTCATCTAGAAAATTACACAAGATAACCAATGCTAGTTAGGTTAAACCGATGCTGATCACAAGCAACCGCGGTCGGTCACTATGGAAAGTGGACAGTTAGTCAAAACAAGGTAAAGGCCAATACTTTTCCAAGTATACAAGACGTTGATGGAATTACCAGGTCAGTGAATATAATAAGAGTGACAAAGACTCTAAACAGTTAAAGAAGCTGAATAGGTGTCCTTTTGGGTAGGTTAACCAAAAGAACAATAAAACGACACCAGTTGAGTGAAACCGATGATGGTCAGAAGGTAACTGATGATGGTCATTGAACTGACACCGGTCACTCTGAAATTGAAACAATGATGAATAAAATGTGGTTGTGAGTTTAGATTAAATGTGAAATCAAACCCAAAATTCTGAGAATGATGAGAATATGGTCCAGGCACACTCAGATGAAGCTGGAATACACCAACTATGATGAGGAGTGTGCAAGGGGAAATAAGAAAAATGTAAAATGTGGCCTCTCACCTCAAAACGCAAGCCAAGCAGAAACACTAAGAAAAAATATGATCCTAATAATGCTTTTTCTATTATGTTTGTTTAGCTTATGATATTTAAGGACTAACTCATGAACTTTAGAATAGAATTTTTTAGTGAGGATGACTTCCTATGAAGAAGGAGATCTACAATGAGAGGTTTCAGGTATGTTATGGTGGGGGCAGGCTGTCATCTGATGGGGTACTGGATAGAGATAACCAACGGGGTGCCCACTATGCCGTGATCGTGTGATCACATACATCTTCTTCTGGGTGAGTTGTTGTTTAAGAATGTGTATATATTTTATTTTTGTGATGTTTGGTAAGACTCGGAGAGAGAAATAGAAAGGAAGTGTTTTTCTATGATTAGTTTGTCAACCATCAACTGGGCATGACTTCCAGCATATAGGTTTCCCTCAATTAATGTGAGTTAATGCAGAGAAGCAGAATGAAATGAAACAAGTTTTAAACCCAAATTGAAATGTTGAATTCGATGACACACAAAGATGAAAAGGAGAAGGGATGCTCTTTCACTAATGTGATACCAATGAAAGGGAAGAAATGTTATTTTTAAAGCACCAAAACACAATTGATTTTAGACAATAGAATAAGAGAAGGTTCCAAGGGAGAAAATTTAATGTAAGAACTTTTAGAAAAGAAAAAAACATACAACCTTTTCACCTAGAAATGAAAGAATGAAAAGAACCCTGAATGGGTCCCACCAGGCATGCCAAAATGTTTCACCTGATTCTATAGCGTTTCTTTGAATGTTGAGAAAATAGATAAGGGTAAAGGGCTAGGAGGAATACCTATTAAGATGCTGGTTATAGGTTGTTGCACATGTATGACTTCTTGATCCACAGCTGATCCTAAGAGATTCCTTTTGGCTAGGAGGAACTACCTAAAATAGAAAACAATACAACCAAATGAAAGTTAAATAGTATATGTAGTGGACTTCCTAGCGTATGCTAGATCCGGGAAATGTGATACTTCCTAGACGGTTGTCAATCCACTGTTTAAAACAACTTAATGCTAACAATAAATGAAATCCTACTGTAGTAAAAATTATTTATGTATCTCATTCATCTATAATAAGCAAATTTGTTCACAACAGGCTAAACTATGACTTAATCTGAAGGTCAAGGTCTCTGTTAGAGTGCAGGTACTGGTTAGGGTCAAGTTTTGGGATGTTTTGGGTATTTGGTGGATGTTTAGAAGCTATGTTCTTGGTTTCTCGTAACACAGAGACCAACGTCAGTCTAGTATGACCAATGTCGGTTTAGGTTAACCAATGAAGATTGTGGGTAACTGGCGTCGGTATAGTCATGGTATCAGAAACTTAGTAAAAATTAGGTGGGGTAACAGATCAGAGGCTAGATGGGAATGGAAGGGAAATGACAGGGTTCGTGTGGGTCTCCGATATGCACAAGAATGATTAAAATCCTGATATGGGCAAGTTCAAGGGTATGGGTAAAAGGATGGTCAAGTTTGCATGGAGGTAAAATGGTGGTGGAATGAAATGAGGGAAAAAACTAGTAACAATAGCAAAAGAATCTACCAAATGATAAATGAACAAATGTTGGTTAACAAAGCACTTATCGCTTGTACGATCTTGACGTCTGGTAGGTAACGGTGGGTGAGTGATCAAATGGAATGAACTTGATGTAGTTTTGGCACTTCCCTAGATGCTCCTGTGAAGGTAGAATGGCTATGTGGTTGCTTCACGTACTAGTTATGGATGCTCTGATGTGTGTGCTAATGTTGGCTCTTCTTGCATGTAGCTCTGGTTTCATCCCTTGTTCTCAAAAGATGTGTTTTTTACCTCTAAAAAAAGTGCCAACCTCAAAATAAGGTTGTTTTGGGGGTTAAATGGTAACCGGCGGCAGTTTCAGGTTGACCGGCAGAGGTTTAGGGTGACCGGCATCAGTTAGGGTAGGATTTCCTAGGTTTTCTAAAAGGGGCAGATACTTTTTATTTTCTTTGATCTCACCCATTTTTTCCTCGCAGAATATAATGTAAACCTCCTTCTAATGGGTGGGAATGTGGATAGAGGGAATATAGGCTTTGATTTTTAGGGTTTGGGTAGGTCTTAGTTAGTTATGGTAACTTACTAAGAATAAGTCTTAGGGTGAGGTGGCTAAGTGAGGTGGATGTGTGGGTATTATCCAATTAAGATATTTAAATAATAGATATTATGAGCTCACAGATTAATTTAATTAAATTAATATTATCTTGGGGTGATAGGGGCCATGGTTAGGTGAATATGTTCAAGGTGTTTATTTGACGAGAGACCAATGAGAGTGTGACCCAATTTTTGTGTCTACATTGTGTATCCGAAAATGAAAAAATTATACTACCAAAATATACAAAAGCAAGTAGGTTTTAAGTGTCTTTAGTAACCTGAACCTTATTCAAGAAATATCTCCATTCTTTAGAAGTGAAAACTCATGAGAGTTAAATTGTGGTGTATTGATCATATTTTTCTCAAGGGTTTTTATAAAAAATTATGCAAATAAGGATCTCTTGATGACCTTCACCATTAGAGGTTACAAAATAGGTCCTCTCACCCTGGTTGAAAGGCACAACCTAAATTAGTGAGGATAGATTAAATCCTTAATGAAGGTGTTATCCATTTCTCCAACACCCGAGTGACAAAGAGCTAGCTGAATCCCTTCCCCGACTACAAAAAAACTTATACCATGATTTGTTTGTCTCTAAGTATCTTGTTAAATTGGTTATGTTTCTCAGCTTCTAAGGGAGAATCAATTTGGATACCAACATGTTAGACATGGAACATGTAATTTCAAATATATAGTAATACATGTAAGTTGATGAAGGACCATTTGATCTCACTTCTAATCTTACATAAATAAAAAAAGTAGAGTTAGTCATACAACAACTTGCACTATCTTACACCACCCTAAAAATTTCAAAAAATATCTAAAATATCCTATGTTTTCCACACAAAACCAAATAATAGTGTAAAGGCCTATCTTTGTCATGCATAGTTATAAATCTTTGATTATATTGTGAAAATCATGCATTATGTAGTAACACAATGTTTCTCTGATTTCATGTGCCACCACTGATTTTACAAAAATCATGTCTTATCCTACTATAGTATATGAAATCTAAACTCACTTCCTCAAAGACCTTTCTAATTACACTTATATTTTCATTTTACCACATGAACTATGAGATCATTGGTTCCTGTTGCAATGATGAGATCTTATATCTGGTCAAATATCTTGTAAACATGTATACAGTTAAGTGAAAGTACATGTAGGCCCTGAATGATATTTTCTTAAGAAAAAATCATGAAACTTGGTAAACATCAATAAAAAAAGATCTAACTTTTAAGGAAGATACATTTAAATTGATTAAAGAGATCAATGGTAATCTTAGGGATATTGAGGAATATTTGCAAGGAAATCTTTACTTGCAAATAAAGATTTTTTCTCCCTCCATATTCATGAAAAATATTATTAATAAAAGGGATCCACAAGAATGTGAGGTATAAAATTCCAATTTTGGAGTTGAGGGATGTATCCATTTTTGTAGTTGCAAGGTAATTTATCTAAAACTTTCCAAATTGTTTGAATTTTAGTTTTGTATAATCTTAGAAGATTCTAAAATATTGGATAGGATTGGAAATATGATTTGAATTCTTAGATAATTTTTATACATTATTTGTAAAGGATGTGGGATACCATTATACAAAAGTTTGTAATCTTTCCTCATAATAAGTAAAATAACATTTCATTACATCTTATAATTTTGTGTTTGTGATATTTATTCAACATTATTTAATTATGAAGTAATGGGCTGCATGGTCCACACATCATTCATTCAAACCCCTAATGTATATTATGTTAGGTACCCAAGAAAATATTTTTGAGTATTTTTAAAAGTATGGCATGTTTGTGTGTAATAATAGGGAAGATGTAGGATAAGTGGACACATTTTAAATAAAACAATATATGAACTTGGGGAGAATTTTTGAGGTATTATTCAACTAATATTGAGAGAAAGAAGATAAATTGTAATATTTTGAGATTAGTTTCTAAACACGTAATTTTTTGTTATATCCATGTGAGATAAGTATGTGAAATATACACATTTCTAATAGTGGCATAGTAATTATTTTGTCAAAAATATAACAAAAGTGCATGTGTATGAGCATAATATTTTAAAACAAAAATTGGAATTGTTAAATATAATTTCATAAAGGGATATATAAAAGGATTACTACTGTTTGGAATATTTTTTTAATAGTTATTCAGCCAATATAAAAATTTAATAATTTTACAAGTCATGAAAGTAGGAAAAATGAAAATCAAGTGTAGGGACACAAAATTTTGAGCTTTACATCATATAGTTTATTAATTTAAAGTAGTATAAACAAAGAGTATATTGTTGGAACCAGAATGTACTCTTTGAAAACTCTCTTTGCAAACCCTAAACATGGTTCCTCTTCACAAACCCTAAATGCAAATCCTCTAAATGATGGATCTTGTGATGGATTTCATACCACATGTGGTAGTGAGAATGGCTCTCAGGCCACGTAGGTTGATAGAACAGGGGACATATCTCCTTTGAAAGAAGAGAATAATGAATATTTATCATGGATCAATATGGATTTTTCTAGGAACTCCAAAGGAGGAAGTAACAATGGCTCTCAGATTACGCAAGGTTGGAAGGACTGTGGTCAGATTTGCAATGGAGATTATCTCCATCATTAGGGGTGAGATAGTCAAAAAAGGTGGAACCTTTACACATGTTTGAAACCCTAATCACTTGAGCTCCATTCATAATAACACCACCCCTTTTAAGGAAGATGGAGACCAAATTTTTTGTGTCGTGGTATCCAAGTAGAACGATAGCACCCAAAACATGTGCAAGATTTTAAATCCCTCACAGAATACTCTGGTGATGAAGATAGAGGAGGATATAGTGCAAAATTTTCTCGAGGAGGTAAATATCTCATAGCTTGGACTGATCTATAGATTTCACAAGTTCTGAATGAAACTGTCTAAGCTCCATGATTGCAATTCTCAAAGATGGATGGAAAATATTAAGGGTAAGCTTGAGCTTTACTCATGTGCTAAATTTTATTTCATTGTTATCTTTGGAACCCCTAAAAAAGGGATTTTATTTTTAACCAGTATTGGGTTTGGGGTAAACATGGGCTCATGTTCAAGCCCTGGTATCCATATTTTTATTCTCTAATAGAATCTTTTGATACCTACCCTATCTGGGTTCACGTTCCAAGATTCCCATTACAACTCTGGAACAAGGCATGCCTTGCTGCCATATGTGATACTTTAGGATATTTAGAAAAGGTAGATATTAAAAAATATGATCAGACCCATACAACTTATCATGCTAGAATCATGATGGATCTTAACACCTCTCTAAAACTTCTAGCACAAATGATCTGAAAATGTGTGTTGTATTTTTTTTCACTTTTAAAAGTTTCCAAAGATCGTGATTTTCTTAACCAATTTTAAGTATTCTAAACTCCAAAAATTGATTAAATTCTTATTATTATGCATCCATAGAAGTGTGGAAAACATGGGTAGCAAATAAATGATCAGAAAACTGAAAACACTCAGATAACAAACAAGATTGTTTACGGGGTTCTGAAATTCCTACGTCCCCGGGTTCGGATTGAACCGATCCATTAATAATATTGAAATTTAAGTACAATAACTCTTATAAAAAACCAATAATGAATCAAAACCTACAAATGAGCTGATCAATGTCCCAAGAACTCTGAAAAATAGTAGAAACTATCCCAAGAACGATCTATGGTTCCTACAGTGTTTTCACAATGTGATCTCCCTGAAAATTCATTAGAAAAACACCTAAAATGGAGATTTAAAAACAATATATGAAAAAAAATCATATATATGAGATCATCTCTAAATTTTAAGCACTTTCATGTTTACACCAAGTCACTTTTCGGACCAGAAGTGCATTGAAATTCATGTTTTCCAAGTAGCTGTCTTGTATATCCCTGTTAAAAACTGCATTAAAAGCTTTCAAAAATAGGATAAAACTCAACAAAATACATAAAATCTTACATTGTTGGAATCACCTTAGAATTCCCTCCATTTCACCTTTTAACTCCAAGTTCTCAATCTGAGTACAAGGCATTCAGAAATGGCATTTTCTACAAATTGCCTCTATTTTGTCAAAAAAACAGTCATTCCCCTTTACATAGGCCTGCAAGCTCCTTTTATAGCTCAAAGAGCTCATTGGATGAGATGGCTAGCAGATTGGACTTAGTGCTATGAGGTCGAGGGTTCCAATCCTACTTCCTACTATTTTGCCGTGGGCTTGTTCTAAAGTGGGTAAAAGATCCCACATTTACTGCGTGAATGGTGGGATTGATGCTTATTCTAGGAAAAAACGCCCGAACCACATATGATTTCAGTCACACATATATTTGTTTTGTTTAGCCAACATGTAGCAAGCTGCGTATGCAACGAGTTGATAAGACATAAGCTGAGCTATACTGTAGGGTTGTTTATCCACATGGGTGGTAATATGGTATGGTTTGACTGCAGAGTTAAGTGGAAATCGATGCATTGTTTGTTGGCCCCAAATGGTTTGCATTGGTTGTGGTGAGTTATTGTTGACACTTTGAGTCACCAGGAAATATGTGGATATGTTGGGAGATAATGTGGCATGTTGACTAGCCCAAAATCCTGAACACATTAGAAAAGAACATAGAAAATGACATGGAGGTTTAAATGCCAAATAATTACAAAGGCAATATATGATATTCGACCCAAGTAATATAATGAAACTCCAAATGAAATATGGTAATAAAGACCACTTATCAATCCTCGATTAGAAAATGGAACTTGTGGTGGCAAGCCATGTGGTGGTTTGACGACCCACCACATTGTTGATGAAATAATCATCTTTCATCCGGGCTCCCTTCCATAATAAAAGTTGAGCCTCTTGTTCTAGTCCGCTTTTACGTGTGTCGAAGACCGGAGATTGCAAACAACTTAAACAACCTTAATTTTCCACTTTTCTCCTTTTGACACGTGTCGCATTACTATTGGTTCATTATTGACATGTTGACCAGAGTTGACTTTCCTATTGACTAAACTTTGATTGGACATATCTTGAGCTCAGAGTGTCTGTTTTTCACATTCTTATAGTCATCAGAAAGCTCGCTAAAGGCTCTACTGCACTAGCATAGTTTAGGGAACATTTGATATTTAAATTGATCCCCTAATCACTCCTCCCTAATGAGAAGGCTTTTTGTCCACAAAAAGTTGTTTATCAACCCACAAATAATGCTATCTCTTCCTACACTGTAAAAACACATACAAGAACCCAAAATAACATTATAGGTTAAATAAATGCAAATAGTTGATTAGCTAGTCACATAACCAATTAGATAATAACACCCAATTAAGCTAGTGTTCAATTGAAACAATTTAACTTTGTCAACTATGCACACAACTGTGAACTGTCATACCCCACTGTAATGCCATCAAAAATAAATTACCAAATAATAATACCCATTCTATTACGAAAATCTAGTGTTCAACTGTCAATTTGTGATACGGCTGATTACTTAAATTACAATTTCATAAATAAAGATGAGTATACCAAACATCTAAACTAGCCACAATTAGGGTAGTGCCCACTATCCATCTGTAACTGTAAAAACTAAAAGTATTCACTATCCATAATAAAATAGAATATCAACACCTAAAAGAGCTATAGTCAACAACTGAATCCATCTGAATCTTCCCAAAATAGTGTATCACCATCACAAATAATAAGTCAGATAATAACACCCATCTATAACTGAAGACAGTGTTCAGCTGACATTTAGTGATTATGCTGATTTCAACTGTAAATATTCACTATCTAGAATCATTAAACCATCAACACCCAGAATGGATATTGTCAAAATCTAAATCAACGTGAATATGCAAATGTTCTATCCATACAATGAACTGTAAAGGGATTGATTATAAACTGTATGCTTACCCAGATTGGTGAACTACCATAATCTGTAAAATGATCACTTGGTACCTTTGCAAACCAGTTTGTTAGTGTAATAAATTTACACCCTGATTGCAACCACATATGATAGTTGCAAACATCAAATTTTCCCAAAATAAGGGCCTTATAAATTAGTGCAAATAACACATGTGGATACAACAAGTTTGTCTATTTATTACAATATCAAACAAGTTCCTGAATGGGTCTCATAAGCATCCATAATATTTGCACAAATGACAACACTATAAAAATGCAAGTTTCAAAATAGACATTCTGACGATGCCCATATCCATGCATACTATTGTTAGAAATGGAATAACAAACCAAAATGTGAGAATATGAATATGAGTATGATGAACCTATCACTCAAATCTTCTCTACGGATGCTTCTAAATTATTTCAAAGCTGAATATAAACATAGGATCAAATCCCTAAAATATAGATTTGAAAATGTTTGCATACTATCACTAACTACTGCAGTGCAAACATAAAGTTAAGGAATGCTTTTCCCTTCCAATTACTTGGATTTCTCTATTTAGGTGGTTTTACTTCCCCAGTACTAGAATGAGCATTTACATGAGTTAGATCAACAAATTTTGGTTTGACATTATTTTATTATTTTTTAACAACATTCCAATGTTGCACTGAAGGAACATACCAACACATCTTAACATCATGACCATTCCTTTTACAATGGGAAAAAAATTTAACTTCCCTATTTTTAGGATTCTTACCCATTTCTCCATTTCCTGAACTCTATCTAGGAGAATGATTCATTTGTTTAGGAGAGGTAAAAAAATTTCAATTTCTCGCCTTTCCCTGGTGAGATTAGTATTTAACACCTTCCTTATCATTCATGAAAGGCATTAACTTCTTAATCAAATTTTTCCTCTTCCAAAAATATGGAACAGAATGATTAGTACCTTCACAAAATGTGCAAGGGAAAGCATATTTCTACCTACCAAAGCTATATTGTTCCAATTGAAAGAGTGTATTGGAAGTTTTAGGATTTGATTTTCCCTTAGTGTTATTTTTAGTGTAAGTGGAAGGAGGTGGAATCTTATTACCTATTTTACCTATTTTCTTACACCTTTCATTGTTCCTCCTGATGGCAAAATCCTGTAATTCTAGTGGCGTAGATCCTTGGTTCTTGGAAGCTTGTCTTCCTTTAATTACTTTGGAACTTTATCCAATTTCCATTTTCCTAGTAGAATATCCAAAACCTACAAAATGAGGCTGATCCTCTACCTGTATTGGGTTAGCATCACCTTGTCCATTTCTACCAAGGCCCTTTTTGATAAATCCCAACTTCACCATTAGTTTAGACCCAATTCCCTTAGTGTGTTTTTTAAACTGACTGAAAGGAATATCTGAAACTGAATGAGAGGAAGAATTAAAATGTGAACAACTTACAATGCATTCTGACATAGTACCTACATCTGATTTGGAAGGCATTTACTTCTTGTGTTCACCTTGTTGTAGCTTTTCCAAGAGGGCATCCTTGGTCCGTATTTCTTCCTGCAACTGTTTAAAAAAGCCCATCAACTTCTTGCTCTCTTCAAGCATCTTGTTCCTCTTTTTTGGTTATAGAGGATTATGGCTCAGATTTTAACTGCACTATTTCCTCTTCCAAGGAATAAAAATTAGCTCTAAGGAAAGATTTTTCTTCCTAGAGTTGGTGGTTTATGGCTTCAAGCTCATCCAGTTGCTCTTGTTTGGATGACTTGCCCATGATTCCTTGTTCTTGCAAACACAACCTGTACTTCCAAAACTACACACTTGCAAAAAAAGATTAACAAGCCCCAAAATTTTTGCACATTGAAAATAGAAATCAATACTGAAATTGAAGCTAAATTTTCACACAAAATTAGAAGCTAATCTGGTAATCTAACTACTCTGATACCAAACTTGATCTAAAAACATGAGATGTATTTTTTTCACTTTTAAAAGTTTCCAAAGATCGTGATTTTATTAACCAATTTTAAGTATTCTAAACTCCACAAAATTATTAAATTCTAATTATTATGCATCCATAGAAGTGTAGAAAACTTGGGTAACAAATAAATAATCATAAAATTGAAAACACTCAGATAACAAACAAGATTGTTTATGGGGTTCAGAAATTCCTACATCCTCAGGTTCGGATTGAACCGATCCATTAACAATATTGAATTGTAAGTACAATAACTCTTTAAAATAACCAATAATGAATCACAACCAGAAAATGAGCTGATCAATGTCCCAAGAACTCTGGAAAATAGCAGAAACTGTCCCAAGAACGATCTGTGGCTCCTATAGTGTTTTCACAATGTGACCCCCCTGCAACTGTGTTAGAAAAACACCTAAAAATGGATATTTAAAAGCATTCTATGAAAAAAAATCATATATATGAGATCATCTCTAAATTATTAACACTTTTCATGTTTACACCAAGTCACTTTTTGGACCAGAAGTGCATTGAAATTCATGTTTTCCAACTAGATGTCTTGTAGATCCCTATTAAAAACTGCATTCAAATCTTCCAAAAATAGGACAAAACTCAACAAAAAACACCAAATTTTACATCGTTGGTAACATCTCAGAATTCCCTCCATTTCACCTTTCAACTCCGAGTTCCCAATCTGAGTATAAGGCCTTTAGAAATGTCATTTTCTTCAAATTGCCTCTATTCTGTTAAAAAAAAAAGTCATTCCCTTTTACATAGGCTTGCAAGATCCTTTTATAGCTCAACGAGCTCATTAGATGAGATGGCTAGTGGATTTGAATT
This sequence comes from Taxus chinensis, assembly GCA_019776745.2. Lineage (NCBI taxonomy): Eukaryota > Viridiplantae > Streptophyta > Pinopsida > Cupressales > Taxaceae > Taxus > Taxus chinensis. The sequence goes on from CM034149.1 coordinate 744,102,061, forward strand.
AGTGATATGAGGTCAGGGGTTCCAATCCCACTTCCTATTGTTTTGCTGCAGGTTTGTTCTAAAGTGGGTAAAAGATCCCACATTTATCGTGTGAATGGTGGGATTGATGATTATTCTAGGCCAAACCACCCGAACCACATGTGATTTCGGTCACACCTATATTTTTTTTGTTTGGCCACCATGTAGCAAGCTGCATATGCAATGAGTTGATAAGGCATAAGATGAGTTATATTGTAGGGTTATTTATCCACGTGGGTGGCAATATGGTAAGGTTTGACCACTGAGTTAAGTGGAAACTAGTGCATTGTTGGTTGGCCCCAAATGGTTTGCGTTGGCTATGGTGAGTTTTTGTTGACACTCCGAGTTGCTCGGAAATATGTGGATATTTTGGGAGATAATGTGGCAATGTTGACTAGCCCAAAAGCCTAAACACATTAGAAAAGAACATAGAAAATGACATGGAGGTTAAAATGCCAAATAATTACAAAGGTAACATATGATATTCAACCCAAGTAATATAATGACATTCCAAATGAATATATGGTAATAAATACCACTTATCAATCCTTGATTGGAAAATGGAACTCGTGGTGGCAAGCCACATGGTGGTTTGAGGACCTGTCAACACCAATCCGACACTATGATAATTCTTCACCGGAAACTCCTCGTGCTATGATTATTTACTAATGCATAGCCTTTAGTTTGGTGGATGTAATCTGGAAACAAAACAACAACATAACACAAGAATACCATCGACTATGATAAGACAAACTGACGACAAATCTGAAATATCATAATAAATTATAATATTAACATGAAACTGTTACAATCTCTCCCATGAGGTACTTCAAGTGTTATTGACTTCACTTGCCTTTCACCAAGACTATGGGAGAAACTCTACAATTACACCTCTTAATGGATTCTTCAACACACCTTTAAACTGATGGCTTCCTTCGCACACTTCCTACAATATTTCTCACTACTTCCTTCTATGCTAAATGAGGGGGGTGGCCTCTCTATTTATAGAACTTCCAGGCTTATCCATCTTATCTCTAAGATAGGATAAGAAATCCACTATGACGAATCATATTCCATACCTTAACTCTTATCTGTACATGTAAGCTTATCTCTTAAGATAAGATAAACCTTATCATTTTACATGGGTTCCACATTTTTAGACTTTTTACAAATAAAATATACAAAATATTTATGACCTCACTCCTTGTCCTTATTACCAATATAATATTTCTAATTCCTAATGACGTAGACCCTACTTCTCTAATTACCCAAACTTTGACATTTTAACACTACCGGACCACTTACGACAAATATTTACTTTTTACAACATTCCTATTATACTTTGACTGTTACCGTACTCCACATTATTGGCGGCACCATACTGACGGTGCCGTTATCTTCTATCAGATGCTACTACTAATTATACTTAACAACATCATATTCCTAATACATACATTAATGAAATAGAAATTATGGAGGAAAATTTTAGTGTCGACATCTTCCCCTTCCTAGCTTCTACTCCGTCCTCGGAGTAGACTATTCTGGTGCTTGGAAAATCTTCAACTTGTCGTGGTTGACTCATTTCGTAATGGGAGTGCCATCCAATTCCTCCAGTCGGTACGTACCATTTTCATGCACAGCTGCTATTTTGTAGGGCCCCATCCATTTTGGAAGAAATTTTCTGTCTTCTTTTTTTGTATCTGGAATCATATACTAGAACCAAGTCATTCACATGAAATGGAGACCACCAGATCTTTTGATCAAAGTATTCCTTCTGCTTCATTTTCTTCTTATGGCTTATATCCTTTGCTAGTTCTCTCATTTCCTCCAGCAAATGAAGATGAACCAACCTTTCTTTTACTGAATCACTGTCATCCATCCTTTCACTTTTCATAACTCTCACAGTGGGAATATCAAACTCAATAGGAAGAACTGGATCAATGCCATAGGCCAACTAAAATGGGGAGTATCCTGTTGCTGACTTTGATGTTGCCCTATATGCCCAAAATGCTGCATGAATCCTTTTATCCCATTTATGTACCTGCAAGGCTACATCTTTTGCTAGAATTTGACACAACACAAAATTTGTTCATTCCACTTGTCCATTTGTGCTTGGCTTGTATGTTGTTGCCTTCCTGTGCTTAATAGAAAACTTATTGACTAGGGCTTCTACCACCTCATTAATGAAGTGGCTTCCTTGATTTGTTACAATTTCTAATGGGCAACCAAATCTGGTGACAATGCGTTCATACATGAACCTTGCCACTTCATCCATGGAAGATGTTTTCAATGGCCTAGCTTCAACCCACTTGGTTAAATAATCTGTGGCAAATACAATATACTTATTTTGGCGTGATGTAGTTGGAAGTGGACCTACAATGTCTATTCCCCACTTTTCAAAGGGACCAAGGGGAAGAATAGGACATAATGGAGCTGATGAAGTCTTACGGTTACCATGTGTTTGAAAAATATCACATGTCTTACAATAATTATAACAATCTTTAAAAAGAGTGGGCCAGTGATAACCTGCATCCAAGATCCTTCTTGCTGTAAGTTGTCCAGAGAAGTGCCCTCCACATGTACCATTGTGGAATTCTTCTAGCAATTCCTTCCCTTGATCACGTCCAACTGCCCTCTTATACTATCCATCAGGTCCTATGCGAAATAATACTCCATGCAGAAGAGAATATGGACGACTAGCTTGAGTAATCTTTCTCTGTTATACGAACTTGGTTGTAGCCGCTATATCCATCAGCAAAACTATAACACTCATGGCCAGCTACTTCGTCCAAGATCTGATCTGAAAATGGAAGATGGTAATGATCCTTCTTTGTTGCCTTATTGATATTTCTGTAATCAACACAAATGCATAGCTTCCCATTCTTTTTTATTGAGATCACAATGGGAGAAACCCATTCTGAATTCTCCACAGCAAATATGAATCCTACATCAAGCAACTTATCTATTTCTTCTTTTACAGTCTTGGAAAAATTAGGATTCATTCTATATGGCATTTGTTGTATGGGCTTAGCACCATCTACTAGCTCAATAGAATGTTCTACCCAACTTACTTGATGGAGTTCCTTGTAATCAAAAGTGAATAGGTGTATGTACCTTCGAAAGAGCTGGAGGTAGGATTCCTTCTCACTCTCCATCACAGCATCACCAATATTTATTTGTTGGAGACGATCATCAACTTCTTCTTCAGATAATTTTATGGGGTCATGAGTTGGTGTGACTAGAAGGATATCCATGACTGAAACATCCACCTCACTTTCTTCATCTTCAGTGTCCACTTCACTGGTACTAGAGTAATCAGAGGATGTCCAATCATCAGTTTCATCACTTGAATCCACAGGTTCTGCCTTATGATGTCGAGGGATCACATTTATCTTCACCCTCTCTCTACCATGTCCAAGTGTCATGAAACCTTCATTCCAGTAGTTTCTTGCATGAACTCTCCTTAGCCATGGTCTTCCCAGCAGCATTGGGTACGCAACAGTACCATTTTTCATCACCTGAAAGTCTACCACACATACCACACCCATAACAGATATTTCCACATTTGAAACTACAACTTTTGGTTTAGTTTTTCCTTTATTTAATGACCTTAACATAAGTGTTAAAGGGTGATCAATTTTTAAACCCAACATATTCATTACAGACTCAGTCATTACATTAACTGCAACACCTCCATCAACTAAGACATCATGAATTGAAATACCATTACATAATACCTCTGCTTGTGGAGCATAGGGATCTGCCTCTACCTCCAAAACAGGGACCTCAACCTCCTTCCTTCTTCGAGCATTGAGTCCACCTCGCAACTCCCACCTCTTCTCAGAAGACATAGCCAAGAGTTGACCATATGTAATATTTGCAGGCCTTTTGAACAGATCTTCCAAGTTGGAGTATGGTCCTTGCCCCTGTGAAATCAGAAAATCCTACACACCCAACTTTCTTCTCCTATGTTTGTTACTAGTTTCTTCTTTCATCTTCTTAGGATCATTTCCATCTTGATTATCTTTTTCTTTCTTTCTTTTTGTTACAAACACATCTACTTCATTATTTCTGCTCTTATCTACTACATCAAAAGAATTCACAGGTGCTTTTCCTTTATCATTATCTCCTTTACCAGATGTAGAAGCTCTATCTGGACAATTATACTTATAATGACCCTTTTTATAACAACCATAACAAACAAATTCAGAAATATTTCTTTTTGGACCTCTATCTCCTCCCTGAGAACTAAATTCCTTTCCTTGAAGAAGATTAATAGTTAACTGACCCATCTTTTTGAGCAGATCTTCATACTCAGTAGATGTACTAGGAGAAATATTTGTGCTCACCGGGAGTGGTTGTGGATTCTGGACCAAAGGTACTAGTGTAGGCTCTACTTTAGCAACAATTTCTTTGGGCTCCTCTTCCATGCTTTCTTCTTGCCTTCTTGTAATCTCCTTTGCTTGTTCAATGGTAGCTGGGTGGTCATACTTCACTCGTTGTCAGATCTCTGGCTTCATCCCAAGAATGAAGTGCTTACAGAGGAGATTATCTATACCATTCATCAACCCATCCGCTAGTCCTTCCTTCCGGATCTGGGCATCGAGCTTCCTCCTTATCTCTAGAACATAAGCATGATAATCCCTTATCTTCTCCTTCTCTCCTTGGGATAGCTTTGTGATCTCGATCATGAGATCTGCATATTTCTGTTGTTCACCAAATTCTTCAAGAAAACTTTCAGTTAATAAATCCCATGAATTTTTCACATTATCACCTAGTGTTTCAAACCACCTAAGTGCTGAACCATCTAAAAAGGTAGGAAAAAATTCAGTCCATTGTTCCCTTCTTATAAGGCCATTACAAATACAAGATCGTTTAAACTCTTGAATGAAAGAAGAAGCATCTTCATTAGATTGAGCTACAAAAACAGGAATCTTTCCCATTTTCAAAAGTAACCACCATGAAATACCAACCCACAGTACAATTAACAAGACTTATGTGCACAAATAATTAGAATCACTATACTAGAAAGTGACTTTACACCTTTCTACAGTAAAATAGAAATGACCATGGTAAACTATGGTAAAACTTGACTTACTGCGGTAAAAACTAACTTTACTGTGGTAAACACTATTCACGGCAAAAAGTGAAGTTACTGTGGTAAATACTATTCACGGTAAAAATGACTTTACCATGGTAACTACTATGCACAATAAAAACAAGGTTACCCTCCAATTAATTTTTGACTAAGTGGGAATATCTCTCCAGAAAATCCACCAACAAGGAATGGTCCCAGCAACGGAACCAAAATGTCAACACCAATCCGGCACTATGATAATTCTTCACTGGGAACTCCTCGTGCTATGATTATTTACTAATGCACAACCTTTAGTTTGGTGGATGTAATTTGGAAACAAAACAACAACATAACACAAGAATACCATCGACTATGATAAGACAGAATGACGACAAATCTGAAATATCAAAATAAATTATAATATTAACATGAAACTATTACAATCTCACCCATGAGGTACTTCAAGTGTTATTGACTTCACTTGCCTTTCACCAATACTATGGGAGAAACTCTACAATTACACCTCTTAATGGCTTCTTCAACACACCTTCAAACTGATGGTTTCCTTCTCACACTTCCTACAATATTTCTCACTACTTCCTTCTATGCTAAATGAGGGGGGTGGCCTCTCTATTTATAAAACTTCCAGGCTTATCCATCTTATTTCTAAGATAGGATAAGAAATCCACTCTGACGAATCATATTCCATACCTTAACTCTTATCTGTACATGTAAGCTTATCTTTTAAGATAAGATAAACCTTATCATTTTACATGGGTTCCACATTTTTAGACTTTTTACAAATAAAATATACAAAATATTTATGACCTCACTCCTTGTCCTTATTACCAATATAATATTTCTAATTCCTAATCACGTAGACCCTACTTCTCTAATTACCCAAACTTTGACATTTTAACAGACCCACCACATTGGTGATGAAATAATCGTCTTCACAGTGGTCAGGCTCCCTTCCATAATAAATGTTGAGCCTCTTGTTCTAGTCTGATTTTACGTGTATCGAAGACCAGAGGTTGCAAACAACTTGAAAAACCTTAATTTTTCCCTTTTCTCCTTTTTCCACATGTTGTATTACTATTGGTCCATTATTGACATGTTGACCAGAAATGACTTTCCTGTTGATTGAACTTTGACCGGACATATCTTGAGCTCAGAGTGTCCATTTTTCACATGCTTATAGTCATTGGAAAGATCACTGAAGGCTCTACTACACTGGCATGTTTTAGGGAACATTTGATACTAAAATTTATCCCTTGATCAACAAATGAATATCCAAATTAGTGACAGAAATTGGGTACAAAGGATTGACTATGAGGTTTTAGCCTTCAAATGTCAGTGATGATTACAAAAAGCACATCTTTCATACAACTATGAGCATTCTAGATTAAATCAAAGTGAAAAAATAACATGTTGGAATTAATATCTTCCTAAACATCTCATGTTTAGTCCCCATTCATATCTTTTTGAAGAATCATTGAGCCCTACTAGGTAAGACACTCCCTTTGCTAATGAAAAATCATAAAATCCTCTCGAATTTGCTGATTTAGTTAAGACATCCACTAATTGAAAGGTCCTTACTGATCCTGTCATGGATTATGACTCGTTGTCCCTCGTTCAAGGTCACATTCCTATTAGGAATCTTGAATTTTTTCTTCCGGTTTCTAAGGAAGAAAGTAAGGAGGAATGAATGGAGGTGGATAAAAGAAAGAAAGGACAAACCAAACTAAAACCCACCACTAGTTCAGACAAAGAATGATTCTTGTCATGTTTCCACTTTTATATTTTTATCAGGGATGAGGTCCCACTGTTCTAACATTGTGTTTCTATTACACTCAGGTTGTCAACTAGGTGTGGGCCTACTTTGTTGTAGTCTATTTATGTGGGGTAGTTTACCTACTTTTTTTTCTTGGTGCTCCATCACTTATCTAAATTCTCAGAACTTTTATTCATTCTCTCTATTGGTGTATCTAAGTTTTTACCCTGATATTATTCCTAGTGAATGGTCCCAATGGGAAAAGGACCTATTGACACAATGATAAAAAGTTGAGTAAATTTGTAGTCAACACAAATCCTAATCTAGCCATCCTTCTTAACGTTTTTTTTTAATTATTAATAAGGGAAATAGTTTTTTGAAAGGGACTATACCCTGTATACAAAAGAGGCTCAAAAGCCAAAAAGCTAAAGGAGAGAAAAACAGCCCAAAGAAGGGCAAAATTACCAGACCAAAGACGGCTCAATAGCCAAATATGACAATATAAGTGAAAAAAAGGATCCAAACGTAGCAGCTGATCCATCAAGAGAAGCAAAAAAGATCAAACACAGTAACCAAAAGACAAACAACGTATAGAGCTCCGCCAAAAAATAGCACCAGAACCGCCAGATAACAACTTCGCAGCCAATAAAAGTAGCATCACAGCAACCCTCAACTACTTCTTGATAGCCCTATCAATCTTAGGTCTTGATAGCCTACCAGCGACATGAAGATCCCCAAATGGCAGTGGCCTGAGAGCAGAGTCAGTACAAATCCAGCTTAAGTAATTACAATGGTCCCTTTTCTGTCCTTATCAGGGCCCCAAAGCGATCCTCGATTAACCCCACTTAAACTGCAGACACTATGAACATGTTGTTCAGTAAAATTATGCAAATGCTTTTGAGGGAATGGACATACTGCAGTCATGGCGTGACTTATTAGCATTCCCCATTCTGCCAGTCTAAGGACTGTAAGCTTCTTGTATAGATCTTCCATCTAGCTAATAACCATAGCCCTCTTCCTCATCACTTCTGAAGAATCCCTTTTCCCTTAGCTGTTTTGCCATATTTTTTATACCTCCTCTTTGAGCAACTTGTATCTCTTTTCCTCTATATGCTTCCACTCTATCCATGCAGATTCCTCCTCCTTATGTGCCTCCTGAGAACTACCAGTTTACTAATATGCAGGAGGTTTTCAGCAAGTTCTAGGTCTTTGTAGGGACTCCTTAGGACTCCATTGGGAAGGAGGGATCAAGGTTTAGTCTCCTTGATGACTCTTGTAATAGATCTGGCTTAGGTGGAAGTGCAGCAGCTGGGAATATTTCTTTTCAGAATGGAAGATGGAGTGGGAAGAACTGGTAGAGGTGTAGCAGCAACAGTGGAGGTGTGATAGGAAGCGGAGAAACAGGGCTAGCGGCTGCTGAAGGATTCAGAGGGGGAAAAGAGCCAAGGGAGCTAGAAAGACCAGTGAGACCAGATGGAGACAAAGCTTATGCAGCAAGAAAATAAGTCCCTAGATGTAAAGGGACAGCCGCTACGAGCATGGCTCTGAAACTTCCCTAATTGATTTCTCCAGCGATTTTAGCAAATAGTGAGGAAAATATGACTGATGATATTTCTACGAAAGTGATTTAGAAATATCAATATGTTTTTTAGGTACTATTCACAAATCTTCCCTCGAAGAGTTACATACCTGAAGCACACCATCATCTAGGCAAGCTCAACAAAAGGTTCAAAGGAATCGACGCCACCTTGATGCCTAGCAGGCTCGCCGAATGACAAAGACCAACTTCTCAGAACCTCATCCAAAAAATTTCTTGGTCTCCAGCTATCACTGTCAACCCTTCTTATTGAAGAATTTGGTATCCTTCTATCCCTAAGGCCCGTGATCTGGGCGATTGACTCCTCTTTCGACTGAAATCTTCCACCCACCATAATCCACTGTAGTTTGACAATCCTATTCTTCCATCCCTAGGCAAAATGCTAATAGAAATGTCTTTGGTCGATGGCCTTGGAATCCTTCTCAATTAAAGTTAGTACATGACCTCCTGATTTGCTGAGTAATACTCCAAAGCTCTGTATTCTCTTTCAACGCAGGATCCGCGCTGGGTCGGTTTAGTTTTGCAAGGTGGACCCCCCATGTTTCACTTTTCCTTTTCCTGCATGTCTCAAATGGTAGAATCCTTGATAACTCTAATGCCAGTCTAACTACCACTGTTGCAGGATCTGGGTAGATGATAATACTGAGTATAATGGTCATTTGAATATTTCCTTTCTGTGAATAGCAGGTTTAATGCTGATCTGGACCTACGGAAGCTCACTTTTGGGAATTATTGACCCTTTTTCTAACTCCACTCGGCTTTCCTCATTAAATGCCATTATTGTTTTTGATGATCCGTGGAATCCTATAACCAGATTGTATACAGATCAATCATTCCTATATGCGTGCCTTGTGATTGTCAATCATTACTGTACTTGAACTTATCCATACACATCATACTGTCTTGATTATTCAACAAGATTTGCAAAGCCGTTAGTGTTAAAATTTTCACGCGTGGGCGTTTTACTGAACCCACTCCCAATGATCATATGGCTTATTCAAGAATTTGCAGTGGGTAGAACAGATATCCCCCTGAATGCTAAGTTTGAAACTAATTTAGGAATGCTATTATTATCCCAACCAATATGGTTAATATTAATGCCATAACTAGTCAAAGCGATCCCCTAATTTATTACCTTCCCGATAGGTTTGGGTGGATCCTGAACATTATTCAAAGATCTGGCATATATCTAATAGCTTCCCCAGATAGAATCCCTGATAGTTCCAGCTTGGAGGTGTTTGCTTTTTATTTAAGAAGATTGATGATATTCATAGGAATCACCTTCAACTATGAGGTATTCGGAATATTACAATGAGTCTAGACAAGTCTTATACCCCATAAAGTAGCCACTAGGGATTCAGGAATAATGATTAGTCTGAACTGCCCATTCTCCCAGAAAAATGTAGCAATCAAAACTACCTTCTTTGATCTCTGATGACTCCCCCTCCTGCCACAAGTCTCCCGAATTTCCTTTTGAGGCCCCATCAAAATTTAACTTGTGCCAGTTAAAATCAGTGAGGATGGCATTTAATCCAGATCTGACTATGTTTCTATCAATACCATTGTTATTTCGGCTATTAACAGTTGTCAATATTCCAATCAGATCAGGATGTATTCTTCATTCTCCGGGTAAAGCTCTTATTTTTAGGGGGTTTAAATCTAGCAATATTCTCTTTGATGTCATTAGAAATTTTATCAATACTGAGTTTGAAGTTTTTTTTCTTATTTCTAAAGTCAATATCATTTCTATCTTTCCATATCCTCCAAATAATGTGGGGGATAACCAGCTTCCAGATCCTTCTGACAACACAATGCCTATAGGGTGGGTTCTATTGAGTCCATAGTTGATTTAAATCCTTCGGCACCACCCATAGAGCTTCAAATTTGGAGAGGGAAAAACTCCATATTCTGGTAGCATATTCACAATGGATAAACAGATGACTGATATCCTCAGAGTCTTTTTTACAAAGATGACATTTATTAGGCATTATAAAGCCTCTTCTCATTAGGTTATCAATGGTAAGAACCCTGCCTCTGATAGCCAGCCAAAGGAAGAAATTTATTTTAGGAGTTAATTCAGCCATCCAAATCTTGTTCCAGTTGAACTCAGTTTGACTACTGTGGAAGAAAGCATTGTATCCAACTTTGACTGAGTAGTCTCCATCAATGGAATTATTCCAGATCAGCTCATCCTTGGTATCTAGTTGACTTAATGGGATAAGATCTAGCTGATCTTGAAGGGAGGAAGTAATCTGTATCAGATCATCTCTCTCAATAGAAAGTTTTTTCCAATTCTTGTTGCTGCCATTTCCCTCAATATAATCCTTGATTTTACTACCATACTTGCTTACAAGATTATCCTTAACTTTGCCAAATTTGTCCATGAGATTGCCATTAAACCAGTTATCCTCCTAGAAATTTATATCCCAACCATCACCCACTTTCCATTTACCTGCCCTGCTTTATGAAATTTCTACTCTTAACCAGATTTTTCCAAAAAATGGAACCATAGGGAAGGTGCTCATCTTGCAGGAAAGAGTAGACAGTTTGCTGATTTAGGTATTTAACTTTGATTAAATCTATCCAGGGTTGTTTCTCGGAACGCAATTCTCCATCCCATTTTCACAATGAGAGCCTCATTCATTTTCTCGATGTCTTTTATACCCAATCCTCCCATAGACTTCGGGGTACAAGCCTTATCCCAAGCAACTAAGTGAAATTTAAACTTCTCTTCCATGCCCTGCCATAAGAATTTTTTCTGAATCCTCTCAATCTTTTCTCTGAAGGAAGAGGGAATCTTGTAGAGTGACATGACATAAATGGGTAGATTTTGAAGAGTACTTTTTATGAGCAGGCACTTACCAACACTAGATAAAATGGCTCCTTTCCACCCAAACCATTTTTTTTGAAATCTCTCCAATAAATCATCCCACAACCTTGCTAGAGACTTTTTTAGTGTCGAGAGGAAGGCCCAAATAAGTGGATGAAAACACACATATTTTACAGCCCAGAATTTTTAGCAATTTTAAGTTGTCTATCTTCAGGAGTGTTGAAGAAAAAAATGGAGATTTTATCATAATTAATCTCTTTCCTAGAAGCATACTCGTAAAGCTGTAGAATAGCCTTGGTAGCCCTAGCTTCTATGACAGAAGCCAAAAGAAGGAGGATAGTATCATCCTAAAATTGTTGATGTGAGACAGCTTGGTAGATGGAAGTGGGCTTTGAGCCTTTTAAAATCTCGTCATTGACAACTTTGCCAATCGTTCTACTAAGGCTATCAGCCATAAGAATGAAGAGCAATGGGGAGATAGGGTCTCCTTGGCTTAGCCCTCTGCTGCTAGTGAAAAAACCCATAGGCTCACCATTAACCACCACTGAAAATTTGACAGTAGAGATATAAGCCTTAATAATTTTTCTAAATTTTTCTGGAAAACCAAATTTAGTTAAGACTTTGTCAAGAAAAACCCAAGAAACCTTGTCAAAGGCTTTATTCGTATCAAGCTTTAGAGCCATATTTGCTTTTTTATTATTCTCCATAGAATGTATGGTCTCATGAACCATAATAACACCATCTTGAATAATCCTGCCTTTGATGAATCCACTATGCTACCTTGAGATTAAATCGTTCATGATGAGTTGAAGTCTAGTAGCAATAATTTTGGTAAAAAATCCTATAAATGGCGTTCACAAGGGCTGATGGGTCTGAAGTCTTTGAAGTCTTTGGCATCCATTTTTTTTTGTGCCAACACAATGTGAGTGTTGTTCAACTCTTTTAAAATATTTCCAGTTCTGTAGAATTCATTCACCGCTCTGAGAAGGTCCTGCCGAACAGATTTCCCAAAAAAATTGGAAAAAATTAATGGAGAAACCATCTGGACCTGGAGCCTTATCACCTTCCAAAGCAAAAACAGCCTTTTACAGCTCTTCAAGAGTGACAGCTTTGGTGATATTTCTAAATCTCTATTCCTCAAATTTATCCTACGGAATAGCCTCCAACATAAAATAAATAGCCTCAGTATTGATGACATTCCTCTCCTCAAGAAGTTTTTTTATAGAAATCCATAGCTTCTTCCTTGATGCCTTTGGGATCTTTTATAATATTTCCATTACTTTTAGCCACTTCCAGGATCCTATTACAGGCTCTGTGCTTCAAAGTGGTCATGTGAAAGAACTTCATATTCCTATCTCCCTCTTTAAGCCAGATGGCTCTAGACTTAAGTCTCCATAACGACTCTTCTCTGCTACAGATCGTATGCAACTCTGAAAGAATACTCTTTTCAATAGTTTGGTCTTTGGCCGTTCTCCCCATAGTATCCATTTTGATTTCCAAATCCTGGAGCTTTTTCTTTAACTTCCTTTTATTATCAAACACATTGCCAAAAACACTTTTATTCCAGATTTTAACTTGCTTTTTAACATTTTTGAGCTTTTGAATTAGTTTATATTGAGCAGTGCCTTCTCCATTCCAACTCCACCATTCTTTTATCTTGTCATAGATACTGTCATGCTCCATCCACATCTTTTCAAATTTAAATGAGCTTCTGATGGGTTTAGTCCAATTGAGAAGATTTAAATCAATCGGATTGTTATCCGATCCAACTCTGGGCATGGAAGATAGGTGAAAGTCTTGACTAAGAATCCAGCTCACAGAAATTAGAGCTCTATCTAATCTCACCTGAATAAAATATTTTCCCAACCTTCTATTATTCCAAGTGTACTTATTCCCATGTAGATTCACATCTAAAAGATTATGTTCAACAATAAAATCAGCAAAATCCTCCATACTAGTAGAAACGCTGGAAATTCCTCCATACTTTTCACCCGAGTTTAGGGGAGAGTTAAAATCCCCCATAATAAGCCAGTTAGCTGTAATAAATTGGTTTCGAAAGGTATTTAAATCTTCCCAGAGATTTCTTCTCCCACTAACCATGTTAGGGGCATATATATTAGAAAGTATCCATTCATCATTATTTTCAATAGCAATAAATTTGACTGCAAGATGATTAATGCTAGCATTAAGAACCATACCAGTACAATGCCTTTTATCCCATAGAGTCGCCAGTCCCCCAGAGGCTCCCTGAGAGTCAACAGCCACCATTTCAGAGTTATCCCAGAATCTCTTTTTACTAGTTTCAAGGATCTTAGCTTTCATCTTAGTTTCCTGCAAAATCAAAATACTAGGACTACTAGAATCCCGTAGCTCCTTGATGATTCTCTTCTTGGAGTTTCCATTTAGACCTCGAATGTTCCAAGAAATAATCTTCATTTGGAATGATTGGGAGTTGGAATTTCCTGATGGTTCAATTGACGTTGAATGCCATCTGTAATGTCTCTCTCAGTTCTCTTAGATCTAAGAGCCTTCCTCTTTTAGAACTACCCCCCAAAGTCTACTAGTCTTCTTGCAGAAGATCTAGTAGTTCTGGAAGTTGAAGTTTCCCAGTTGTCCTTTTTCTTTTGTTTATCACTGTAAAGTGATTCTAGGATCATTTCAAATCCTTTCATTCTCTTTTTCTTTTTTGAAATGACCTTTGTGAATCCAGCATTTAGTTCCTCATCCTCTTTGACAGGCGTAACTTCTCCCTCTTCACGCTCTTTCTGGATCCTATTAATTGAGTGTGGATCAACTGTTTTGCTGCTGTAGTAAGAAGGTGAAACCTCTTCCCTGTTGCTGGAACAAGGAGGTAGATCTGAGAATAATTTACCATCTCCCTTAGGAGTGTTTTCCTATAAGGTTTCTTTAGGATCCATAGTTACCTTGTCCGGTTCTTCCGCCATGATGTAGAGAGGTTTGTCTAACTCAACTTCCTTACTTCTTTGATATAGATCATTAGGGAATAAATTAATCTTCACATTTCCTTCTTGCTCATTCACCACCATGGACATCTTTATAGGATTTTCCGAGTCCTCTTTGCTGTGTGCTTCAAGTAAAGCTGATGCAGGGGTTTTAGGATGCTAGACCAAATGCTTGCTTATTTGAGTTCTAAAACCTCTTTTTTTCCCCTTTCTATTGAATTCCAAATCCTTCTGATTATGGGCTTTGATTTCATTCTGGCTATCCATGTCACGAACCCTAAATTCCTTGTTCAAGACTGAGCCCTCCTCAGGTTGTTTTGCTTCCAATGCAGGGATCTCCTTCTTGGGACAACTTTTGGTGGAGTGTCCTATGTGATGACACTGCTTACATCTCAAATGAAAAGTTTCAAACTCAATTTTTTAAGTCCATACCCCATATCTAGATTTCAAGTAGATGTGCTCTGGTAATTCCTCTTCCATTTCAGAAAAAATGCATAACCGAGCAAAATCAAGTCTGGATCTATTTCTCGTGGGCCCATCTAGACCTATAGGAGCACCTAAGGATTTAACAATGTTAAGAAGAATTTCATCATCCCAAAAATGTAATGGTAGTCCAGGGAGCCTACACCAGATTGGGATGGTGTTTATATCTTCAGTGTTAGGGTCAAATCCTGGATACCACTTTTTCAAAAAGAGGCCCATATTGCCCAGCCACCAAGGTCCTCCCAGAAGCACTGATTCCAAATCCTCTTGCTGATTAAATTTTTCCAAAAAAAAACCCCATGGCATGATGGTAATACTTAGATCCCCTTTAGGTATCCGCTTTCTCAGCGCCCATTTTCTAATAAAATCAATATTAGGTCTAGAGCCAAGAAACTTACCAACAAGGGAGAGATTCACTTTGCTCAAATCCCTATCAACACATCCATCTGGGACCATCAGACAGGTGGCACCTTCACTGTCCTTTTCCCACGTGAACTGACCTTTTTGAGGAGAATGCGGACCCAGATTGAGATTAGGGCTTTGAAGAATCTTATTCCAGGCCAGAGGTGTGGATCCCATCATTTCCACTTTTTCATTTTACAGATTTATAACCATATGATTTTTTCCATAGTTTCACCTCTCCTCAGTACCTTTAGCCTTAGTGCATAAACTTTCTAAAACATTGATTAACCATAAAAAGGTTAATAAAATATTAATAATACTAATAAATCAATCATAATGAGTAATTTTATGTAGAAATTAAGTAATAATTAAAATAATAATTTAATATCAATCAAAATAATAGTTTTGGGTGAGGTTTAGAAGGCTGAGCTCATGGGTTTTTGCAATGATTTGGTGTCACCTACGTCCCCATTTTTGGTATTGATTGAGGTTTGGATAGAGGAGTATCCTTCACTTCCACAAGACCCTACTTGTAGAAACGTATAAAAAAAGTTGGACGGAGTAGACGTAGAGTGACATATGGTTGTTTCCAAACCATAGTTGGATCCATCAACACACTTTACGACATAAGAGGATCTTGGTCTTTGGTTGGAGGTAATGAAGTGCCACCTGCCACAAGTTTTGTGACCTATGCTAAAGTAGGGCCTTGTGTGGACTCCTTCCCTAAAAGGCATAAAATTTAATCAACCCGTGAAACTGATCGGGATGCTCCCTCAATGATGGAAAAATTGTTTGAGGAGGAATATATCACAAAGTATTATGAATAAAAGAGATGGAAGTGGGAATTTGAGTGCTTCCTAAATGGTAAGTTAGAATTTGTTTTTACTGTACAAAAGTTTCCTCACTCCCAGATTGATCCCAACTCCCTAAAGATGCTTGAATTCTAGGAAGGAAAGGGATATAAAGCGTATGCCAAATTGACATATGGAGGAGTGATATAAGCTTTTGGTTATGGGTGGAACATTGTGAGGTCAAGAAGAGATAAACGAAAGAATTTAGTTCAACATTGGGACAGAAACTCAAGGAGCAGGTATAAAATTTATCTAGATATTATGCTCCATTGAATCTCTTGTTATTTTAGTTTCTACCCTTCAATTGGGATTTAGGTTTCTTTTTTGTTGTTGTTTTAATGTAGTTAAACCATACTTTTGATGTAGATTTGACTTGGTTTTGTAGTTGGTCTATTGTATTTATAGTAGGTGTTCTCTCCTTGTGTGTTCAAATTTTTTCGTATGCTTATATCTATGTGTTTAGACCCTCCTTTTGGTTGTACCAGGGTAGGGTCCCTACAAATAAAACTTTATCCTTAGTAAAAAAATATTATTATTTTCAAAACTAGATTCTCCTCTTTGAAAACTCATATAATATTTTTAAAAATACACGAAGTTAAATATTTTATCCCTAAAAAGGTGAATACGTATTCAAAATTTTCTAAAATCACTATTGGTTAATTGAATGTAGGTCTAAAGCTAAGGTTTGGATCACCTAGCCAAAAACAAATAATGAGGAAAGAACACTCAAAAATAAAAATAAACAAAGGGTATATGCCCTTTGATAAGACATTATTTTTCAAATATAAATGAAAATGGTGTAATCCCTTTATAGTTAAAATAGTGTACTCCCTTTCCAACAGGGATAATTTTAAGGGTCCTTAAAAAAATAGTGAAAATTATTTGAATTTTTTTCAAGAAACCACTTTCAAATGTACGACAAATCACATGAAAATTCATCTTGTGGGGAAGGCAATTTTTTTTCCATCATTTTGGGAAAGGCTTTTATGGAAGCAACAATAGATTTCTACATGTTACTAACCATAAGTGATATGCATGTTATCGGAAGGGACCATTGGGTATGCTACCATCTTGTAGCATTTTCAATGCTACTAACTAGTAGCATTAGATATGTCACCGTCTGGTATCATCAACCATGCTACTGGCTGGTGGCATTGAATATGCTATTAATTGATAGCATCAACCATGCTACAGGGTGGTAACATTGGAGATATTGATGGATGAAAACATTAGAGACGCTACCAACCGTTAGCACTAGAGATTCTATTGGCCACTAGCATTGGAGATTCCACTAGATGGTAGCACTACCCATGCTCTCGGCCAGTAGTATACCCAATGCTATTGGATGATAGCATGACCAATGTTGCCAGCCAGTGGAATTTCCCATACTACTGGTCAGTACAAAATTTATAATTTTTCCTATATATAGAAAAAAAATCTAGTCATTTTCACTTTACAAAAATAATAAAATAGCCTCAAATATTCCGTGGTAGGCTTTGCCTTATATCATTTGTACCCTAAGTCAGAAGAAGTTTTATAAGTGTAATTTTGTATCCTCCAAGATAAGAAATGACCTGTAAAATATTAATCTAAAATAAAATGTTACTATTAATTCAAAAAATAATATTCTTGGTTTATATTATGAATCTCTCTATAATTTACGTGGCACCAGTCCTCCACCCACACTGCATGTAAAGCTATCATCTTTGTCTTTAACATTTAAAAAGTAGGAAGCGAGTCCCAATTTTTTGATTATTTACATTTTAATTATTATCTTTAATTTTATTATTATTTATATATTGTATTTGGGGTTAATAAGTTTTTTTCTTTTTAATTATAACAAGGAATACATGTTTTGGATACATCACAAAGAAACACTCCTATCAGAGGTATTTTCCCATGAGATTCCAGAGATTCAGTTAATATTTTGTATGATCAGCACACTAAGGAGGAAACCACTAAACAAAGAAGTACCTATCAAGTGAAACATATGAGGAGTTCCTTAACTCCTAAAATTTACACATCCACCATACAATCAATCGTAGGTATTTATGATTTATATATTTTGATATGTTTGAAAGAAAATATAATTTCATATATTTTTCACATTAAGGATTTATAAATTTTTTATATTCCATTACCGCAAAAACCTCCACTTGCCCATGACTATATCATCAAGCTCATTGTAGCCCAACAAAAATTGTATATGAATTTGATCAAAAACAAGATCTAGAAATATCTTCATTACCTCACTCTCACGCTCTAGGTATAAATCTCATTTAAGTTATATTTTTTTGGCTATATTTTTTAAAATGAAGATACAAAAAACTGATAAACTGTTAAAGATTAATTACATTTTTAATCACACCTACCAGCACCACTCTCAGTCTTTTAAGACTACTTCTATATAAAAACACAACTACAACAGGCCCCATCTGTACCTCTACTGCAATCCACACAACTAAGTAATTTTTTAATCATAAATGATATAATGTTATATTTATTATTATTTCATTCTTATTATGTTTTTCATTTGAATTTTCTTGTGTTATTTACAATTGATTGTTGCAGTTCCTGCTCTGCATCCAATTGAAAATGCATTTGCTATTATGCGGAGGAAGATGTTATTGCCACCACCTCCAAAACAAACTATTAGGACTAGGGGTAGTGGAAAACATATTTCCTTTATTGTTCCAGCTTCAAGCAATGGCACCCTTAATTTTGTAGCTATGTTTCAAACTTTTTCATTGGGAAATGTTCCTAGTTGATAGGGTGTTTCACTAGTGAATGAAATTGATTTGGATGACGAATATCTAGAGATTGAAAGTGCAGTTGAGGCCCATAGAAATTTCAGTCCTAAAGATATGATTCATGGGACAAGGAATCAGTCTCCAACAAGACAAGAAATATCAAGAAAACCTTCTATAGTAGAAACTTCCTTAAATGATGATCAAAAAACAAGTTTTGCACTTGATAGTATTTTGGTTGATAGTTGTCAAGTCACGGTTATTAATATTTTATCCAAGGATATTGAAAAATTAAAATATTGTGAGCGTTTAAGGCTAAAAGTATGATTAAATAAATAAATTATCGATTTAAAAACCACTCCCAAAGACATATATTGTGATCTTCATTGTAAAATAAGCCATCAAAGCTTGATATTTTGTTGAATCAAGTTGTATATGGTTCTATATATTTTACAAATGATAATGATGATGAAGTGTTAAATATAATGTTGAATAAAATTTAAAATTTAAATGCAGAAGCACAATCCTACCATAATATATGGTCAAGAGACAAGGACATTGTAGTTATTGCAAATGCAGAAATGGATAAGGCATTTAGTAAGTCTTATTAAATTTTCAAATATTAAATTTGAGCCTTATTAAGTTTTATTAAATTTTCAAATATGTTTTACATTTTTAAAAAGATTTATTAATTATTTTTCTATTTTGAAATGTAGTCAAAGCACCAAAATTTGAAAAATGAGGTAGTAATGCTTGATGTGCATTTAAAAATTCCAAGGAAAACTTTGAGTGCATCAGTTGATTTAAAGCAGAAGCTTGTTACCTTAAACAAGAAGAATAATACCTTAAGAAGGATAATAAAGGAGCATGCAATGGATCAAAAAATATTTTTGAAGACTAAAATAGAAGAGGAGTCAATGTTACTATATGTTGGTTATGCATCAAATTGATAAGGGGAAATTATTTTGAATATGAACGTAGCCATGAAGGATCTTGTTAAGTCAGGTGTTTTAAAATAATGTTATGGTGCAGAGGAGATAGAAACACAAATCAACGAATATACTTCTTAAGGATGAAGATGAAAAAATAAATTGTCAAATTTGTAATTGTCATTTGAAAATCCTGTTGTAAAACAGTTTAATATTCAATCTATAAATATATATACTTTTTTTTGGTAATTTTCGTCTTCTTAAGTTCTTAATTATATGAAAATATTGAGAGTTTCAAATTTCAATCTATTTGGTGTTGTACTTTCACTAGATTAATGCATACATTTTTCAAATAACATCATAATGTGAATAGAATACTCAATTATGTTTGGTATTACTATTACATAATACATTATTGATTATTATCATTTTCAAAAAAAATCTGTCGACAAAAGTTGCATTTTAAAATAATAGATAAAATAAGTATTAAATTTCTCGATAAAATAACTCTCAAAAACAAATTACAACACTGAAAGTATTATTCAATAAAGAACATGTGTATGTACCAAATAACAAGTTATATACTTTTAAGTTAAAATATGATATAAATTTTGATTTACAAAAATACTCTGTTGACTAAAGATGTATCATGTATTTTAGACTATAAATATATATACTTTGTTGGTAATTTTTATCTTCTTAAGTTATTTATTATATGAAAATATTGATAGTTAAAATTTATATGGTGTTGTACTTGTATTATATTCATGTGTAATTTCTCCTAATAATGGTACGATATTATTTTGATTGAAAAGACAATAGAAAAATGTGTATGACATTACTCGATTAAAAACTCTAAACAATAAATTACAACATTGAAAATATTATTCAATACAGAACAGGTGCATATCAAAAATAACAAGTTACATGCTTATAATATGATATGAAATTTCTACCTCATATTCATCTACATTTTGGGGACCATGCTTATTTTATATAGATTAGCAATTTTTTGGTTAACATACTAAATATTGACTCCCAAACCTTAGATTTTACTCATACAACATATGCCAGAATTCTTGTTGAGATTGACACCTCCAAGAACCTTCTTTCCCACATTCAGCTTAAAGTTCAAAACATATCTTGGACACAACCTCTTGACTATGAAGGTTTACCCTTCAGATGCAGAATGTGTTTCTCTTTAGGCCATATTATGGCTGATTATGGGATGGTAAGGTGTAAAAATGAGAGAAATTGGTGGAAACACTCCCTCCCTATACATTTGGTCTTTGACACCAAGTAAGCGTTGGATTCAAATAATGATTCGGAGGAAATCCCGAAATCATTTCTTGAAAATACCCTTATTAGAAACATGGGGAATTCAAATGGTGAAATTCATGTTCTAGAAACCCCTCTTAGAGAAATTTCAGATTGTGGAAATAAGGAGATGCCAACTGGTGAAAAAAAAGTTGAACCAAAGTCGTATGAAGCGGGAAAGTAGAATTTCCCTCCTCGCTCTCCTTGCAAAAAAAAACATACCAGCGTATTGATGCTATTGAATTTATTCTTCCTATTGAGGAGGTTTGAGAAGGGTGGAAAATGGTTCATATGAAAAATAAATCAATCCATAAAAAAATCCTTTTCTCACCTAGCTCATTTTGTTATTTTTCTTTTCTTCAGTTGTTCCTCTCTTATTAATCTATTTTCATCAGACATTATTTGTGTTTCTTGTTGTTGTAGTATTATTGGACAATGTGCTTCTTCTTTTCTCTTTTGTACTCATTGCTTTATTTAGGTGTTGACCAATTCTTGTTGTTCCAAGGAAGGATCCTAGTAAAAAAACCTTTTACAATTAATAAAAAAAATATGATATATAAATTTTATTTCAAAAAATACTAAGTCCATACATACTTCTTTACTCAATATTAGGCAGCTCAAACATATCTTGAAAATTTTGTTCTTCAAAACTCAAACTATTATCTAAGCTTTCATTTCTATTTTCAGTCACAATTTTGATGTTATCCACTAGCCCTATATTAGAATCACACACCCCTCTCCTCTTTGCAAGATAATTCCATAATTCCATTACTCATTCATAAGAAAATGTGTCCACATCATATCCTGAAACATAGAATCTCAAGCAAGTTTCAATATTTTAATCTAGGTTGTTTTGATATTTTGATTTAACAAATGTTAATGCACTAAAAACCCTTTCATCTTCAAT
Organism: Taxus chinensis; assembly: GCA_019776745.2. Taxonomy (NCBI): domain Eukaryota; kingdom Viridiplantae; phylum Streptophyta; class Pinopsida; order Cupressales; family Taxaceae; genus Taxus; species Taxus chinensis. Next base: position 744,123,956 of record CM034149.1, read on the forward strand.
GGATCTCAATATCATTGTTTGAAACAATTCATACAATCGTAAATATTCACTAATGATTTCATATAAGATGTTATTAGGATGCAAAAAATTTCATAGACATGTAATTGATATATTATCTGTTGGTTCACTTAGTAAGTCAAATTTTTCAACCATTGTGATGCAAAAATAAGTTGATTGACATGAAATTAATTTCTATTGAAGAAAAACCTTAATTTGAACTCTGTTACATTAATATGATTTTTGAAAATGATTAATAATATTACCCGTATGTCTTTTATATATATCACTTAAATCTTTTTTATATATTGCAAGATTCTAAAATATTTGATTGACCACTCACATGGCCTCAAGAATCTCATACCTTTTAAAGTGATCTATGATCTCACTAGATAAGCATTGTGAAATTTTCCACAAATTGATTCTTGTTTGAGATATAAGAGCATCATATAAATTATGGATTACATGTACTTCTTGAATGTTTGATCCAACAATATATACTCATTTTTGGAAAGTTTGCATTTGAATCTTGTTCCCATTTACAAGGATATAAATTTAACCACATATATTGAATCTAACATATATTTTAGGATCCTTTAAATTTTTCATAGTTTTCCGACTACTGAATATATGTCCTTGAAAGAACTCATCAGAGTTGTATAACAAATATGGTGTTTGACACCTCTGTTTTCTCAATCTAATGAAGTCAACTATATAGATGGATCTTTCTTGAGCATGCTTTGCTAAGAAATTGATTTCATTCACCATAGGAAGAATCCCACAAAGCATAAAAAATGTTTCCAAATATATTAAGCGGTAAATCTGATAATTTGCCTTATCAACATGTATACGGTTCATAAACATGAAACCAACTAACAATGGATATTCATCAAGAATCCTATGTGCAGGATCATATATGGAAATCCATCTTATATCAACATCTTTAAGAATTATTTTACCATCTTTCACTCTAATTACAAACTTTTGAAACTCTACAAATATTTTTTTACTTCTTAACATATACGTATGCAATTCACAGATAATTTTTCAAGTGTTCTTACTATCATGTATGAAAGATTAATCCTATTAGTCATGCAATGAATTGAAATCACATAAGGTGCAACTGATGTTTGTAAGTAAACACATAGACCAGTTTTATGACCCTATATTATTGATGCACCATCAACAACAACACATATAATCTTTGTATCTGTTGAATAATCATCCATTTCTGCTATATCCTTCAAAATAAATATAACCAATTTGAAAAGATTTTCATCATTACAATTTTACATCATGCTATGAATAGATAATAGATGAGATTTCATTGTATTTTTCTTGAAATTATTAACATGCATACAAACCCAACAAGTGATGTCAAATATTATAACCTCATCAATGGAAAGGGAGATGAAACTTGTATTTTTGACCTTATCTTTCAAATGTTCTTTTTCAATCATTGCAAGATATTTGGTCATTTCCCAAGCACTGCTCTCTGACCAATGTGATTATGGATAGTTAGGAAACCTGTTGAACTTAAGAAATTTCTTAAATTCTAAAAAAAAATGAAATAGTTCTACCCATTTTAAGACTAAATAATACGGTTGAAAATTGTGTAGTTTTTTCCTTCGAATTTTCATTAACATATTTTTCAAATTTTACATTAATTGTTCCTTCTTTCTCCTTAAATTTTCAACAATGTTTCATCTTATTATCATAATCCTCTGATCTTACATGCATTCACTCTTTTTTAGTTTTCCATCTATGAGTCTTTGTTATAATTCCATCATTTTCCTTGACTGGGACATATATTTTGCCACAATTTTTCTCAATTGTATCCATTTTAAGCTTCCTTTTATGTTTTTCTCCTAATTTCCAACTACAAATCATACATCTACATTATTTTTTGGTATCATTACCTCTTTTTGGCTCTATAGGTTTAATGAATGGGTATTTTATTGACCATTCTACCTAATAAGACCTTCTAATTGTCCAAGTAGTTTCCTTCCTTCTCACTTATTTAGATTTTTGAAGAGTACTATCAATATCATCATCTTCTTGAATATTTTCATTAGAAAAATAAACTATTAGAGGCATTTGGTTGTGACGATTATTTTCTAGCTATGGCATGTCATCATCAATTATATCTTCATCTACTGAAATTTTAATTGGTTCTTTAGGGTATATGTATTGGTTTAGTGTTTCATGTTGAATACAGTTAACATTAGAGTTTTCTATATTCAAACATGAAATTTCTTTGAATGTTACAAAGATATTAAAAAAATTAAACTAAACTGACTAAAAATAAAAAAAGTTAATTATAATCTATAACAACTTCTTGGTACTCGTGTTACAGTTTCTAGTGGATGCAAGTTGGGTCCTCATTTTCTTAGTTGATTGAAATAATTTAATATTCTAGTTTTAATTTTGAGTTTATGTGCCTTGTGTTCATTGTTCACAGAATCCATCGTACCTATCCAAGTGTAATTTTGAAACAAGTAAGTTTTTTACGCAAAATATTAAAAAAATTTAAATGGAAGATAAAATAGAAAGACAACATACACAACGATATCGGTTGGAATCAGTATGGATGCTATTATTTTGTAGCATTGTGTATGATACTGGCTAAAGCATACACAATTCTACAAGATTGAATCATACACAATGCTACCTATCGATAGGATACACTAAGCTACCATTTGGTAGTATACACAATGTTGTTGGGTAGTAGCAATTTAGATGCTACCACATGGAATCATTCAGGCCCATAGTGATAGGATACAATGCAAAACCATAAAAATGAAAAATACCTTAATGCAACATTGTAATATCTATTCGATGAAGATCTCGATCTTTAAAGGAGAAAGGAATTGTGAGGAATATTTGATAATAAAAATTTGTATTATAAATAATTAAATAGTATATAAAGAGGTGAATTTGGAAAATTTTAATTTCATGCTAAAGGAAATTTGAATGAAAACAATCAACTATTGGTGTGAAATTCTCGGCGAAATGACCCCTAAAATTAACTTGTTACCAGAAACTTTTGGTGACCTAGTCCTAATTCCTACCCTAAAATATTGTCAATTTAAAATTTTAAAAACCTAAATATTCATGAATTAACAAATATTCACTACTAAAATTTTGCTTGCCCATTAGTAGGGTGAGTCATGGACTACACTTCTTCCAAACTAAAAGTTAATTACTTAAACATGGAAAAAGAATCTTGATAACTATATTGAGATGGTTGTGTGTGGATGGAAGAAAAGTTTTGTAGTTTAGTGCACAGTCTCAAAACTAATCTTTCATTTCCTTGTTCACAAATCCCATAAATCAATAGTTTTTAGACCCGGAGGAAAATTTCATAAATACCTCTCTAATAGTAACTAAGGAGATGCATAGGTTTTACCAAAAGTATACATAGTTTAAATGCGTACTTATAGTGATCAAGGGAGATCACGAAGATCTAGTAGACCCTTACAGCTAAACATGGTTGCCATACATGTTATCGAATGAATCTTGGAATATTAAACAATGCTAGATTATTTAGTAGTAAGCTAAATATTAATGATAATCATTATAAAAATTAATTGAACTTAAGGGGTTTTTTAAAAATATTTTCCCCTTAATTTGGATGAATAATGACAAGGGTGTTACAACACCCCTGTCTTATAACGCCCTTAATAACAATGGGTGGTCTTATAACCATGTCTTACCAATGTGTAATTTTCCAGTGCAAATATACCCATCGATGTAGGTCTATTAAAAATAATTGTAAATACCAAACATGACCTAAATACACTATTTATACATACTCTTTCTCAATTATCTCATACACTAATAAAAAATACCAAATAATTCTCCTTCCAAATCTATTTAGATTTCCATTATGCATGTCTAAAAACTTCTGTGATACCAAAAGAATTTGGCTGAGATTTAACCAAATAAACACAATAAAATTTGAATACTTTATTCATATAAGAGGGACATATTTATAAATATTTATAAAAAATACACTCCTACATAATAGGAGTAAACAACAACAAACAATTACTTGTAATCCCTATATTCTCTCAAGTACATTTTTAAATATATATTAGTTTTTATCCCTTGCATATATAATATTATTTCATATACATTATTTTTATGTAACCTCACAAACTAACATCTAACCAAATTATCCCAGTAACAAATAATAATAATCATGTGATTTCTAATCATTTTTAACACTTATATTGAGGTTCTCTAATTTCCCCCCTTTTTCTTTGTCTATAAATCATCGTCATTATATCTTGTGCATGCTTACACAACCTTGTCACAACTAGTAATGACTTTCAACAAGTGGAATTCCTAAATACATGTAATTCCCTTCATCAAAGCATTAGATAACAAGAGAAGAAATTAGTTTTTATGTGAGGACGAACTACCCGTAGCATCTAAACCATATCAAATCAATTGTAGTACTCCACTACATTCCCTTGAGTGGAATCAATTCTCATGTAGTTATCCTAATAATTTGTTGCAAGTGTAAAAGTAATCTAAGACAACCCAATATGTGTTCCTTTTTGTCTCTTGAAGCAATTATGTTAGGCTAAATGTAGAGTAGTTAATGTACTCAACATAGTATTAATGTGATAGATTCAATATAAATTCAATTAAATCTAATTTCAAAGTAACTTTACTGTAACTAATGATAATAAGCAATAATAGAGAAGAAAAAATCAATCAATAATGTAAAACTATAAGCATACAATAAATTATTGATGACCTATCTAGTTTTGAGTGATCTGGAAGTGATTGTAGGTGTATGAATGTTAGATCTTTCTAGAAACAATTTAACAGCTGCTGACAGAGAGTGTTGGGACTCTATACTATCCCCTAAAGAATCACTCAGGGGAGGAAAGGAGCTATTGGGTGTTAGTGACTATTATGGGTACTAGTGACTGCTTAGATATTTAGGATATATGATCTTTTCCTAGGTCAAAAGGTCTTCGTTCCAATGTCTATGTTGTCTCTTTCGTTTAGCTGTAAGGGTTACGATAACACCTGTAATCTGTAAAATAAACCCTATCTACCTACACAAGGTCACAAACATATTATATTTGAACAAAATATGCAACATGTGAAGTCATACTAACCCATACATCACCCAATTAGTGAACTTAGTATCAAGCACTACACTACATTTCAAAACCCACGTAGTTCTATATGCTTGTGTGTGAAATAGTGTCCTTAGGTTGTCCTCATGCCAATGACGTGAAGATAGTGGGATATATCTAGCTTTGATGCAAATGTATGATAATGGAACTCAACACTTCCCCTTCCTATACAGTGTATGTATCCCAAATTGTAGTCCCTTTGAGTAATAATAGTAGTAGATAGATGTGATAGCTCACTTGATTTTTCAGCCAGAATAATGGTTAGTATTTTGTGTATATATTTTATTCCCTTTCTTGAATTTCTACATTATTTACACAAAAGGATGACTATGAATATGGGATAAGGATAATGAAATAAATAAGGTTGACCACAACATGATAAAATGTGAAAAAACAATACAGAGGGCAGGATCACTCAGAAGGGTCACAAGCGCATGGGAAATAGTGTCCAGAGTGGGTGCTAGCATCCTCAGACCACAAATTACTGATGTGAAAAACAATAGGAGAAAACAAGGATCTTTGTGAGCTAACCGCAAGTGAATTCAGAATTGAAAGGTGTAAAAGAGATTCACAATAGAAATCAATCAACGGACATACAATGAAAAGGGAAAGGGTCACCAATGTGTACTTTTCTTAAGATTCATGTTTATAAAAACTTACTGATAGTGGTTAAAGTGATGATACAGACATAATTTTGTCTATATTTTTCCCCCATTTATGATATTTGAATGAAATTAAAGTAGTGTAAATGAAGTAAGAAACATACTTGTATAGAGTTCAAAGAAGCTATGTTGTCGAGTGTGTGTAGAATATAGAAAATTAATAGTGTGGCGAACCATAGATCAATGTTTTGACCTATTTGGTTTAGGATGAGATAGAAAACCATCATAAGGAGTAACAATGGAGAATTACTTGTGATGATATTGGAGATTTTTTTCAGAGATAATGGAAGAGGTAGGGAGTGATCAATTCCCAATCTGATTTTGTTCATAACTAAAGAATTTGGGCATCCTTTCACTAGAGGAAGAGTTTTGGGGAAGAGAGGTCTTTATTTCTCTCTTTCCATAATGATTTCCCAAAATATCTAGCCACTATAGATGGATAATGACTAATTTTGTTACTATTTTTGTTCTAATTGAAAATTGTTTATCCCGATTCAAGAACCTCATATAGGATCATTATAGTAAAGGAAAAATGACATCTCATTGGCCCCATTCCTACAATAACTAGTGTTTCAATTTGAAGAATATTAGATTTCCTTCCAAGTTAGGTCATCTAGAAGGTGATAGTGACGTAATAAGGCTTCCCAAGTTAGGTCATATAGACGCGATAGTAAGTATGATTATTGTATTTATTTATTGATTTTGAATGATAAGATTTGATTAAATACACTACATTTTGGAAACTTACTCATTGATAGATTTTTTTTTTCTGCCATATTAGATCATTTGGGGGAATGGATTTGAAATAGAAAGATTATTTTAAAGTTGTATAGAGTAAATATTAATTATGTTTGAATGAGATGAGAGAAAAATTTGATAGTAATATATTAAGAGCATTGATTTCTTTTGTTGTATCCTAAAAGGGATTATAAGATGATCCAGATTGTATGCCCCCTTTTGGCTGAAGAAGGGTGAGAGGGTGGAAAAATTAGTACTGAGCCAAAAGTAGATACGTTATGAATTATATTTGTAACTGATAAATAGTATACGATATATATTAGTGTTGATAAGAGTATGTGTAAATATTGAATAGTATGGTGTGCCACTATCTGAATGTTGGATTTGGATTCAAACAATGTCACAATTCGTCGTAGAGTGCTTTGGGGACTCTAAATTAAATTATAGCTAATTTCATAGTAAATTTATTATAACTAATCATATACATATGATAATATATAGTAATGGAGAAGCAATAATGTAAAAACCCTAAGCATATAAGAGAGGAATGATGACTTAGCTAGTTTTAAGTGATCTCGAAGTGATTGCAACTATCTAAATGTTGGATCTGGGTAGAAAATATGTCACAGTTTCGACCAGAGAGTTTTGGGACTCTATATTGTGCTAGATATAAGTTTTTAAGGAAGGACGGGAGTGGTTTATGAACTAGTGACTATTCTAGACACTAGTGACTACTTAGATTATTCCAGATTCGATTTTTTTCCTGGGTCTCAAGTTCTTTGCTCCAATTTCTACTTTGTCACTTTGATCTGGTTATTAAGGTGCAGATAGAACTTGTAACCTTAAAAACAAACCCTAGATACCTGCAAAACGCTCAGAAACACGTGATATTTGAATAAAATATGCAATATGTGAAGTCAGACTGAGCCTGAAGGTCACCCAATGAGTGGACTTAGTACTGAGAACTAAACTACAATTTTAGACTCCATATAGATCTTTTTTGTTTTTGTTTGAAGTAGTGTTCGTAGTTTTATTTTGTGTTAATGATACCAAGGTAATAGGCTATAACTAGCTTTGATGTTAATTTGTGATAATGGAATTCAACACTTCCCCCTTCTTATGCAATGTATGCATCGCAAAATGTAGTATCTTTCAATAATAGTAGTAGTATGTAGATTTGATAGACCTCTTGAATTTTCAACCAGAATAATGGTTAGTATGTTGTGTATATATATGAGTCCCTTGCTTGAATTTCAAAATTAGTGACACAAAAAGGCTGACTATGAATGCAAGATAAAAATAAGAAAAAGAAATACGGGCCCGACCAAAAATGATAAAAAAATGTGTAATAATGAGGAGCAGGAGCATCCATAAGAGACACAAATGCCTCTTTTTCTAGTGTTGAGGGTGGGGTACTAGTGTCCTGAGACCCACAAATAGATAATGTGACAAATTTAGATAAACAAGGATACTTGTGATATGAGAATAAGTAAATGCAAAATTGAGAACATATGCAGAAGATATTCACACTAGAAATCAATCAAATAACATAGGATAAGGTAAAGTGTAGCCAATGTGTATTTTTCTTACTTAATATTCATTCATATAATAGCATACCAATGACATAGTAAAAGTGATGATACATACATATTTTTGTGTGTACATTTTCCCCCCTTTATTTTATTTGAGTGAAATTTAAAATAGTGTAGAAGAAGTAAGAAACATACATGCATAGAGTTTGAGTGTGAAGACATGTTGCTAAGTGCATGCATAATGTAGAAAACTGTTAGTGTGGTGAACCATGGATTATCATTTTCATTGATGTGGCATAATAAGACATAACAAAGCATCATAAGAAGTAATTTGGAGAATTATTTGTGATGATATTGGTAATTTTTTTCAAAGATAATGGAAGAGGTTGGGAGGTGATCAATTCCCAACCTGATTTTTTTGATATAATAAATGGTTTTTGGTGTCCTGTAGCTAGAGGAAGAGTGTTGGGGGAGATGTCTCATTTTAACTTATTCCAGTGATGTTTCCCCAAAAGATCCAACTACTATAGATGCGACAAGAGGACTGATTTTATTACTATTTTTTCTGATTGGAAAATGTCTCATGCTTATTAAAGAACTCATATAGGAGTAGTATAGGAAAGCCAAATGATATCTCATTTCCCCCACTCCTATAGTAACATTTTTTTCAAATTTTAATATTATTTTATGACTTCCAAGTTACATCATCTAGAAGTGATAGTAATGTAATGAGGCTCCCAAGTTATGTAATCTGTAAGTGATAGTAAATAGAATTATTGTATTGATTTATTGACTTTGAATGATAGGAATTGATTGAAAAGGATCCATTTGGAAATTTAGTCATGGAGAGATTATGTATTTGGCCCCAAATTAGGTCATTTTGGGGAATGGATTCGAAATAGCAAGTGGATTTTATTGTTTTTATATAATAAACATAATTGTGTTTGAATGAGATCATAGAAAAAATGTGATACTAATATATTAAGAGCATTTATTGATTTTGTTTTATCTTGAGAGGGATTATAGGATTATCCCAATTGTATGCACCCCTTTGTAAAAAGGGTGAGGAGTGTAGAAATGAGTACATGGCCAAAATAAGATATGTTATGGATTGTATTAGTAACTGAGAAAAAAGTATAAGAGATGTAGAAGTGTTGATAAAGTATGTGTAAATATTGAATAGTGTGTGTATCACAATTGAAGATAGAGTGTTTAAAATTTTATAGTATGGTGCTAAAGGAAGTAGTGACCTGAATGCCTCAATCAGGGATAAAAGGGACTAATTGAGGCTCAAGATACGAGTTGAACTGTGTGCTGTGTATTAGTTGTAAGGATGATAACAAGTGGTGACTATAGTATAGAGTAAAATGGAATTACTACATATTTTTAAATGGAAAAGGTGAATAGTAATTTCATTTGAACCGCTAGTTAGTTAGATTTGAGACCTAAGTTATGAGGATGCCAAGTGTCAAGGAGGTTATTCAAATGAGATTCAATAGGGGGATGACGTCCATGGATATGTAGATGACCGCGGATCTGACAAGTATGACCCAAACTAGGAAATGCTTTTCAAATACATATTTTTTCATCAGCTTTAGAAAACTCTAATCTTTTCGGTGAAATTGGGCATTTCTTACCTGGACGAAAGCGATTGGGCATTTTTTTTCCTTCAAGACACTAGCACTCAGCTTAGGGAACTAGTGACCTATTGTGGGGCACTAGTGTCCAGCTCCTGGATGGTAGGTGTCTAGGGGATAGTTTTTCTTTCTTAGTTAGTGAATGTAGATTATTTTGAGGTTTTTAATCATTTTTTAAAACTACATCGATGTGATAATGTTTTTTATTGTTTCCCATTTATGCAGTGCAGAAGGATATACACTCGAGAGAGTTCCGTGCAAGGTGTATTTTTAGTATAATTATTGTGGTATGGATTGATTAATGATGAATCGGATATATTGGACCATGTCAGATTATGCCAAATTACTAGATTAGGGGAGGACACCCTATAATATGTCACTATTGATAGATTTATCTTAGATATGGTGTGCAAATACATGTACATTTTGGTTCCTGATAGGTAGGGAAATGATGATGACATTAGAGGATGTATATAGGATATTGTAGCTACTTAGTTTTCAGAGAGAGGGTACAAATTATGTTTATAATAGATGTCCCACAACTAGATGAGGGATTCCCAATGATATTTTATAGGATCATTAGTGTAGAAAGAGACATACATTAGGTTTGGTTTTGATTATGACATCTAGGGTTCCGCACTTATAGAAATTTATCATAGTTGTATAAGCTTCGTTAGTGTCCGTGGAGGGTGGTTGAGTGGAAATTATGTATAAGATGCATGATATTTATTCAAATTTTAGAGGAGCATGTTACTTATATATGCATCGCCACGATGTGTGCTTCCCACTTATATAGGGATTTGCATCAGTTCACACAGGAGGACCATTGTTGTGGAGTATGAGCTATCAATCTATTGCATGTATGTGAATATGAGCATATATCTATAGTGAGGACACGAAACGGGCCATGGGCAGAGTGGGATCAATCAAAGTTATTTTTAGTGAGGTGGGTGGAGATTAGAAGTAGTAGGATAGACACGAACGCATATAAGTCAATTTCCTTGGGGTCATTGTATGGATGTCGTATACAGATTATGAAGTATGGGTGGAGGAAGGTTTTGAGTTACAATGCATTCAATTCACCATGTGGTTAAAGGATTTATTTCTAAGAATAGTAGAGCTATTCCAGGGTTAGCGTTGTAAACACCAAAATTGGGTCACACTCCCCTTTGGCCCCTCGTCAAATAACCACCTTCATCACATTCACCTAGCTCTGGCCCCCTTCACCCCAATATAATATTAATTTAATTATTTTAATTAAATTAATTCATTATCCTCACCATATTTATTATTTAAATATCTAAACTTAGATAATGCTCACACATCCACCTCATCCTAAGACTTATTCTTAGTAAGTTGCCATAACTAACTAAGACTTACCCAAACCCTAAAAATCAATGCCTACATTCCCTCTAACCACATTCCCGCATGCTTAAAAAGAGGCTTCCATCCTAATCCGCGAGCCAACACATGAGATCCCAGAAAATCAAGGGGATCTGCCTAGTTTAGTAAACCTAGAAAATCCCACACTAACCGATGCCAGTTACCCTTAACCGCCATTGGTTAAGCCAGAACTTCCGTCAGTCACCTTTTAACCCCCAAAATAACCTTATTTTTTAGGCTGGAAAATGGTTGGCAGATTCTTGAGAGATGTCACATCTTTTGAGAACAAGTTTCTGTGAGAACACGCATGCAAGGAGGGAGATCAAGAATTTTCTCTTGCACAAGCATCCAACATTCACCCAGCAACCATCCAGCACTCACCCCAGCACAAATTTGATCCAATCAGGAAAGAAGGAGAGCACATGTAGCCCATGCAAGAGCTCCCCAATGTTTGGGGAGCCTTTGTAACTTTAAACCTCTTATCAACACCTTCTTTCCTGACTCACAGACATCCAAATCCAGATTCCAAGTAAGTAAAACAATTTACTCTGAGTCATTAATTTAATAATTGTATCTTCATCCTTTGTTCTCCTAGCCACCCATTGACCTCCTTCAATACTCACCCCTCTATATGCCCATTAAACCCTCGCCAAATCCCATCCAAACAACTTAATACCTCATTTCAACCAGCCTAGTCCTTGGTGTAATCATAAGGGAGACCTAAAGCTCATTCTGTGACATTCCCAGTATCCCACAGTAACCAGCACCGGTTCTCCCAAACTGGCGTCAGTCACCCTTAATCAACATCGGTCTTTGTATGTACCAATATAGCCCAGAGTAGTAACCTACCTACCTATTCCCACATCACCCTTATGCACATGTGACCTGCCTAAGACCTGTGTCAGACTTGCAGAGACCCAAAACTAGTTACTTGAACTTCAGATCTTATTTTAACCTAGCTTGTTAGATTAGATCTTTCTTATTGTGTTTTGAATGAGATACATAAATAATTTTAATTACAATAGGATTTACTTTATTACCAACATTAAATTGTTTTAAACAATGGACTGATAGCCATCTAGGAAGTATCACACTTCCTAGATCTAGCATACGCTAGGCAGTTCTTTGCATATACTGTTTAACTCTTTCTGGTGGTCTTGTGTTCCATTTTAGGTAGTTCCTCCTAGCCAAAAGGAAGCACTCATGATCAGCCATGGATTCAGAAGTCATACGCACGCAACAACCTATCAACAAGTATTTCAATAGGTATTCCTCCTACGCCCATTACCCTATCTGTTTCGTCATTTTTAAAGAAACATCTAAGAATCAAGTGAAACATTTTGGTACACCCGATGGGACCCATCAGGGGTTCCTTGCATTTTATTCATTCATAGGAAAAGTTGTGTGTTTGTTTCCCTTCTAAAAAGCATACACATTAATTTTCTTCCTTGGTAACATTCTTTTTCTTTCTATTTTCTCTAAAAGAAACCTCTCTTTTGGTGTACTTAAAAAGAACCATTTCTTCTTGTTTTCTACATTTTAGTGAAAGAGCATCCCTCTCCCTCTTCATCTATTTATGTCATCGAATTCCATATTTTGATTTGGGCTTAAAAATCATTACATTTCATTTTGATTTTCTACATTAGCTCACATTAATTGAGGGCAACCTATACGCTCGAAGTCATTCCCAGTAGATGGTTGACAAAAAAAATAGTAGAAAGCACATCTCTCTCTCTCTGAGTCTTACTAAATTACACAAATTCAAAACAAATACATATTCTTAAACAACATCTTTCCTAGGAATGTTTGTCAATGATCGCACTGATATGAGGATTGGTAGGTACTCCCCATCTCGTTGCTCTGTCGAGTCATACTTTAGAGTGAAGCCCACCCCCACCATAACATACCTGAAACCTCACCTTTTAGATCTCCTTATTTGTAGGAACCCATCCTCACCAAAAATTTCTATTCTACAATTCATGAGTCATTCCTTAAATAACATAAGCTAAACAAACATAATAGAAAAGGCAATCTTAGGATCACATTTTTCTTACTGTTTTTGCTTGGTTTTACGTTTTGAGGTGAGAGGTCATGTTCTTCATTTTTCTTATTTCTCCTTGCATGCTCCTGATCACACTTGGTGTATTCCAGCTTCATCTAAGTGTGCCCAGACCATATTCTCATCATTCTTAGAATTCTAAGTTTGATTCCACATCAAATTTTAACTTACAACCATATTTTCTTCATCACTGTTTCAATTTCACAGTAACTGGTGTCGATCTAGTGACCATTGTTAGTTACCCTTTCACAGTCGTTGGTTATACCCAACTGGCATCGGTTCACTGTAATTTTGGTTGACCTACCCAAAAAGACACCTATTCACTTTCTTTCACTATTCAGAGTTCTTGTCACTTTTATTACATATATTGACCTTGTAAATCACATCATTATTTAGCATACCTGTCAAATTTGGCCTTATACCTTGTTATTGACTCATTTTCCACTTTCAACAGTGACCAACCGCGGTTACATGTGACTGGCATCAATTTACCCTAACCGGCGTTAGTTATCCTGTTTCAATTTCTAGCTACCATTTTATCCCCAATTCACCCACCACCATTTATTTATTCTACCTATTGTGTTTCTGTGTCAGTTAAAGAAATAAGTCTTACCACGTTAGTACCTATTCACATGGTACTGATGCGTCAACAAGCTAGCACCCTCATATTCCATGCTAGTTGTCAACCCCTTTCACCTATCCCTTCACCACCTTCCATTTTATCACCCACCATGGATCTTATCCAACTTATCACTACCGCTACCAGAGATGAGGAGTTTGCACGACTCCTTGATCAAAACCCTGTCACCTTGTAGTTTTATCTTTCCCACTCGTCAATGTGAGATTCCTCAGGTCAATTGATATATGGCATGCACATATATATCCCCCTGACACTCGCTCCTACTTCTACTCCAACCCCTATTAACCCCACGTTTCCTGCATCTACCTTACCACCATTCGTTTCATAGCTAGGTCTTATACCCAATATAATTGTCATGTCTGCTACATCCATTGCACCTTCGACATCCACCATACCTTTTACAACCATTCAGAACACCACCTCATCCGCCCATGTGGTCTCGCATATACCCGTAGCTACACAACCACCTCCCATGTCGATGACCCCTAACCCTTTTCAAAATGTGGTCCTTTGTATTCCACAATCATTGGCCCCCATTTCCACTAGGGTCACCATGACCCTTCCACCTCCATAAATGTACTACCAGCAACCTTCTGTTTCATCTATTATTCACTCTGGGTCATCCCCCTATTTCACTACCTTCTTCTTAATCCACCTATATGGCACCACCATATACTGGAATGCCACCCTCGTCATATGCCCAACACCTACCCTCTTACACCATAGGACGCACCCAACCATCACCACCTACCAACAACCTAATCAAATTATTGAGGGACAAGATGCAGACATTAGAGGCATCAGTTTCTGGCTTCCACAACACTCTCACCTATGATGAGATTTGTAATGAGCCTATCCACCCATCCATTCCTATCCATCCATACCCCATGCATTGGGAAATGTCTAAATTAAACCACTTCAATAACAAAGAAGATCCACAACAACATTTGTGACCTTTCAAATGTGGGTGCTACCTAATCACCCATGATGACGCTTTGTTCTTGAGGACTTTCCCATTTCTCTGACTGGACCTATGTAAGATTAGTAAAGTGGGTTACCTAGACACTCTATATTTTCATTTAATCAGTTATCTCAAGCCTTATTGGATCAATTCTCCATCAATATTGTTAAGAAGGTTACCATGAATGACCTATACTCCACGCATCAATATGATGATGAATCTATCATAGATTTTCTCACTCGTTGGCGTAGCCTGATCAATCAACTCACATTCTCACTACCACAAATTGAACTCATCAAGATATTGATGTGAGCTTGTGCTAGACATATCTCACTAACCCTGTAGGTCCAAAATTTCTGAACCTTCAACAAAGCATTCACCATGGCACAAAAGCTAGAAATTTGGGCCATCGAAGAGAAGAAAATACAGTTATGCAATAAATATTTGGAATTCAAGTTAAATGATACCTCTTCTTCTTCTAAACCATAGAACAATTATTCAAAGGCTGAGGGGACCACTAAGGCTATGGTACTTAAATCCGGCCCATCTCATCCGTCAAATCAGGCTAGCCCCTCATCTAATCTCTCACCCGTCCAGACTTTTCAATTCAGATGAGAACAATGGAAATACACCCAAATTGGGGATCCTTATTCTTCTATCTTAGAAAAACTCATCAAAGATGGGGCCATCACCCTTCCACCTATAAAACCACACACTATTTTTGACCCTTCTTGCCCCATGCCCACGTGGTATAAAGAACATGACTTCTATAACTATCATCGAGTAAAGGGTCAAAATGATGACAATTGCATCACTTTCAAAAACATTGTCCAAGAAATGGTCAAGAAAGGTGAGTTAACCGTGGATAATCCTAATGCACCTGCCAATCAAAACCTACACATCTTAAAGAAACCATTTCCCAATCATGCCCCTTCGTCTGATCAAACCGGTGAGACCTCAACTCATGATAGCCATACCCATGAGGTCCATGCTATTTTCAACGACATACTCGTTGCTTCCAAATTACCTTATATTCTTTCCATAGAGGAAATTCTAGCCTGAAGTCATCCTTTTACATTGGAACCTACCTCACCTATTCCTCCACTCACAGAGGAACACCTTTCAGCTCCTTCCTCACCTGTCGAGGAGCCTTCTGCTAATATCAAGACCATTTCACCTTTAGCTTCTCCACCTAGGGAATCGTCACCCATAGTACTTCTTAAGTCCCTGGAGGAGCACCCATCACTTCCTCCACCCACAGAGGAGCACCCATCATCTCCTCCACCTACAGAGGAGCACCCATTTTCTCTTCCACCTATCAAAAATCTAGTAGAAATACCTTTTCCTCTAGGAAAACATTCTCCATCAGCTACCCAAGATCCCGTAGACCTACTTTTGGCTCTCTTACCAACGGAAGCCGAAGCCAGCAAATTCCCCATCTCTAAGACACATTTTACAGGAATTACCATTAGGTCCTCATCAACCTCACCCACAGATGTGTCATTCTCATGCTTGGCTGATCACTTAGATTATGTGGATAGGGCCTTACTATGGGGGCACCTTCTTCTTCCTACCTCAACGCAAATGCAGATGTCACTTGCTGATACCTCCACTATCTACCCAAAAATATTTCAACCAGTTGAACCGAGCATAACCACCTCTTTCACTACTTCTTCCATAACCCTCAGCACTACTCAACATACACACTTACCCATAGCCCAACATACCTCTAAATCCAAATCCACACCTACATCATCTTCCTCGACTAAGCCTATCACTACCTTAGGGGTCACCCCAACCACCAGCCTTACTTATCCACCTATAAAACTATATTTAGCTACATCCTCCAAAGTTAACACGACACCTACTCTAGCACCTAGAAAGAAGAACCAAACCTATAGAACTCATACCTGGTTGCTCCAATCATACCTGCATCACTTTCACCCTTTCTGTCTGTTTTAGGACCCCAACCTCCCAACACGATCAAGAAATCTCCACCCATCAATAAACCAAAAACACAACATCCCATTCCTTCCTCGCATACCTCTAACATACCCAGGGACCTGACATGACCTACATCGGCACCTACAGCATCTTTACCACCCATACCTCCAATACCCTCAACAACTTCTTCATTATCCACTACACTTAAGTCTCTGTCCCTCACACCCCCTGTACGACCCGCATCATCTACCTTCACAGCACCTCCATTATCCCCGTGGGTAACTTACCCTCTTCCCCCATCTACTTTTCCCTCTAGATCCCATACACCCATATCACCTTTATGCAAGAAGGTACAACCCATAAACAAAAATATGATACCCTCCAATAAGGTAGTCAAAACAACTATACACCCTTTGCCCATTCATCTACCATACCCCTACCCAAACAAACATGACCAACACCCAAGACCACTCCAGCACGCAAAACCATGGATTGACCCACTCCCCCTCTTAAAAGGATCATTACTCAACAATCAGATGCACCTACACCCAAACCCACTTTCACTTCCCATTGCGATCCACTAGGAAGGTCCTATGCCAAAATTTTAACCAACCTCCTTGAGACTTCTATCATCATATTACCACCGCTTAGACATTATGACCCCCTCAAACCAAAGCCAAAAGGGTTTGATGATACAAAAATGTCTGCCTACTATCGTGTGTCAAGGCACAATGTGGAGTACTGCAAGGCTTTGAAAACCATCCTTATCTAGTTGTGTCCTCTTAAAGCCAACTTTGATGATGATGACCTTCTTGATGAGGGTCTTGCTTCACCAACACTCATTCCCATAGTCCTTCCCTCATTGCCTACTCAACAACAATGACCTCCACCCCCACATCTCCTAGAGCCACCTCCAAGATTCAAAATTAACATGGTTCACATTAGGGAACTTGCTACACCATTACCTAAATTTCGTTGCACCCAGCTCACTTCACAGGGCTTTTCTCCCCTGGTAGGTTTTTTCCCATCATTTCGTTATACCACTCATACTACACCTTCTCCATTTTCCAACTCCCTTAAATCAACATGATCCACATCACTACCCATGCTCAGAAAGACAAAGGCAAGGAAAAGGCAATTGACTCACCAACCAATCAAATAACCAACATACCATCTTCACCCACACATAAAATCATTTTGTACGGCCCCACATACCCTATTTCTAATGGGGTCACACATCACACCATGCTCAAACAATTACACCAATCTCCCCTCAAAATGTCCCTATATGACCTCATCCAAACCTTAGAATCCCATCATCAAGCTCTCATGGAAGTCCTACAATCTATTGAGGTTTTACCCAATGACCCTACATCTGTAGCCTCCATTATCACACCCCATCATGTAGCCTCTCTCACCAAATTTCCACCTTTCTCCACACCGTACCCTACTCACCAAGTATCCTCCCTTAGCTTCTTAGAGGAAGAGATCACACCGCACCAAACGGATGACCCAGACCCGGCCCTCTACATCTCTGTCCACATCGATGATATACGTGTAGGATGTGTAATGATCAATCGGGGTGCTAACATTAATATCATTTCATCCCATGCATTAGTTCAAATGCACATACCTTAAAATTGCATGCATAAACATCCTGTCATGTTGCGTTCATCCAAGGATGCTATCACCTCTACACTAGGCACCATCATCTTCCATGTTTTTGTGGGCCCCCGCACTATTATTGAGCTATTTTATGTCTTGGAGGGGAAATTTCAATATAACCTATTGCTTGGCAGACCCTGGATTCGTGTCATGGGTTGTGTTCCTTCCACTTTACATCATTGTGTAAAGTTTGAGGATGAAGGGCACACCTATACTATTCCATATGATCCATCACCTTTCAAAACATGCAACATGCTGTACCAACCTAATGACGTAATCATACCCAGTAAATCCTCTACGATCACTACTACTTCACCTACACCTCTGCTTGCGCATGCTGCCACTAGCTCGACCCCACCTACATCCTCCATTCCTACTGCTGCCACAACCTCCACAGCTAACCCATCATCCTCCCAATCCGTTATCTCTACCTCTATGTCGGCCACCGAATCATCATCTATTCCAGCTACCCACATACCAACCACCGATCCCTTAGAAGGAATTTTTCAATGCCTCACTCTAGGAGAGTATCACCTATATAGTGTCAACACATTTCTCCCTCCACAAGAGTATGGAAGTCTTCACCAGCACCCTTGCTACAATCATTGCATAGGAGAAAACCTCCTTTATGGTCCTCCTCATATTTGTACTAGTCTCACCTATGGGGGACTTGATACTACCACTTACACACCCGAACCACCATCACAAACTTGCCCATTTTCCGCTGACTTCCAGTCTCTCACCAATCACCGTTTTACCCACACCTTCTTGCACCAATGTGCATGGAAGGGTTTTGGTTTTAGCTTTTATGAACAAGGCCACCATACTGTCATTCCATGTACCACCTACAAGCATATCGACCGTAGTGGTATCGAATTTGCTGAACCACCTACTAAACAAGCTTGCATTGAACCCATCAAGAATGTCAACCCTTCTCCACCTTTTTCACCTGCTCCACCTTCATCACCACCTTTTCCAACAAATTCAATGGATCCTGAATCTATCCCTCCTAACTTTTTTTTCATAAAAATCATTTCCTTGGGGCCTTTGACTTATCAACTCGAGGGCAAGGCCCCTTCCTATATCCTGAAGTGATCGATGACAATACAACTTCAATTAACATCTTTCAATGTCAGGATGATGAATCTATACTCACCTACTATGGTACAGAAGACTCATATATTCATCAGTCATTACCCTCTAAGATGTAAACCATGTTGAATGAATCAAGTATAGAGATCAACATTCATACTCAGGATGACCCACACATCCTAAAGATTGGTCAATCTTTAGATGTTGTTGAACAGGAAGTCATCACTTCTCTTCTCAAAGATCATAACCACACTTTCACTTGGTCTTATGCAAGCATGCCTGGTATTGACCCCACCATAGTGGTCCACAATATTGTAACCATTCCCGATGCCAAACCCATCAAATAAAAATTGAGGAAAATGCACCCTCGCATTGCCCTTCTAGTCAAAGAAGAACTTCAGCACCTTTTTTCCATTTCCTTCATATTACTCATTAATTATCCTCATTGGATTTCTAACATTGTCCCTATCACCAAGGGGACTCTGTATTTGCATGGACTTCTATGACCTTAACCTCACCTACCCAAAGGATGACTTCCCTCTACCCAGTATTGACCAATTGGTTGGCCTTACCACTGGTCATGAGATGCTATCACTCATGGATGGTTTCTTGGGTTATAACAAAATCTTTCTTGCCACAGAGGATCAACACAAAACCTCGTTCATCACCCCTTGGGGGACCTTCTGCTATTGATTCATGCCTTCTATCCTTAAAAAAATGGGTTCCATATATCAGTGGTCTATGACTTACATATTCCATGACATCATGCACCATATATTGGAAGATTACGTGGACGATCTCCTGGCCAAATCTAAACCCAACTCCAATCACCTTATCATCCTCAAAACCATATTTGACCACCTCATTAAATATTACATTCACCTTTAGCCCAATAAGTATGTCTTCACGGTTCTCTCAGGAAAGCTCCTGGGATTTATCATTTCCTTACGTGGTATAGAAGTTTACCCTGCTAAAGTCAAGTCCATTCTGTAAATGCCTCCACCCACTAACCTTAAACAAATCCATAGCCTGCAAGGTAAGTTACATTTTATTCACCATTTCATTTCATAATTATCTGATTGGTGTCAACCATTTCATCATCTGCTCAAGAAGGATGTCTCCTTTAAATTGGATGATGACTACCATAAAGCTTTTGAGGGCTTAAAACAATACCTTCCCCAACCACCCGTACTTATTCCACCTAAATATGATCAACCTTTCTACCTATACATCTCAACTACTGATCATTCCTTAGGAGCCATGCTCACTCATCGTGATGAATAGCACAGAGAGCAGGCATTTTTTTATATAAGTCGTACTCTTTTGGACTATGAAACCCAATACACCCATCCAAAAAAACTTTTCTTAGCCTTAGTTTTCATTACAAAAAAACTCTACCATTACCTACTCAACCACAAAACCTATGTTGTGACTAACACCGACCCCTTACACTTCATTTATGCCAAACCTTATCAAAACCAGTGTGCCACATGATGGCTTATGCTTTTAGCTAACCTCGACCTCGAATTCATTTATCAAAAGTCCATCAAGGGCTAAGCCATCGCCGACCAATTGGCTGACGCACCTATTTCTAGGGATCAACCCTCTGATTTTTACTTTCCAGATGAGTCAATTGCTACCTTTTCCCTAGAAGAACCCACTTACCAAATGACACTCTTCTTCAATGGTTTTAAGTGTCAGCATGGGTGTGGGGCTGGTGTTATCCTCATTACGATTGATGGTGAACCCATGCCTTTGTCTTTCAAACTAGATTTTGATTGTACAAACAATATTGCCAAATACGAAGCACTCATATTAGGTTTCCAAGCTGCTTATGCCCTCGATGTCAAAACAATCAACATCTTTGGTGATTCCCAATTGGTCATAAACCAAGTCAATGGTATATATCAATTTCGTAATGAGATACTTCAAAAGTATAAAAATCATGTAGACATACTTTTGACCACCTTTAATCGTTACACCCTTTAAACTATCCCTCCTTCAACCAACAAATTTATAGATACCATGGCTTGCTTAGCCTGTCAAATACCGGCTTCACCCACTGATTCTAAAATCTTTGTCACCATACAACATCTCCAATCATCCTCCTATTTACCTCGTGATGTTTACTCCATCAAAACCACTACCCCTAACCCAAGTGACCTTTGGTATAAACAATACTCTGATTATCTTTATCTCTCCATATTAACTCCTGATCTCACCCGTAATGGACAATGTTCCTTCCTTAAAAAGGTCTCTCATTACATCATCATGGGGGGCCTTCTCTATAAATGTGGCGTTGATGGTATTCTCTTACGATGCCTCATGAGTTCTGAAATTCCTTATACAATTAAGGAAGTTCATGATGGCATATGTGGAGGTCACTTTAGTGGCCTTATTTTTGCTAAGTGTATTCTTATCCTAGGCTATTACTGGCTGACCCTTAACCATGATTGTTGTGACTACATCAAACGTTGTGTAAAATTCAAGCAACATGCCAACCTTCATCATACACCTAGTCATACCTTATAGGTTTCTCGTGACCTTTGGCCATTCTCTCAATGGGGTTTAGATCTTGTTGGAGAGATCAACCCCCATTCTTCCCAATGACATCAATGGATCATTACCACTAACGAATACTACACAAAATGGGTAGAGGCTATACCACTCATCTCCACGAAAGCTGAGAAAATATGTGAGTTCGTTAATCACCACATCATTTTTCACTTTGGTGTTCCTCATCACCTCATCAATGACAATGGAAAACAATTCAAAAACAAAACATTATAAAAAAATTATGACACCTTTGGCATTCAACTGAGTTTTTCGTCACCTTATTACCCAAAAACCAATGGCCAAGTCAAATCCACTAACAAAACCCTAAACAAAATTCTCATGAAAGTGGTTAACAATACTAGGAAGGATTGGCATACGCACATTCCTTTTTCCATATGGGCATACCGCACTAGTATCCATACTTCCACAGTTGCTACACCTTTTTCTCTACTCTATAGAATAGAGGTTGTTCTACCCCTAGAAGTCTAGATTCCCTCACTCTGCAGTTCTCTCCATGACATGCTCAATGATGATGACTTTCGTCAGGACCATTTAGCACAACTTGAGTTATTATACGAATGTCATCTTAACGCTCTTGATCACCTTAAAGTTTACCAAAAATGTATCAAATGTGCCTACAAAAATGTTTCCATGAACGTACCTTCCAAGTTGGTGACCTTGTCCTGAAATAAAATCAACATGTAACCAAAGGTAGAAAATGTAAATGGGGAAAATATCCTCCTAATTGGCTTCAACCATACGTCATGACTCATACTTAGGATCAAGTGCTTATCATTTATCTTCACACAACAATAAACCCGAACCTGAGCCCCTTAAAACCTTACATCTTTAAACCATTCTATTGTTGACTTTAAGTCTTACATCACTTTTTTCCTCTTTCCACTTCTTACGCCTCACCAATGATTAAACCAGAATTATGCGAGTACCTGTCAATTTTTATCTTCTCTTGAATATGTTTACCATGACACTGCACATAGCATGATTCTCATGGATACTTTTCATCTACCTTTAGACGAGATCCCATGGTCATTTCACCCTGCTTCTTGAACAAGAATCATATTCTTCACCTTGGTCTTGTTCATGACTTCAAAGCCCTCACATGGGACCCAACTCCTTGAGTCAAAATTCTAATAAAAAGATGACTCCCTCAAAAGTACATATTCCTCTATGCAATAACTACTATAAATAAACTACACCCTCAAAGGACAGCTATGTAAGGCTCTTAAAAAACAAAAAACAAAAAAAATAGAAATGAGAGAAATTGAAGCTTCCTGCATCGATCATCTTCACAAAGACCTCAAGGGGTTCATTTCCTTATCGCATATAGAATTCTTGCATCGATCAGTCTATCTCAAATATAAGTCAAAACAACAAACTTTTAGTCATGGATTTGTCCATTGTGACCTCAGATCTCTTGCCCAAAGAGCATGCTACCTCATACTATATCAAAACTGAACCACCTTTTTCACCATTCCCACTCCCATAATCTTCCGCCTCAAGGGACCCTCTTGGAACCAAGACATTTGGTGATGATGTGCCTATCACTCATCTTTAGAAAAACAATCATGAAATTCATTTAGGGACTCACGTTCATTGCCTCCTCCAAGGTATGATCTACTCAGTATGATCCTAACCAATCAAGTGGCTTTATTGCCCCCTTGTATCTTTTACCTGTCTTTATTTATGTTTGTTTACCTTATACAGGACTTGGTCGTCAACACGTACCTTTGGGGTAATATTCTTCTTTTGTCACAATTGACATCACCTACACTAATTTTCCTATAACCCACCCACACCTAATAGACCTAAACCCAAAACATGCCTAAAACCTACGAACTCAATTTCATACCTCCACATATTTTTCCCTAGCTTATGGGAGAACTACATCGGCCTGAGGTCCCTTTTCACTGGGACTATGTAGGTAGCACTCTGAGGGCATGGGACCCTTAGAGGTTATCTCAGCTACTCTCTACCCTAATTAATTGATTTTTCATTTTTCATAAAATCACATTCTACCCTACTTAGTTTCCTTTTTATATCCAAAATTGGAAATTAAACCAAATAAATAACAAGTTGCTTAACATTATCATCATCATCACAAATACATTTATTATGACTTCCATTTCTCTACCCATCATCATGCATATATTATAATCATTTTAAACATGACCCATATCATCATTCATTGCTCAAATTCATGAATCACAATTTCAACTAATTTAACACACACCATGCCTAACCAAACCTGACTCGAACCATGCCTATTACCTGACTCGATCCATGCCTAAACCAAACTTGACTCGATCCATGCCTAAACCAACCTAACTCAAACCATGCCTATTACCTGACTCGATCCATGCCTAAACCAACTAGACTCGATCCATGCCTACACCAACCTGACTCGAACCATGCCTATCACCTGACTCAATCCATGCCTAAACCGACATGACTCGATCCATGCCTAAACCAACCTGAATCATTCTATGCCTAAACCAACCTAACTCCATCATGCCCTAACTCACCTAGTTCCCATCCTTATCACCACAAAAATTAAAATTCTCATAAACACCAACAAATCAAGAATTCTCTATCTCATTCAATAAAACAAATATGTGTGTATCCAATATAATATACATGGATATCCAATCCTATCCATATCTAAAAAAATTTGGCATCAGGCGATACTCAATACAAAATGTCATCGGACATGTAGGCGCGGTCTCATATACATACATAATAAAAAAAATACAAAATAATCTCGGATCCAGGCCAGTATATGCGCAAAATCATACAAAAACTCTCCCCACAATACACACACTCACACTCTCTTTCGCGGATGACAAGTGTAGTACTGGTCATGCAAATAATATAACACCTCTTTTCGCTATGCAGGCCCCTTCTTTGGTATATATCAAAAACTCAAAACTATGTCAAAAAATAGGCAGCCATATATCAGGAAACCTCTCGGCGGACATCCGCCATATCGGTATCACCTGTCCCCTCAACCTCCTCAGCCCTTGTCTGGCGACTTGCTAACCATACTCCCCACCCATCATAGGTGGTCGGTTGGGTCCCTACTAGTGCACCACCTAGAGCTGGTCTCCGTGAGCTGGTGGCCTCTCCCCTAATCCTTTTTTGGAGCTCGATGGCCCCTGTCCTATCTAAACTGTGAGTGCAAGATCTGTCCTCTCACCTCAACGGTCTACTGTGCCATGTACTCTCCATAAGATAGAAATTCATCTCCCAACCACCATCAACTTGTCCTGGTAGTATATGGCCTCTCCTAGGGCATCCCACAACCTAGATATGGGCACGGTCTATGGTGGCCCCATAGGCCTCGACCCCTGTACTTGTCTTGCGGGACCCTATCCCACCCCTACTTGTGAACTGGGACCTTATCCTAGTGCATGTGGTAGTGCCATCAGCCCCAGCCCCTGTGCCTGTATTTGGGCATGTAAGGCCCCAATCTGTGCCTGTGTTGTGGCCAACTGGCACTGCAACCTTGTCACTTGTGCTTACAGGGCAGCCACCCTACCATCATCTCCATCTCAATCTCCATCCTCACCCTGGGCCATCTAAGCCTGAAGACTGGCCACCTGTGCATGTAACCCGGCCACCTCTACCTCTAAGCTGGCAAGTTGTGTCTGCACCATACCTAACTGGGTAATCAAAGTCACCACTTGCCCCTGTAGGGTGTCCCTCTATACCGTGATGGTGGCTAGATCCGGTTGCCCCCGACCTGCGGTGGTCCTTCTCATAAATTGAGCCACCCACCACTGTCTATATCTATCTGTGACCCCAACATCATCAATCCGTCGGTCCACTACCTACTCCTCTTTCCCTATGGGAACTTTCGGCTGTGGTAGAGGTAAGGGCCCTTTCCACATCATCTCTCCGTATTGTGGAACGACAGAGGTATGTCCTATTCGCAGCCCAAACTGCCACTTAGCTCTGTCCACCAGGATCATCTTGGGCTCCCTAGCATGGCCAAACCATGTATCCATCTCAATCGTTGGAGCTCAGCTAGCTCATCACACATATGGCCTATATGATGGGAAACCCACATACGGGATCCATATGATGTCCACTCCAGACAACCCTCCAAGAAACATCAGAAATAGGTCACATCATGTGTGGGCCCTATCTGATCCCCAGTCTCTAATAGTCGGCACCCATCACCTATACCCCACTTGTATAAAGCCTAGTGGAAAGGCATCGGCCCGGGGGCAATATCCATTGGATGCACATAGAAATGTGCTCATCATGCCTAGCAGTGAAGTAACGAAGGTACGACATGGGCTGAACCTACGTAGACGTCCATACAACCACAACTCTCTGTATAGATACAATAGGAATGTTGGCACCCAGGGCACAGTGAGTCTAGTTTATCATCACAGTCATGTAATACCCCCATCAACGATCAAGGAAACCACCCACCCTCTACATCTAGCAGTGCAAAGCAGCACAATACCTCCATCAATGAACTACTAGCCTTGTCTCCTCCGAACGGGCTAGGTAAATCTCTGCATAGCACACGTTGGCACTATGGAATGATCTCGGCCATCCTCTCTCTAAACCACCGTCAGCCATCAGCTCTAACGAGGCCTCAGAGGAGATCAAATAGACCTATGTACCCAATATGGTAGTCACAGAATCCTAAACCTGTCCTCCAGGGTGACGTAATTCCTCACCTTTTGTGAGTGGAACGGTTAGTCGAGAAATCCATCTATCAGTGAGAGTGCAATCAAACTCCCGCGGATACTAGACTACAGCCATGTAGCATCAGACCCACTCAGGCCCACCTCCCTCCACATGCCATAAACTCCTCAGACCGGTCCCTACACCAGAACTATCATGAGCAAAGGGCGGAAACCTATCCCAGACGCCACAGCTGACTCTCCCTACATCACACATACACAATGAATTAATCTACATTTATCACACCATACCGCCCCCCATTATCCTTTCCACACCACCTATTTCCCCCGCATAACCATCTTAACACTCACCTGTGGCACTTTTGACCCCTTGCCCCAACAACACAATGGTGCCAGTTCTTCCTCTAACGATCCAATCACCCCCCCCTAAACCACATCCGTCACTGTTTTCGTTTAACCGATACCGGTTTAAACCCAAATTGGACACCCAGCTACCTCAACCGACGACACCGAGCATTGGTCGCGAGCAAAAAGTACAACCCCCAATCCCTCCCGGTCTCAAAGGACCGGCGGCCGGGAACGGCGACCTCACCCAAGCGGACACGACAACGACCCTACACAGCATTAGCCACTACCACTTTCTACCCCTGATATTTCGCACCCCACAGCCGATTTTCACCCCCCCCAATTTACCCTCCCATTTCCAAATCTTTATTTTTCCCCCACAAAAATAAAACATATTAAAAACCCAATTTGACAAATCACCTAATCTACTAAACAAAATACAAACCAACAGTAGGCGCTTACACTCATTCCACTGCTACCACATCTAGCTGTACACCGCAGTAGGCCCGCCTGATCCCTAGCTTGCCCTGTCATTCACAAATCACATCACACGACTCCCCCAACAATTCAAATAACCCCATTGATCCCATGGAACTCGACTTCCTCACCCAAACCGATCACCACCATTTGGTTGCCACTCAACTGCCTTCAATTCCATCCCAGATGCCTTCATCTTTTTATCATCTATTGCATAATTTTCCCAACTTCACAACGAAGAACAAAACTAAACCTATGAATACACAAATAACAGGATTTTTATTGTATAATTAAACCTGACACTAACTGGACCACTGGTTTTGGTTTTTAACTTCACACGCAATATCTGTTTCCCATACCTTCCAATTGGTTGGTTACCACTCTACCTGGCTCAGGTATCCTAACGGCATCGGCCACCACTCTATTACATATTTCCATAAAGGTCACACATTACCTAACCCATCACTCTTTTTATCCCCACCCCAACGTGACCCGAACATCCCCTCAACCCCTTTCCCTCATCTTTATACCTCCCTGGCGTCTCTTTGGGCGACTACATTATTTTCCCCATAACTCGGCCCCCTATATCCGTGACCTAGATACTTGGACGGACATATCTGATAGTGACCTTTTGGACACCATGTGTTTGTATACCTTGCAAACACTGTTTAACTGTGTGTTCGAACCTAATGAACTTACATTCCCCTACTTGTTGTGCCATTTATTCCTAACCCTACATCTGGGCCGGAAAAACTTAACCCCGTTCATGCACCTAGACTCTGGTGGTGTGCATGACCCCACACCTTCATAACGTAGATACCAAAATCACTTCAACCATGTTTGGACAAACCTATGGACCTTAGAAATGTAGAGTTTTCCTGCTCTTCAACCTGGTGCGCGTCCCTGCTGCAGTTGTATAAGTGTGTGGAGGTTAACTGTATACCTTTTCCCTGACCCATTACGAGATTACCCTAGTACACCTTGTCCCTCTCCCCTTATTACCCCCTTCCTTTAATCACATTACATTATCGAACACTCACCGATTATTATGCCTTTCTACCTCGGCAGTTCTAGTTAGGGGGATCACCTATAAACACAGGGCGGCAATGAGCCCACATTAATTGTGTATAAGATCACGGACCAATACAAGTCCGAACGACCAAAAAATGGGCAAAAGTAGACACCAAAATGTGTTCAACTCCACTGGTCGGCCCCGCGTCAACCAGAACCACACGGAAGACAGGAACCTAGCACGCCCCCCCCCCCATAGCCACCTTCACCCCACTATAAGAGGAAGGTAATGGATGTTAATGAAATGGAAGGCATAGACGAGCAACCATATTATTATTTAAATGTATAACTTAGATAATTTCAAATATCCACCTCATCCTAACATATTCTTAGTAACGTTTCCCATAACTAACCTACAGACTACCAAACCTAAAAATTCAAGGCCTACACCCTTCCATCCTAACACATTCCTCCCCATGCTAAAAAGAAGTTCTCCTATCCTAATCAACGGGACCCCTCCCCACACATGAGATCCTAGAAAAAGCAAGGGGATATGAACCAGTTTAGTAAACCTAGGAAACCCATCCACCCTAACACCGACACCGGGTTCATCTTAACCGCCACCAGTAAGCTGATGAAACTGCCCCTCGGTTCCCCTTTGAACCCCCAAAAACAACTATTTTTTAGGTATTGCAAAAGGTTGAACAGATTCATTAGAGATACACGTCTTTTGAGAACAAGTTTTTGTGAGAAAACCTCGCATGCGCAAGGAGGGAGATCAAGAATTTCTTTAATAGGAATTCACAAACCATTAACACTCACCCCCAACCGCACATATTTGATCCAATAAGGAAGAAGGAGAGCACATGCAAGATCTCCCCCAAGTTTACCCGCGGAAACCGTGACAGCATTGAAACTCTATAAACACCTTCCTTTCCTCTATAAGGGACTACAAACATCAGAGCCAGATTCCTAGTACGTAGAACATTGTACCTCCTCGGTTCATTCATTTAATCATTATATTTTCATCCTTTGTTCTCCCACTAGCAACCCCATGACATCCTTCAACTTCATCACCACCTACCATATCCTCCATTAAACCCTCCCCCAAATCCATCCAATAATTAGCTTAATAATCATGTACATCCTAGTCCTGGGTTGTAATGTAATCATAATGGACTACAAATCATTCTATTAACTTTCCCCGATTATCCCAAAAAATAATCGGCAATGGCTCTCCCAAACCCAGCGTCGGTCAACTCATAACACGAGCATCCGTGCTCTATATTGCAACAATACAGTGCACGAGCAGTCTCCCTACCTACCTATCCCACATACCCTTTTGCATCTATGACCTTTTTTAAAGACCTATTTAAGAACCCTGCAGAAACCCCCCAGAACCCGTACCTCATAACCTTCGGATCTTATTAAACTAGCCTATGGCTTAGATATTTCTTATCTGTGTTTTACTAAGATACCTAAATCATGTGATTACATAGTATTTACTTTAATACCGCAAAAATTAAATTGTTTTAAACAGTGGGATGACTGTCGTCTAGGAGAGTTATCACACTTCCCCCCCCTAGATATAGCATATGCTAGGAGTTCACTAGGATATACTGTTTAATCTGCTTTGGTGGTCTTGTGTTCCATTTAAGGAGTTCCTCCTAGCCCAAAAGGAATCTCTCACGAATGTAGTTTGTGGACCCTTCAGAAGTCATATGCGCGTAAACAACTATCAACAAGGATTTCAATACGGTGTTCCGTAGCCCCCATTACCCTACTCCTGTGTTGAAATTTTTTCAAAGAAACGTATAAGAATCAGTGAAAACAAGCATGTGTCTCGACAGGCCCGTTTTTGGGATAGATCAGGTTACCCCAGAGCGTCATATGTCTGGTTCTATTACTAGGGAGTGAGATAAAATAGGCTGGAGGGCAGACTAAGTCCACATACGCACAGCTAGTCCGTCCCCAGGGTCTTCTGATGACTTAGCTATGACGAGTTGAAAACAACAATTACCGTGAGTGACACAAGGTATAGGGAGGCCTATAGGAAGTGCTAGAACTACACTGATGGTTTTGTTTTACTTTTCAAGGTTG
>CM034149.1:745568577-745742731 GCA_019776745.2 Taxus chinensis
CCAGTGCTGATAACAAAGAAGAAGATGTCGACAGGTTGATAATGGAGAGCCTTCGACCAATACAATGCAGAACATCAAGCTGATGTAAGTACTGTTCGAACTTCCTGCAATCCTTTCTGTAAGATTCAGATTTGCATTCCACATATCAAGCCATACACCTTGGATGCAGTGATTGACACTGGTGCAGAAGTCAGTTTGCTCAAAGAAAAAGCTATTCCACAAGACTGCTGGATACCAGACTTTTTGCAAGTAAGTTTCGATTCAAAGAAAATTGTTTCAAATGTTCTGCTTACATCCCTGTATATCTTGGGCAAGTCCAAACTACATTTAAGGTTCACCAATCTGACCTACTGCATTATGATATGCTTTTAGGATCAAATAACCTTAATAATCATATGCCCTATACTGTATGTGAGAACGAGATCCGTTTTCCTCAGGGATTTGTTCCTAGACTTTCCACATACCAGTCTATAGTACCCTCTGTCATCAAACCATCTAAAGTTTCCAATAATGACTGGTTGCATAAATCCATTTCCCTAAATGCCTCTGTCATTGATACTTTGATTTCCAAAATCAAAAATAATTGTTCTTCAGACAATCCTCATGCCTTCGTGCATCGTAAGAAACATTACTGTCAGCTAGAATTTCAGACAATCACTCCTCCCAAGTTTAAGGCACATCACATTGGCATGTCTCCCTCCGAAAGAATAGAATGTTAAGCTGAGATTGATAATCTCCTAAAAGATGGATTCATTCAACCATCCAAGTCTTGATGGAGCTGTCCTGCCTTCTATGTGAATAAAAGGAGTGAGCAGGTAAGGGGCAAGAAAAGGTTAGTTGTTAACTATAAACCTTTGAATAAATATATACTGCCTGCGCAACATCCTATTCTGAGTCGTGATGATCTTTTGACTCGTATAAGCAGCAGTAAGGTTTATAGCAAGTTTGATTTAAAATTTGGCTTCTGGCAAATCTTTCTAAATAAAGAAGATACATACAAAACTGCATTCAGTATTCTAGGAGGCCAGTATGAATGGACTGTCCTGCCATTCAGTTTAAAGACTGCACCATCCATCTTTCAGAAAAAGATGGATCAGATTTTTGGTTATCTTTCCAAATTTCTTATTGTGTATATTAATGATATTCTTGTATTCTCTCAGAATACTAAAGAACATTTGGAGCACCTAGAAGAATTTTATCAGACTGTATATTCTAATGGTTTATGTCTCAGTCCGACACAGATGGAGACATTCAAAGATACAATCCAATTCTTGGGTATCACTATTTCAAATGGAGCCATTCTACTGCAAGAACATATTGTTTCAAAAATAAGTTTATTTCCTGATGAATTGCCCGATAAGACACAACTTCAAAGGTTTTTAGGTTGTGTTAATTACATTGCAGGATTTTATCAGAATGTTGCTGCAGACAGAATATTATTGAATAAAAGGCTTCGCAAGAATGCTCCTGTATGGAATTCAGACATGACCAATGCTGTAAGAAGGATCAAGCAGTCATGCCAGTCACTACCATCCCTGTCTTTGCCAGGTACAGGCTTCAAAATAATTGAGACAGATGCTTCAGAAGATTCATGGGGTGCAATACTCAAACAACGCAAGGAGAATGGTAAAATGCTTCTGGGTCCTTTAGAGGTGCTGAATTAAAATACCATTCAAGTCATAAAGAGATCCTTGCTGCAAAAAGAGCCATCCAATCTTTCCTGTTTTTCATTCAGCATGAGAAGTTCCTTCTGCGAACTGATTTACAGCATTTTAAAGGAAGATTGTATAAAGGTGATCCACTCAATAAGACAACTTATGGTCGCCTCCAAAGATGGGCTCAATGGTTTGATGGATATGACTTTGATGTTGAATATATCTCTGGTAAGAAAAATGCTCTAGCAGATTTTGCCTCTAGAGAATTAGTTCAGTCTAAAGCCATCAACGTTACACAAATTGTTCATCTCCATCCAGTTTGGGACACAACTACATGTTTGCCTATGATCAGATCTAAAGAAATATGTGATCAAAGAATGTCCCAGGAAGCAGAGTAGTTGCTTGTGTCAAGAGACATTATTTCAGTCTCTCACTATAACATGACAGAGGTTGCCAGCAGGTTTGTTGATCCAGATATCCCAACCTCTGACTTTCATACTATACAAGACCCAATGGTCTTTTGTAATCTAAAATGGCCATGGCGCCATTCAAAAGAAACAAAGCCTACTCATGACACACCACCTCTAGAAGGAATTCGTCTTCGCCAGCTATTCCTAAGCCAAATACATTATGGCGTTTTGAACTTTCCAAGCTCTGGCCAGAAGGTGATCCACTCTTAAATGATGCATGGAATCGTCCCAGCCGACCAGGAGATCAAGAATACATTTCAGCTTACCATAAATACTTCTTGATTAAGTTTTTGCCGACTAAGCTGTCTAACAGTCCTCTGCTAAATCCAAGTCCGGATACTGTTAGGAACATTATTATAAATTGTAAAATTCCCTGGTTTGTCAAAATGAA
The DNA here is from genome assembly GCA_019776745.2 of Taxus chinensis. Lineage (NCBI taxonomy): Eukaryota > Viridiplantae > Streptophyta > Pinopsida > Cupressales > Taxaceae > Taxus > Taxus chinensis. The sequence continues at coordinate 745,571,094 of CM034149.1, forward strand.
ATACTATGTTGTTACTAATCACATGCAGGGTCATCATGCCAATCCCAACGGAGCTTTATGGAGGAAACTCTACATACATCATACCATGAATGTACCTCCTCCTGCACCAGGATACCCTCTACGTATCCCTAATCAATATCTCTACCCAACATGAGCATATCTTCGAAGAGATACAGATGGGACCCAGAATGTTTCAAGACTTTGGTATGAACACAACACACGTCGACTTTTTCCTGTTGAAGAACGTGAAGATTCTTCCTCATCTTCTGATGATGAGGCCGGGCCCAGTATTCTATATAGTCCTTAAAGTTAGATGACAGGCTTATTGTCATCAATAAAATAAACAGTGACGTGATAACTCACTTTATGTGTTTGGTGGACCTTCCAAGTGGCATGTACTCGTTGTGTCGGGTCAGTGGGAATCTTTTGGGTAACCTGCGTTACCAGTTCCCGGTTTGTAAGTTTCTAGGTTGCCGGTTATTATCTCTTCTCCTTTCCTATTTAAGGATAAGTCGGGTTCATTGTAAGGCATCCTGGATTTGAGTTTAGAGTTTAACAAGTCCTTAGTCTTAGTCTAGTCCTTTGAAGTCTGTAATCAGTTTTCTGAAGATAGAATTTTTTTTCAAGAAGTGTGTAATGGAGGTTTGCTCTTACAAATATTAATAAAAGTTGTTTTGATTATCTGATCCAATAGCTTGTTGCTGTAAATTAGTATCAGAGCCATTTCTGTTGTGATATCTGAATTCTTGTGATACGCAAATAGAAAATAACGATAAACTGGGTAGAACTTACAATGGCCTTTTTTTTAGTGTTTCTTTTAAATCAATCAAAAACTTGAAGAGCTCAAACATTGAAATTGGCATTTCATTTTTTAAGGTGTCATTAGAATATTAAATCAGGCACAGTGGTGTTGGTGCACAATGTAACAAATATAACCATATGGAGCAGGAAAGGACGGAAAAGAAGAAGATACCTTGAGAGATTCATTATGAACTGAACTGTTCCAAGGTTATATGTAATCTTCAATGGAATGTAAATTAATTTAAAAGGGGAAAGGACGGAAAAGAAGAAAATAGCCCTGAGAGATTTACAACAGTGTAACAAATATAATCATATGGAGCAGGAACCCTGAGAGATTTACAGAACAGAGTTCAACAGAATGCAAATTAATTTAAAAGGGGGCAGCAACTTTTAAGAAGGGAGAAATTATAGATACCTTGCAATCTGACAGAAAAAGTACCTGCAGTTTGGCAGCTTCGACAAGCAGAACCTGCATCAACTAAATGAAAATAAATTCTCACCCCCAAATAATTTACAGCGGATGCATTCTCAAATGTCTGTCTTAAAACCAAGGGATCATATGAACATACCCTCTACGTAAAGTAAACTCAAACCAGTGTATCAGAAATTTCCCTTTCCAATATCTCTTATCGTGGAACAACCAAGCAATCAAATCATTCATGTTACAAATTCTGTAACACTTTGAAACTGAACTATTCAATTAATTACTGTGTGTTGTTAATGCTGCAATGTATGAACTAGTCAAGAATGCCCTTGTAAAGGGCATGACAATCTTAGAGCATCACCAGACTCTCTAGACACCGAATATATATAATCCAAAGTTTTGTTAATATAAACACAGAAACGTGTCCAACCAGTGTCAAAGTGACCGCAATAAGGCAACTGAATTCAACCAATTATGAACTAATGAAATATTATAGACAACTCTAATCTATATACATTATGTTGAAAGAATATCCCAGTATAAGAGAAACTATCAAAATCGCTTGAGGTGCCAAATTTCGTAAGTGGGGATTTAATGTATGCCTGACTGAGAATAAACTGTTAATTTGATGTACTGGATTGACTGAATTTCAATCGAGCTATAGCAACAAACAATTTATTGTGCATCATAAACCATAACACATACTTATTGCCAAATGAAAATCTAAGGAGCCGGAAATGAGAATCCAAGCATTACATCTTGGAACAGAGGAAAAAACAATTTAGAACAGGGGAAAAAGTAGTAATTATCAAGTGGGGATTTAATGTATTCCTGACTGAGAATAAACTGTTAATTTGATGTACTGGATTGACTGAATTTCAATCCAGCTATAGCAATAAACAATTTATTGTGCATCAGCTGCATCATAAACCATAACACATACTTATTGCCAAATGAAAATCTAAGGAGCCGGAAATGAGAATCCAAGCATTACATCTTGGAACAGGGGAAAAAACAATTTGGAACAGGGGAAAAAAGTAGTAATTATCAAAAAGACTAGTAATTGACTTATAATTAGAAAAAGAAACTAATAGATGGAAATTAGTTTAGTAAATATGCTCTTGCCTTAGTTCTGAGTGAACAAAGAAATAGAAGATCGTTATGAAAGCTGAGATTAGACAATTCAGCTTTAGGATTTGCGGAATATGCAGATGGGAAGCAAATAAAACTTGCTGGCACCTGTAAGAAAAATGAACCACATAATGCTTCTAAACATTGGAAACCACATAATGCCTCTAAACATTGGAAATGTAGTCAAACATTTTATCTTTCACTAAATAAACATTTGGTTGACTACTCTAAAATTGATGCAAAATTTGGTATTAACTGTTGAGAATGCTTACCAAGCTGTTTAATACATTCAAGGTTCATGAGACATGCCTCGAAAACCAATAGATACCTGAAAATAAATACAACTGGATTAAGCAGGTTGCCTACAATGTCCTACATTAAAATACTAGATACAAAATAAATTGGTACTTATTGACCATATCCTGTTTCGTTCAGGGAAGGTTCGGATCCTTTAATCTCATGTCGGGAGGGATGTGATCTATGTCAGGTCCGTAAGAATGATTCGATCGTGCCTTTCTTTCCGCTTGATTTATGGAAAGTTTTGATTCGGAAAGAATAGGCAGAAACAAGGTCATCTTTAAAGTAGAGAAAAGTACTGGAAGTGTGTTGTAAACCAGCAGCCACTTTATTGTGAGCACAATGTTTTAATGGAAAGTTTAGTAAGAATGTGTCTGTTGGTTTTGATGGTGTAAAGTGTAGAAAAGAGTGCAGATTTGTTTCATTTTCATTACGATGTAAAGAGAATATCATATCTAAAAAATAAAATATAAATATAATGTACATTATCAATTTTCATATGAATACATCTTCGGTGTTGTTTTTCATATCCATAGTTGTAAACTACTATTTTTTAGTGTCAACATTGGTGTTTGCAGGTAGCTTTAGTTAAAAATCAAGATCATGCTATCACTAAGCAAAGGTTTGAATTTACTTTGAAATCCTGCTATCATTAAGCAAAGATTTCAGTTTACGAATATCTTTCCCAATAAGTGGAGCAAAAAACCATTTGAAAATTACCAGTCAAAAAATGAAATAAACCAAAGTTATTTGAATATTACTACCAGTCAAAAAATCAAACAAACTAAAGTTATTTGATGCAAAGTAGGGAAAAAATAAAGAGACCCACAGAAACAACATCAACTAATGAATATCTATCAACAACATCAACTAATGAACGTCTATCAGCAGCATTTTTTATTACTTTCACCCATCTTAGAAATTCTCTCAAATGCCTATCTTAAAACTATGCTATCATACGGAGTAGCATATTGGACTGTACCATCCACGTAAGCCTCTGCACAAATCATCAAAGAAAATCCCAATTATTTATAAGAAAATCGTTTCAGATTTTTTAAAGTGCACATTAACTGAGTAGAGGTTCGAATTCTGGAAGGATGCAGGGCATGTGAGCCAAATTAAGTGCTTCTTACACATTTTTATTACTTTCACCCATCTTAGAAATTCTCTCAAATGCCTATCTTAAAACTAAGGTATCATATGGAGTAGCATATTGGACTGTACCATCCACGTAAGCCTCTGCACAAATCATCAAAGAAAATCCCAATTATTTATAAGAAAATCGTTTCAAATTTTTTAAATTGCACATTAACTGAGTAGGGGTTCGAATTCTGGAAGGATGCAGGGCATGTGAGCCAAATTAAGTGCTTCTTACACATTAGAAATACTACTACCTTCAGACTTATAAAAAATATCTAATATGTTGCTCTTAAAAAGGCCTTCATTTTTCCATAAATAGCAGTTCCACAAATTTAGGAAGATTCCCTTTAAAACCCCTGCCTAAAAAATACAGTTGACCATTTATAACTAGCTAAGGGCCCAAAAAAATCTACATCTTACAATAGCAGTTCCACGAATTGAGGAAGATTCCCTTTAATAAAGACCACCTATTTGAATTAAAACATATAATTTCTGACAATAAAAATTAAAAAATCATGAATTTTCAAACGGAACCATAAGTTTGTAATTAATTTAAATATTCTATATAGCTTCACTACTATAAGAAAGATAAAGAAAAATGTAAAATATCTTAAGGTGAGAGGAAACCTTGTTTGCTGGAGTATGCCAGGGGAGAAATGCCTCGAAACGCAAAACACATCATACAAAGCTTTCATTTCTGATGCAAACCACACAGATCCGACAAGCACACCTGAGCTGTTGTTATCTGTGTAGTGTCAAGTCCTTCACATGGGGTCTTGAGAAGCAATGAAGGTGCTATCCCAAGTGTTAAGCAGAATTATGTACAGCAATTTGTCATTCAAATGTTTTCACATACAATCTGTGAAGCATAATCAGACATGCTAGGTGTACTATCATAGGTAAGTGATTCTCAGGAGATCTTCCAGGAGGTTTTGTGTGCACATTAATCTAAGGTGAGGTTGCATCCAAGATAATCTACAGTTAAACAATGAGATAAAATAGATGAATATCATTACAACAGTAAACACTGCATAACAATAAAATAGATGAGTATATCATTACAACAGTAAACACTGCCTAACAATGAGATAAAATAGATGAGTATCATTACAACAGTAAACACTGCATACCAATGTTTAGCTGTAAACTCTAAAAATAAACAAATGATGAACATTGTTATGCAGTGTTTAGAGTTAAACAATGAGATAAAATAGATGAATATCATTACAATAGTAAACACTGCATAACAATAAAATAGATGAGTATCATTACAACAGTAAACACTGCATAACAATGAGATAAAATAGATGAGTATCATTACAACAGTAAACACTGCATAGCAATGTTTAGCTGTAAACCATAAAAATAAACAAATGATTACCCATTAACAAACATTCCATTAGCCAAAAACCTTAATAGCTGTTAAAAAACTTTAATTTTAAAAATCCAAAGAAAATATGAACTAAAAAACAGGTTTGCCCATCAACAACAAAATATATTTGAAATAAAGTGCAGCTTCTGTAACATGTTTTAAGTGCATCTTATTTCAATGATAATAAGCGCATCTTCTGTATTTAACTAAAGCAAGGAAAATATGATACCACACCACAGATTACAGGAACTTGGCTAGTTAACCCTACATACAGGGGATTAACAAGTTTGGAGGTTCTCCCATCAAAAACATAAATAAAATAACAGGGTCGCCCATCAAAATAGAAATATAATAGAAATGAAGCGCATCTTATGTATAAATTTTAAAGCCATTTTACTATGGCAGGGAAATCGTAAGAGATTAACCTTAGCTATGTAGGATCAGCCATCACATATCAAATATTTAAAACCTAGCAGGGCACCTAAACAATATATTTTGCTCTAAAATTATACTAACCTCGTCCATGAGATAAAATGGATGAATATCATTACAACGGTAAACACTGCATAACAATAAAATAGAACATTAAACGCTGTGAATTTGCCTTCAGAACTAGTCTTTAAACGTTGGTGTTTCACCTCTATGTTTCAGAAATTTTTAATTTAACTACAAATTCAGATCTGAACTATGTGCTAGAGAAAACTAACCTTTTAAAACATTTATGCTAAGTTTTGCATATTTCTTTTTGAAAAAAAGTTGAACCAAGTAGATTTGAACCTTAATTTATACATTTAGACTCATTTATCTAGATAAAATTTCTACATCCTAAAAATTCGTAGGCAAATCAGACCTAAAATGTTCTAAATAGTAGCTTGCAACACTGAGCACGCACAGGCAACCTAAACAAATAACTGGGAGATGTTCCTAATCTGCAAAATGAAGGAGAAGAACCAAAAATAAGACTAACTTACCTGTCTCTTTGTCTATGTCTCCATCTGTGTAAAATACAAATCGAATTCCTTCTCCAGCGAATTCCTTCTCCTCTACTGTGCTGATGGTGGCCAAGAAGAAACCAAAAATGAGAAAAAAAACACAGAGAAAAATGAAACCCTACACTGACAAACTAGAACAGAGCATCACAGGACTAGAACAGATCACAGTACTAAAAAACCATCAGAAATTATCACAGGACTTAAAAACCATCAGAAACCTACAGAAATGCAGAAACACAAACACATCAAAATACACAAGAGATGACCAAATATAAAAATGAAGGAAACCCAAATAAAAATGGATCAGGTGCGGGTCTGAAAGTTTTTTTATAGAGGCTTTCTCAATGGCTCTTGCATCAATTGCTTTCCAGCTGTCTTCCAGCTGTCTAGAATATAGGCAATGGACCGTTGGATAAAATGATTTAAAGTAGACTTGTTAGGGTTGCTTTCATAGCCAATGGACCGTTGGATAATTTTTTCAAAGCATATTTATAAGTTATTATCCCCTTGTAACCTCACCTCGCCCCCAAACAAGTCCAATAAAAAAAACATTTGGTATTTATGCCTTTCATAGAAAGGTTTTTAAATACTAATTTTTTGGTATGTTCAAGTGGAATATTAACTAACAATTACATATTAAGAACTTACAATGGATATGTACGTAGAGAGGAGAACTAACGTAGAAGGAAGTAGGGTGCTGAAGAAGGAGATAGAGCCAAATGAGGAGATAGCTGGAGGAAAATTACAAGGGTTCAGGGAAAAAGTTGGAGGGAAAGAAGGTTCTCATCTTCTCTGTTTCAAAAATTCACATATGGACCATATGTCGTTTGTGCGGATTGCGTGAAAGAGAAAGGGGGTGGGGCATGAAAATCCTTGAGGAAACATAATCTAGAGATAGCTTTGAAAGTAAGTCCTTTTCATGGAATGATAATTTGACTTTTCCATTGATAATGTTGTTATCGCTAGCATATGAAAACCTGAACTGGTGTTGTTCTTATTGTTTTTATGTTTCTCAGTGAAACTCACAATTTTTCTCACCTTGCTCCTGTAACGACCCAAATAATCACACACGAACAACACAGTGAAATACAGGATAACTTTTTTTTTTGACTTGCTTGACACATAACATGACGCAACATGTCATCACCAAGGGTACAACTAACACTGTGAACAACTTGATACAAGGATGGCCATAAAGGCAGCACGGAAACATTCACATCTTTCAAGGACAATTTACTTTTCTTTTAGACATGACAACATAGTCCGACCACAAAACACACCTACAGTTAGGGCAAGTCACAATAAGATATGATTGAAGGTTATTTACTTTGATAAAACACCCTTTATCTCATGACTTATGTTTTCAGAGAGATTCAATATATGATTCACACAATTTCAACTTATAAACTGAGTTAATTCCTTATACACTGTAGAGTAGTTCACTTAAAGTCTTCCCCTACTTGCTAAATCTTATTATCTTCCAAAAACTAACCATTGTTTTCCCTTAAGCTTGTTTAAGAGTTCACCCAAAAGGGGTAGTGTTCACTAGTTTAGCTAGGGATATCAATTTATAAAATTTTACTTTACAAGGATAGTTTCACCTTTGAGTACTTCAGGAAATCTTGTTCTCAAGTAAGTCATCTCTCCATTAATTTATTTGAATATATATATTTTAGTTAACTTCTATAAGGGTTGACCACTCCATTTAATTTTACTTATATCACATCATTACAAGATGTCAGAGAGTTTTGACTTAACACTTTATTCTCAAAAAAACAAGGTATTACAATATTTATGCCAAGGTAAGGATTGAATATCATTCCTCACCCAAGATAAGTAACTAGTCTAACAACAAAAGGGAAAGAACACTTCACCACATAGTTTTCCAAACATACCAAGGCAAGAGATCTTCTAAACTCTTGCAAGCAAAGTTACAAAATTTACACCGCATTGAACTTTCTACAAGAACTTCATAATTTGAACTGATGAAACTTTTACACTCTTTTCTTTAATCTACTCGCATAATCCATCTGCACAAATATTATCTAGAGTCAGTTCGCTAGAACTGAGCATGATAAGATATAAACCTCTCCTAATAACTTATGCCATCTAGTATTTAAATAAATGAAAGTTTGCAATACTCTTTATCAAACAATTTCTAACATACATTTAAAACTTAACTGCACATCTCATGATAATGCATTTCATACTCATTAATGTTCACTTTCTTAAGATCTACTTACATAAGAACACCATTCCAAGAGACTAGATATACAACCTTAATCATGCAATTAATCATACTTAAATTACAGTAAATAATAATGATGCTCACCTAATACCCTCGACCTACTTCACATATATAAGTGTCTAACAATACTATCTTTCAATTAAATAAAAGCACCAACGACATTAAGTTTATATAATAAATAAAAGTATCAATCTTACATTGTTCATCGATATTACCCAAGTATCAAACCTTCATAGATAATCAGTGGTATGTAAGTATAGTTTGGATATTTATCCCGCAATTTTAAGATTATAATTATATTAATAAGGATTCCACCAATCCACAGGTTCATGTATTATTTAGGTGCCCTTTTGGTTGCTTATTCCATGTCTTTATATATTTCTTCTAGTAAAAGAGTCCAACTCATAAAAATGAGTTATGACCGACAATACTGTCATCTGTTGGTAATATGCCAAAGATACATTTGACTAGCTAAGATATGCAAGCGCAGCCCAAGCCACTATGAATGCAAGTATCAACATTATCTCAACTCCTAATAAGATGCGAGTATCAATTTTTTTGCTAAACATAATAATCATCGTAAATAACTGAAATATTCCACTCATTAACCAAGCATTGAAATAACATATTTATCCTCACCGGTTACCTGATAACATAATATACCCTGTTATCCAATTCAACCTCCACTTGCATACCCCAATCTATGGGTATTAATAATTGTTCTATAAAAATGAAGTTAAATAATTTCAGGTGGACTTATATCCTTACTGTCATACATGGTAAGCACAGTTCCATTATGGTAGCTGTCACCTTCACTTAAGGCTATGCATGACTCCATTTTAGGGTAGTTATCTTAACTTCCCTATTCATCTGTTTTCTTACCAAAAGTCTTTCGACAAGCTTCAAGGTCAAAGTATAAGATAAATTTATAATTTTATATTTCAAGCGTTGCCTGAATTCGTATGCATGAGGGTATCACAAATCAATCAAACTTGAAGAATGTCGATGTATCCAATATTACTTTAACCGATTCAAGGATCCAAGTAGTGCCTCAAAAATTAAGCCAAATAATTATCCACAGAGGATAATGACTTGCGTGCATAGCATATTCGTAAAGGTCATAGAAAACCCATTAACTCATGCTTCAGGAGGGTTCCAATCTAATAATAAGCTCATAGTAATAGTAATAGTAGAGGCCCTGGTGAGGGGTTTTCAATAATCCCCAAGGTAAATGATAATCGAATGACTCAGATGGAGCTATCTAGAAGACCAATTAAACTAGTATGACTCTTCCCAAATGGAAGCCCCAATCCTAGTGGGAGTTTAAATTATTATAAAACCACAGTAAAATCCAAATACAGTCATATCGGAAATTCCCTTTTTCAAGCCATGTTCTACATAATATAAACAATACAACAAAAATTATAAACCTCATTCACGCTCCATACTATTTTCTACAGAAACCATCATTCAAAGGAATAATCAAGGCAAAAGAGAAACCAACATTATAAAATCGGTAGGCAAGAATCGATGTAGAGATTTCTTCTACTTCAAACAGTAAATAAGATAAATTGTAAAGGGGGAGAGATCAGTTCATGCAATTATGATTAAAAGTCATTTGGAAAACTCGTCTCTTTTTGAGCATCTCTTTCAAGAAGGAGTCAATATGTGTAAATACATGTTATATGATATCTAGAGTCCAAACGCTATCTATTTAGTAAAACAAAAACACATCCACATTCCAAAAGAAACCCACATCTATAGCATTCGAACAAAGTTGCAGATATTGATTTATCTAAATGCTAAAAGAAATAAATCATTAAGAGAGAGGGTTATGACTTATCATGCCTGTTTTAAACGCTATATCTCATGGCCACGCACGAGCAGACCCCTTCTCCCAGCAGTCCCAAAATTATTTCTCCACCAAATGCACGCTTCTCACCCACACGGTGTCCCAATACCATGCAAGAGAAACAATAACCATTCCGGTAAACTTTGCACACATATTACGTGCTATATTCCAGTTTATTTTCTCATAAGGCATTGTATAGAGCTCCTTTCTTAAACACATAACAGTCTCAGTTATAGGTCCCACAAATCTCCGCCCATAAAAATATGACATTGGCAAATAAACCATTCGACAGTGACACCACATCCTCCCTGGATGGATGGGAAGAAAATATGGAAGAAGCCAAATCTCTGGAGGCAATGGATTGTTTCCAGACCAATCAAATACTCCAAGAACCGAAAGCCACATTTTTCCCCATGAAGGTATAGCAGTAGCACTGCCATGGTCCAAAATCCATACATGACCTTTTTCCATTGCTTCTTTATCTCCTCCATCAGACCCTTGGCCAAGAAGTCTCAAAGTTACATAGTTTAGTACTGTCCCAAACATTGTGCTATGACCTTTAATGTGTAACCCCCATCCACCGTCTTCATTATGCCTGATGATTGTACAAGTAACGACACATTTCTTTTTGATGCGCTTCCGCTAAAACAACATTTAGTGCTCCTGTTACATACAAGACAATAACCAAACCTGGCATAAGGAACATAGGGCCACCATAATCACCAGGCCAGTGCCCATCATGTGCTTGAATGTTTGCATAAAACCGTATGGCTCGAATCAGTGCAGTCTTTACTGCCTCCTTGGTGATGTCATTGGCACTTTCTATTTTCACTTGAGGTGGGAGAGGGGGGGGGGAGAAGATTCTCTCTGGCAAACTGTAATCGCATGAGAAGACCTGCACTGTGACGCCGAGAGAATCTATTTTTGTAAAAATGTGCACGGGCATTTTCTACGTCAAGGTGGCCCTCAGGTGTTCCCCCGTTTTGATCAAACTCCCACACTTGTCTTCCCACGTAATTATTCAGGGTAGTCAGTCAAGGACTTTCCCCCTCCGCGACCTTCAGCTTCCACATTCTACACCCTGCACTTGAATGAATACTGAAATAATGAGCTAAAATATGGCCCGCTGGTCTGGAATTTTTTAACATTGAAAGTGCCGACCATGTGTAAATCTGTGGTCGCGTGCAACCAGAACATCAGGATCAACACTAACGGTGCCTTAGGATCACCCTACAGCAGCTGTCGCACTTAACTCTCTCTGGAGGCCACTAATTTTCTGGGATAAGTTTACTTCTCTGCCCTGTAGCTGCTGCAAATAGCCAGATACTTCCTCACGGCCCTCCCAGGAGAAGATCAGTTCTGCGCTCCACTGAAGCTGCCTGCACAACATGAATTTGAGAATCCATACCCATTTCTCCATCTTCAACTCCCGTGCACAGGAAGGAAGGCAAGGAAGACGCCATGAATGAGAGGTTTGTGTAGCAGGAACAGGAACAAAACTGTGAAAAAGGGACAAGAGACACTCAAACACGTTTTTCTCCCTCCATCAATGCCCGCAGCTCCAGAAAAACGTGCCTCCCAACCATGTGCATTGAATACAGGATCCAAAAGAGATCTAGGTGAGGAAAAACGGGACTCCACTGACTCCCATCTCCCTCACGCAAGGACAAAAACCATAAATTATCACCCACTGCCAGCTACAACCTATTTGACTGCATTTTTACTTCAACTTCCATCCTGATATGCCACGCAATGCTTATGTTTTCATTGAGAGAAAGATACTATTATCTAATTCAGGCCAATCACCCTTACGGTCAATTAGGGAAATGGTCCTACTTTGACAATTCAAGTATATCTTGTCTTTTAGGAAGATAGCTACAAAGCCAACCCCATGACTTGAAGATCGGACACAAGGCATAATGATTACCTCACGCTCCTGGCTCTGAAAGGCATCTACTGAATGATATAAAAAAAACTTTTCCTTCATCAGATTTGAGGACAACATCAAACTCTCGGTGCAAACATTTCAGCTGTAGCTTGAAAGGTGTGATAATTCCAACAGAAAACTTTATGCCGGCCATCTTAGTGACTCGTTGAAGAAGCTCATATAATTGCAAAGCTAGGCAAGGGGAAAAAAATATAAAGGCGCATAGGCTAGGAGAAGAGCAAGATAAATGTTTTCTTCATTCAGTTGGGTGGAACGCATTAACTGCACAAGACTAGCCACAATGACCTCCTCCTTCCAATCTCACGCAAAAGGACAAGGACGTAACCGCGAGAGTCAATGCCGAACGAGGCATTACAGCTGCCAATTGAACATTTTCCCTAGGAACTTAAAACAATGTATTGTCAGATGGTGTATCACGTGAAAGGGAAGAATAAGAGGATTTGCAAGAAAGTTTTGCATTACTCTTTGACTTTGGGTTTATTTTGTTTATCGCAATTGCAATGAGGGATTGTTGACACAGGAAATTAGAAAAGGTGTGGACTACATATACAAAGGACATATGGAAAAATATGTTTACCTTAGGATCAATGACTCATATCAAGTACACAACCATTCTTATTTACTAACATAAATGAAAAAAATGGATTCATTAAAGTATTGTGGCTATTCAAGATACAAATTGTCATTAAGATATGGGGCTTGGCATTGTATGGATTTGATTTATGGAGCTAACATTTGAATGTGGGATCCCAAATCATCGATAAATTTTTTCAAACTAATATCATCCACCTATAATTTCAATAACAAGAATGTTTTGTCAGCGTCTGTGGTTATGCAAGAACACCATAGGCACTGGGACTCATCTTCGACCTGACATAATTTTGTTGGATCCATTGAAGAAATGTGTGGTGTAACTTATCAAGACATTCGACATCTGGAAGCATTAAATTTGATGACGAAAGGCTTGAGAAATTGTGCCTTATACTATCTTTCTAATGAAACCTCACGCACGACACGAGACATGTACAACACAAGTGGATTCAAATGTTAACACAATGAAAATAGAAAATACTTAAAAAAAACATGGTATATTAAGAATAAATTTTGACACATTGTAAGTCGTAGAAAATAAATTCAAAAAATTTAAATATTATTAGTAAAATATATGTGGGATACATCAGGTCATTAGGGACAACAACCCCCAACACACATTGAATCAAAAATGCTTTAGCTATTGTAGAAGTGAAGATTCTAGAGAAATATTTATAAAATTAGAATTTCAGTTATTCACCACCCCATAAGCATTATATATATATATATATATATATATATATATATATATATATATTCTTCCCTAGTATTAATACAAAATAATAATAAAAAGGATAACATTGAGTGACACCCTTATGAGGGGAGCAAAATGAAGTGGAGATTCCATCACACAACATATCTAGCAAGACTCACGTCATTTCCCCTAACATCCACATTCTTCCTCGTAGGAAATTTTTAAACGACTCTCCACTCCATGATTAGTTAATGTCACCAATTTCCACATAGGAGGTGCTACACATCACATTTACAACATACAAACTCCCACATCTCCTCAAAAATTTCCATACCTTCATTTCAAAACAATCCCATTTCTAGGAATGGATGGGAGGAGGGCAAAAAGGAGTGAAGTTAGGGTTTACACCTAATATTGGAATTTACTTGAAAATTTCTAAGGCCTCTTTTCCAAACTCATTTGTGCATAACCCACACTCATATTCTTTCATATTATCTTGGGTTGGGTGGATGTCATAAAGGGCTACAACCTTCACTTTACATTGTATTAGAAATAGATTGAACAACTATGCACATTTCTAGCTTATCAACAATAGTCATATAATGTCAGTGTCATACCTAGTGCTCCTTATAACTTATGGCATGTCACGAGTCAAGTAAGTGAGCTTTGTACATAGTTTTCTTGCCAACATATATGTCTAGAGATTTTTTTTTAAATGATTAGGGTTAGTACCAACTCTTAACAGTCCACTCAAGCATTGACATTTTTTCATTTTGTTGACAAACACCAGTCTACTCAAGCATTGCAATTGGAATTTTATTTTTTAAGGCATTGCAATTTGTATTTCATTATTAATATGTAGTGGGTATATTATATTTGGTTTGGGTCCCTAGTGAAAAAATAATTCTAGTGTTATTTGAATATTAAATCAGGCACATTGGTTTTGGTGCACAATTAACAAATATAACCATATAGAGTATATATGGAAAAAAAGAAGAAGATACATGTACTAAACTATTCCAAGGTAATATGTAGTCTTCAAATTTGGTGAACCCTGAGAGATTTATAGAACAAAGTTCAAAATTTCGTGAAATGTAAATTAATTTCAAAGGGGCAGGAGCTTTCAAGTAAGGAGGGAGAAAATATAGATACCTATAATCTAACATTGAAAAAGTGCCTTGCAATTTGGTAGCTTTGACGAACATAACACAACCTACATCGACTAAAGAAGATGAATTGTCATCCCCAAATAATTTACAGAGGATACATTCTCAAATGCCTGTCTTAAAACCAAGGGATCATATGAATAACATCCTAGGTTGTACCCTCTACGTAAAGTTAACCTCCTACACAAATAATCAAATAAGCTCACATCAATTAATTAATATCTTAGTAATTTAACCATCTTTGGAACAAGCCTTGAGTTTAATTAAATCAATTGTTTCTCCAACCAAAGTTATAATACCAATATGAATTTCATTTTCCTAATAAATTTTCCTTTCCAACATCTTATCGTGGAACAACCAACTAGGATACCAAGCAATCAAGCCATTCATGTTCCAAATTCTATAATACTTTTAAACTAAACTATTCAATTAATTACTGTGTTGTTAATGCTATAATGTATGAACAAGAAATCAAGAATGTCCTTACAAAGGGCATGACAAACTTAATGCACATTTTAGAGCATCACTGAAATCTTTAGACACCGTATATAAACCAAAGTTTGGTTAATATAAACACAGAAATGTGTCCAACCAAATTATAGCTAATATAAACATATAAACCAAAGTATGGGAAAATGGCTGAAGCAACTGGACACCAAGACACCAGTGTCCAAGCTCTAAGATACTAACCATCAAGTCAAAATGACCACAATAAGGCAACTAAATTCAACTAATTATTTAATAATGAAATACTACCGACATCTCTAATCTATATAGAGGAGGTGCTACACATCACATTTATAATACAAGAACTCAAACATCTCCTCAAAAATTTGCATACAATCATTGCAAAGCAACCCCATTTCTAGGCATGGATGGGAGGAGAGAAAAAAGGTGTGAAGTCTGGGTTTGCACCTAATAGTGACATTTACTTGAAAATTTCCAAGGCCTCTTTTCCAAACTCATTTGTGAATAACCCATAATCATGGTCTTTCTTATTATCTTGGGTTGGGTGTATGTTGGAAAGTGCTGCAACCTTCACTTTACATTGAATTAGAAATAGATTGAATAAATATGCACATTTCTAGCTTATAATTAATAGTCATATAATTTTAGTGTCATACCTTGTGCTCCTTATAGGTTATGTCATGTCACAAGTCAAGTAAGGGGTCGAAAGGGAAACATGCTCATATTCAAGCAAGTGAGCTTTGTACATAGTTTTCTTACCAACACATCCGTCTATAGAAAATGGAGATGTATTGCTTTCTTTAACATAGAGCACAAGGTTAGGAAGTAGCAACTAGATGCAGCACAACAATAAAAAGATGTATGGGATTTCTCTAATTGCAAGGTGTTTTAGGCTACTACATTTATCAAAAGTTTGGTTATCTATGGGAAAAGTCATTCAAAGAACAACCTTAAGGCACAATAGTTATGGGTGAAAAGAAAAGTTGCAGGGCTGAAGGGGCCATATGAGAATGATGTCCACTTGCTTGGAAAAGAAAGATTATCTCACACTCCATTGAAAACTAAGATTCATTTAATCAATGTAATGACATATGAAGATAACAACAATCATTGATCTTCACTAACAAATCACGACACTTCAAAAAGAGCACACTTATCAATGTAAAAAAAATGTGTGGGACACATCATTACATATACCACATTAACTATTGATCTAAAGGATAACCATAGGTCATATTTATTACAAAAGTTCTAAAAATACTTACTTATGAAATACCTTGTGGAGAGATTTCCAACACACTTTAAACGGGTAAAAACTGAATCCATGGGTAGAAGTTACGACCCACACAAGATTTGCATCGACAGGTAAAAAGGGAGAAGGATGCACAATGAAAACAAAAAATTCCATATGAACAAATGGTGTATCAGCATGACAAAGAAAAATTGATCAAAATTTGGTTTGGTTTCAGCCTCTAGTATTCGACAGTCGAATGTAGGGCCCACATTATATGCCTGTTGGGGGCTTAACAACTGGTGGGGTCCACTTTTTTTCAGGAGGGGGACTTGGACACCTTGTCACCATAGGGACACATCATCAAGCTCAATTTACAAAACTACAACTAAAAAATTAACCAACATGGCAGGCCCATTGGCATTCAAAACAATGTAATGCATGGCCATATGATTTCCAAATCCCCACCACTCATAGAGCATGTGGGATTTTAGCCCCGTCAAAGTGGATGCTAACCTAAAAGGGTAAAGATAGAGCCATAAGATTTGAACCACCTACTTTTCAAGCCTAATGCATGGGTTTTAACCATAATGCCACATGGCCACATTCTAATTTTAGCCACAGGATATAATTTATATCCTAGTATTGCAATCCCTAAGCAAGTACATATAAAGGGAGACCGCATATGCAACCAAACACTCAAGATCGAGGTGAGAAGCTTGGTGAAGAGTTAAGAAGATTTATTAAGATTGGATCCCTTTTTATGTAATAGAAGAACACAATGGCCCTTTTTTCCAAAAAGATATTGCGATCACCTATTCGATGCGAAGAACCCAATTCATAGAGAACTTGTGTAGCTCCGTAATGAGAGAATGGAGCCCTATTATGGATAAAGCCACTTTTAGGGATAAATTGTATTGCATGTCATCATTACAGAGAATTGTTAGCCCAATATTATAGAGAAAGTGTATTGCCTCCTTAAAGGAGATATTTTTGTAGTCACAAAATCTATGCACTTGGGTACAATTCTAGGTCCTAAAATCATGCTAGCATTTACATGGTTCATAAGCAAGAAAACTAGCAATTGACAACTCTCTTTGGCCTTCTTCTTTGTCTTATGCACTTTTATTGGCTTCATATATCTATTAAACCTACTGACATCTGAGTGTTTTATTTTTCTATGGCCTCAGACACTAGTACCTAGATCAAACAGTAGCGCCTGCCCTCCTGGGCACTCCTGCCCTTATTTATCTTTTTTCCACCCTTTTGGGACCCTTTTACTTCTCAGTTACTTTTTATTGCTATGGGTCAGCCATCCAGTTGTCAATTACAAAATTCAAACAAGGGAATCATATAAATACATAGTCATGCTTTCAAAATGGGGGGCCAATAACTAAGCATTACTATTATCACCTAAGCTTGCATTCAAAGGCACAAGATAACTTAAAAGGAATTTATCTAGAAAATCCATTCAAGGGAAAGGGTTGCATACTTATGCATACACAACATAGGAAGGGGAAATCTATTCTATTCCATCCACACATACTATACATATTCTACATTCTAGATATAGCCCGCTATCATTTGTGCAACTTGCACAAGGGTATCCGAGGGCATCATTACACACATCAACACACATGGAGTATGATATGTAGTGTAGTGCTTAGTTGTAATTTCACTCTTTGGGTGACTATCGGGGTCAATTTGAATCCCCATTCCACATTTTCATTTTTAGGTTTGATGTGATTTGTAGGCATGTGTAGATGAACTTATTTCTTACAGGTTATAGGTATATCCGACGATCAAGGAGTGAAGACATTATGACAAAAAGTGACCAACAACGAACCTATTTGTACACAGAAAGGCCCAGATTTTAACTGTTCCCATGAATGCCAGTTCCCAGACACAATCACTAGCGTCTAGGTGTTCCTACCAGTTTCTAGACACTTCTGCCTTGTTTCTCTCTCTCTCTCTCTCTCTTGCTTAGGGTTTCAACATTATTACATGTTTGTAGTTTGTCCAATTACTATATTCTATTATTTATAAATAATTTATTACAGTAGTTACTGTACAATTAGATTTAATCTAAAAAAATATTAAAGCATTTTGTGAACCCCACTCATGATCAAACACTTGGATCCTTATTTTACCTACTATATCCGATCTTCTTTCATGGCTCCTAAAAATCCTCCAATATCCTTGCACATAAATTGCTTCAAAAACACCTACCTTGGAAATATGTTCTCCAAAAATTTCTAGACACCATGTAACTCCCTCACAATATGCCACCTGCACAAGGAAGTGCCATTTTCGATCGTCTTTCTGATGACTCTATGGGTCCTAATCCTCAAACTTATCCAACTATCTTAGAGTCAATTCAAGCTTTACACCATGATTTTCAAGATAAAGTTCGGGCAATGGAAACCATGATTACATCTCTCAAAGATGAAATCCAACATATTAAGGACGCTTCTCAAGCCCATGCTAGTTCTTATTCTACACCTCATCTCAATCCTATGTCTTCTACATATGGTCATATCAGTGAACCTAAAGTCTTACCACTACCAACACCTCTCAAGTTTTATCTAAATGCTAAGTAACATGATATTCTTCCTTAGATCCTCGATCACTAGTTGATCAACTTGCCAACTTCTCATTGCTAGCCTCCTTATCGGCTTGCTAGATACATAGGTCTCCCATTTTAAAATTATCATAGACTTAATCGACATCATGAAAATGATTGCTATGCTTTAAAATGAAGAATTAAACACCTTGAGCATCAGGGTTTTATTTCATTTTCTTCACAACATTCAATTAATTTCTCATATTTGATTGTTATATACCAATGGGGCTCCCAAAACTAATCCTTCTATATCTAATGAGCATCATTCCATAGTTACTAATGTTACTTCTTTGATTAGTCAAGATGCTCCTATCCAACCCATTCCAACAAAGCAAATAGGGTTCATTTTAAGAAGCCTTTGGTAAATTCGAGGTGGAAAACCCCTAGCGAATATACCTAGAATGACTGTCATTGGAAAGGTGAATTTTCCTAGGTTTCAAAATGAAAATTTCACCTGTAGTTTCTTTAGGGAGAGACATAGATTTTTCCTGACATGTTCTATTTATTGAAGTAGGAAAGAAGGCTTCATTGACACATGGTTGACACAAGATAATAAATTCGTTTGTCACATGACAAATATGTTTAATGATGCATGAAAACACACCACGTTGACATGCGGTAACAAGGGTTGTTTTCACGTGAAAATGAGGGTTGTGGTCGCACAACTATAGAAATTTTTAACACTCAACAATATATTTTGTTGATTTTTTGATGCATGATAAAAAACCTTGTTATCGTACGAAAATGAGATTTTTTATTGTGCGTCAACAATCCTTGTTGATGTATGTCAATAAAATATGTTGTTAGGCATGAACAATTTTTATTGTTGTGTGCCAAAAATGTTTGTTGACATGCATAAAAAATAAGTATCATTGTGCGACAACAAGGATTGCTGATGTGCAATAACAAGCCTTGTTGTTGCACGACAATAGGACTTGTTGTCGTGCGTCAGTAATCCTTGCTATTGCGTGACATCGATGCCCTATTGTCGTGCATCCCAACACCAAAACCCTAATATTTCCCCTATAAATATCCCTTTGGCCCTCATTTTCACGTTCACACTTCTCGGATCACAATTGTTTTATCCATTCTTCTAGTGCTACAGGTCTCATAACTCCCACTCCCTTTACATCAACACAAAATAGTCAAACACAATATAACCTCAAGGTCTCAAATTTCTACCTCATGTTGTCATGATTGCTCAAGCTCAAGTTCAAACAAAATATCAAACTAAACAAACAACCCTCCTTGTCCTACCCAAGATTCAATACAGGAGATTGATGTGCCCCGCACATTAATGTTGTTTTGTAAATGAATGAAAATTAAAAGGATTGGGTACAAGCATGTGAATTCATAGGACTAGTTAACATGCCGTAGTTTGAGATAGATCATGACATTCTTAACTACCTCCTCTCCTCGTCCAATACAGAAGATGGTAAATTCACTGTTACTTTTCTTTATGGTCATACATTCACGTTCAATGTTGATCCAATTGATATCCATCTATTTATAGGCCCTCCTTTTAAATATTCCCCCATTGTAACAACCAAACCAACCTTGACTGAAGATGATAAGATTTACCTTGAATCTTGTTTCAATTTCCATGTTGATGGTATGTGTAATGTGCTTTGATTTGTAATATTTTTATTTTGATATAAATTGTGGTTAACTCAACATCCAATGAATTTTTCACAACTAATGTCAACAAATCAAGATGAGGAGTAGATACACAAGGAATTACACACTAGTTTCTTGCTGCCATGATTTCTTTTTTTCAAGCTAGAATTGTTTTGCAGGGTCAACAAATTGATATTCCAAATTGGGATGTTTTATGCATTCTTGCATTGATCAGAAAGCAAAGATTTGATTGATGCAAATTTTTGTCTAATAAGATAAAAGTTGAGATTACAAATGTTGGAGTTACTGAAAAACCAATTGTTCATTCCACTAACTATCTCCTTGGTCTTTATTACGAGGCATATTATAATTCAAAAGGTAAACCAACTCCTACTTGCATGAGCGACACAATGAAGCAATTGTCAATTCCTATTGAAGAACAATAGGTTAATAGTTTAGATTTCGATGTTAGTAAGGTTATTGTCTTGATTTTTCACTTATGTTACAAATATTCTTCTCTCTACTAACATTATGTACTTTTGTTTGCATCTTTACCATATGTAGAGATATTTTCTGGATGCCCTTCCACAAAAAAATCAGCATCAAGAGGAAAAGGTCAACAACATGCCAAGGCATCAAGAGATTCCCAATTTGAAATGGAAGCTCACTCATTACCTAACCCTCAAGCGTTTGCATTAGTTAAACAAGTATCGTAATACACTTAACATTTAATATAGATGTTTTTTACACTTACCATTTAGTATGCATTATTTACCATTTACCATTTTTATTTAACATGCAAATGATGAGAGACTTTGGACTATCCACATGCTTTTCAAAAAACATCACCCACTCACTCAGTCCAGTCACGTGCATTTTTCGATACTCAACTGCAGAAAATGCAAAACCCTGCTCCACCATACATATCACCCACAAATCCAACACAATCAATTCAAAATATGATACGGCCACCTCCGGTATAGCCACAGGTTTCCATTTAACAAGGTATAACTTGTTGTTTGCTTCTATGTAATTTTTAACAATTTTTTATATAAGTTATTAATGATTTTGCTCTTGGAATTTACAGTGCATTGCAGTCCTTTTCCATCTATTCAAACAATGCCACCTCCACGTCCTCCACCAAAAAATCATTACGATTTAAAATGACCATAAGAGGTTTAGGTAAAAAGACCATTGGTAAACGCATGATGCCACTTCTGGCCCCTAGCAGGACACTGAACATTCGATCTGAATTTCCGAACCTCTCTTTCGGTGGCTTGCCTAACACAATGGGGAAAATAAGTTTAAAATCAAATAAATTTAGATAAATATTTTTTGGTCATTGATAACAATGACCCAACCGGTTTTTTTAACACACACAATATGATTCAAGGCCCATAGGTATATTTCCATCTTGATATACTTTATTTAACATTGATATATATCAATTTCTCGTTTCTTTTTAATTTTATCAAATAGAATTTTAGTATGAATTTATTTTATCACAAATAGGATCAGGGCACATAGAGGAAAAAAGAGGAAGCACACGTTCCTCAACCCAAAACTGAAAGCCCCCATACCTCTCAATCGACAACATCCTCTTTGGATATAGATAGTGTGTAATGCCAACTTAAACAACCCACTTGAGACCCATGAACAACCTAGATTCAGTTAGCTAAAAGAGAAGTATTTTTTTTAAAAAATACTATCACAAGCATAGTCTAAGACACACGCACGTTTGAGTTTACCACAAGAGGAGATCAAAGTTATGATTTTGCATAAATTTAGTTTTATATGTTCATTAAGATCTAATATACTTATTTACTTTGGTGAATCTTGTCTCTTGTGCAAATTGATGTTTCTGATGTCTCCATGTACAAAATACAAGGTGCCATAAGCTTTTGAATTAGTATGCCTTATCCCGTAGTAACTCCATCTGTGCTCCTACAATAGCCCGTAGCAACTGGTTGTCCTCCTACAACAACCCGTAGTAATTAGTTGTACTCCTATAGCAGCCCGTAGCAACTGGCTATGCACCTACAGCTACCCGTAGCAACTCCATGCCTACCTGTAGTAACTGTAAGCCTACCCATAGCAACTCTAGCTGTGCACCTATAGCCACCCGTAGTAACTCCAGGCCTGCCCGTAGCAACTCTGGCTGTGCACCTACAACAACCCGTAGCATCTTCTAGAACTACTTGCAGCAAGAACTTCAAAATGCTATAACTTTTGACTGGGAACTTATTTTTTGATAAAATTGGACTTTTTGGAAAGGTGACAACATCTACTTTGCAAAGAAATCATAAAACTTAGGATTGGATGAGGATTAGATATTCATTTTTGCAAAACAGTCCTGCAGGCTCCTACAGTCAAGATTGGCAATTTTCTGAGTGAATCCTTTTGTTAAATTTTTTTGATTGAAAGCTTCTAAGGTAAATTCCTTGAGTGTGCAGGTCTGTCTTGGGTTTGTTTTGGTTTTACAAGGCTTAATTGGTTCACTTCATTCATTACTTAACGGTTTGAGGGGTTGTTTGGTTTATTCGTTGGTTGATTAAGCATACATGCAAAGTGAATTAAGGGAAGATCATATTACTACATTCTAACTAACTGAAATAAAAAATCTTAAGTATGTAATAACATCATTTAAAGTCATTTCATGCTAGCTTAAAACAAACCTTTTTCTTCAACGATTGATAACAAGATCTAAACGAAGTCCTTCTTATTCTTTATAGATTGAACGTTTCCCAACAAGACAAGTAACAAGAATAATATAATTCCCTTATGTAAGATTTTCTTCCAACATTCCAAAACAAAGAATTACATGCATTTGAAGGATTCTTACTTACACCAACTCATACCAACGGATGCAAAAAGTAATTCTTTTAATCATTTCAAATGTAATATACAAAACACAACTTGATCCCATTACATTCTTTCAAGCATGAAGTTACATTACGATTGAGCAATCAACTTGGACAAATGCAATCCAATGGAGGTAGCAACATATCTCTTTTTTTCATTATGCCATGAATGCACAAATACAATACCATAACAGTTCTCTCAATGGCAAGAAGACAAGATTGTTTCCCTTTCTCAAATCAAAATACATCTTGCATGGTCAATACAACATATTTACAATATAATGAAAGTTACAGTCCATCCAAAAAGAGTGGGTAAAGGAAATTACAGCAAGAAGTAAACTAAAAATGATGGATGTTAACTCTGCACCATGTCTGATTCCAAACAACAACATGCTTTAGATGTTTCCTTCGATTGATCACAACAATAAGAGAGGGGGAAAGGCAACGCTCTCCACCCAACCAAGATATCCAATGAAGAGATGAAGCCTCTCTTGTCGTTGGCCCAGGAGCCCAAACCACAACACAATGAAAGATGGGGTTCAACGCATGGCAACATCCACATGCTTTCATAACACACACATGTAGATTTTTAACAACAAAACAACTAAGACACACATACAGATTTCCACTATATTTCACAATCAAATAGCATATAGGCTCTATTTAATCAAGCCAAAGGAGCAAGGACTATGGGGGAAGCTACTTCTGCCTCCCAATTGGGAATTGGGCATCCATCTATAATCATGCCGCCAATATAACATATCATATCCCATAAAACTTATGCCTCCCAACCCCTCCTTATGCCCCCCCACAAATTTTCCATTATGCCCCCCCACAAGTTTTCCCTTATGCCCCCCTACAAGTAAGAAATGCAAGCTATTTCTTTTCCATGGTGGATCCCAAACCCCAAACTCCCTCCACAAAACTCTGATTCCCATGGCATTCCCTTATGCCCCCCCATAATAATTCCCCATAGCCTTCTCTTACACCATCCCTAGGAAATCTACCAAACCAGACAAATGGAGAAGAGACACACATTTACATTCCATAATAACATGCAAGAAAACAACAATATAAAGATGAAAAAGCTCTTACCTTGCCATATCAATGACAACACCTTTGCAAGCAAGAAAAGAAAGACCCAAATATTAATTTGAATGTCCATAAAATAGTTTTCAAAATAGCAACAGGAATGCCCAACTCACAGTTTAGAAATAGTAGTTTTTAAATACAAGAATGCAGCCCCAACAGTCACTTGAACTTCCACCAAAACAGTCCTCAAATCAACAACAAGAATGCCCAAATAACAGTTCAAAAACAACAACTTCAAATAAAAGAATGCAGCCCCAACAATCAATTGAATGTCCACCAAAACAGTCTTCAAATCAGTAGCAAGAATTCCTAAATCATAGTTCAAAAACAACAAACTTCAAACAACAAGAAGACAATCCAATAGCAAACTTGAATGAAGGTGAAATGACAGTCCAAAAACAACAGCTTCAAACACCAAAAGACAATCCAATAGTAAGCTTGAATGGAGGTGAAATGACAGTCCAAAAACAACAGCTTCAAACGCCAAAAAGATAGTCCAACAACAAGCTTGAATGATGATGAGGCGATAGTCCAAAACAACAGCTCTCTCTAATGCCAAGGAGACAATCTAATAGCAAACATTCCAGCAAGAGAAGAGCTCCAATGGTTTCCAAAATGTTAAGCTCCAAAACAACAAACATTCCAGCAAGAGAAGAACTCCAATGGCTTCCAAAACATGTAGCCCCAAAACAGCCAAAAAGAAGAATAGAAAAAAATGTGACTCTTCCAACTCTCTCCCAAAAAATGCAAGTGGAAAATAATCACCCTCCCCAAAAAATGAAAACCCAAAAAAAAGGAATGTAATCTCCTCATGCCAATCAAATTGGCTTTACTTGTAAGCCTCCACTTACACCTCAAGGACAACCAATTAAATTTTTGTAAGGAAGTACACTTACACAAGCAAGATTGACAAACAAACATGCATTTAAGAGGCAAAAGTAAACACTCCAATCAAGATAAATTTGGTATGAAGCTTTTAATGGGTGTGGGACAAGTTTAGCTTGTCCCACAAGCTTCTAAAAATACCCTCCAAGTACAAATCTGAGTTTCAAGATGGTGAAATGTTTAATACTCCAAAGATCAACTCTCTTACACACATTAAATGCAATGATCAATGCATCAATAATTATATTTAAGAAAATATTATTTAAATTTATCTTTCACATTCTATTTAAATAAAGGAACGGACACATTCACAAATAAAACACCTGCAAGATAACAATAAAATAAGGACCACATACTAACACACACAAACCCCCATGGTCACATATAAAGCCGATCCCCCCCATGGGAACCCCCCAACAATAAACAACACGCAAACGACTAGTTGCCATGGTGACCGTGTTGAATCCATCCAAAATTCCGTTGTGGTTAGTCTCCAATCCCCCTGATGTCTGTTGTGATATAAAATAGCCTGCAAACTACAAATACCTCCTTCAGCCTCGTGGCCATATCAAAACGCTAAAAAATAATATAATATAAATCTAAGCATCGTAAGTATAACTACATAACACAAGATCGAAATAGCGACTATACCATTTTATAAATAAAATCAACAATTCTATCATCATTTAAAATTTTTATTTTTAAATCTATATTGGGTGGTCTATATGTAATCAAATGATTAAACATCACATATCCAGATAACATCAATGATATAACTACATCAAATAAAGCATCAACATCTCTATATATAATGTTTATAATAATCATCATGCATCCTATATAAGTCTAATTAGCAATGAAGTCCATAGCCCAACATCATACTAAATCAAAACATAATAGTGTCCATAATAAGATCAACCGTATCAAGATCAGTATCTAAAGGTGTTAAAGGGAAGTGGGCACTACATAATGACCAGTCGACATCATTTGCTTTGGATAACTTGATTGGTTATGATTGTGAAGCCCACGTCAAAGAGTTTATTATGCCTCATATAAGTCAACTCATAGAATGGGAGCGAAGGGCTAAAGTATGAATCAAAGAGATAAAAGTTTGTTATAATAACCATTTCCAAAGGTACTGTTTATATGTTGCAGTTCAAAAATCAACCTGCTAAGATGGATGTCTTACTCAACCAAACCTAAGGCGGGATTGTCACATATAACAATAGTTATAACGAAAATGTTTTAGATAAAGTTTTGAATAAATTAGAAAATATTAATGTTGAAGCCCATGCCTATTTCAACAAATGGTCAAAGGATAAAGATTTAGTGGCAATTGCAATTGCAGAAAGAGATAGAGTTGTTGTAAGTATTATCAATTTGAAACAATATTTTCTATTAATTTCTTATTTTAGTAATATGTTTAATTGAGCTCAATGTTTTTGTTGTAGTTGAAATATGAAAACTAAAAAAGTCAAGCAAAGGTGTTCTAAATTCACTTGGAAAATGCTAAGAAAATTTTATCCACATCAATACAACTTAAGCAAACTATTTTTTTGGTTAACAAACTAAAACAATACACTTAAGTGGATTATTAAAGAGAACGGCTTGGACATGGAGATTTTGTTCAAGGAAAAGGTAGCTCCAAATCCTTATTTGGTATCCCATAGAGATGCTTCAAAGGAAGATGAAGAAATCATAAATAATTTAGACATTTTGCTGCGGAGGATCTTGTTAGTTCTGGAATTATTAAAGCAAAGAATAGAGGAGTGCTAGCCATTGGGAAAAGCAACACATAAGTGACTACAATAACTGAAAAGGAAAGTGCCAGTGGGTGTGGGGAACCTGTTAATGATTCAGAAAATAGTTTAAATCTAAATGTATTTGTTGAAAACTTGAAAAGAGTTTATAGAACTTGAAACTTTAAATATTTGATAGTTTGAATCATGAAACTTGAATATTTGTTTAATTTGAAGAATGTTTGAAGTTGAATATAAGTTGTAATGGTTTTACTTTATATGAAAGCTCATTTTTTACACGTATTATGTTGCAATATGGAATTTATATGTTGTTTATTATATATATAGAAATAACAGATTGTATATATGGTGATTTTGATTTTGATTTGCTATGGGTCACATGTTTTGATTTATGATTTTGGCAGTGTTTATGTTTGATACATATGTGGTGGTTACAAATATAATAGTGATAGACTTAGATGTGGATGATGAAATTAGAGTAGATATGGTTGATGATGAATCCTATTTTGGACATAGATGCAGCATGATCATGATTCATGGATGATGATAATGGATTTAAACATTATACATTATTAATTATCTTCCACTTTATACAACAAA
This sequence comes from Taxus chinensis, assembly GCA_019776745.2. Lineage (NCBI taxonomy): Eukaryota > Viridiplantae > Streptophyta > Pinopsida > Cupressales > Taxaceae > Taxus > Taxus chinensis. The sequence continues at coordinate 745,598,887 of CM034149.1, forward strand.
ATCTTCTTCTCTCTACTTGTAATGATGATAGATTTAGATGTGGATGATGACATTAGAGTAGATATGGATGATGTTGAATTGTTTTTGGACATAGATGCAACATGATCATGATTCATGGATGATGATAATGGATTTAAACATTAGACATTATTAATTCTCTTCCAGTTAATAGCAACAAAATATTCTTATCTCTAGTTGTAATGATACTAGATTTAGATGTTGAAGATGACATTAGAGTAGATATGGATGATGATGAGTTGTATTTGGACATAGATGTAGCATGATCATGGATGTTGATAATGGATTTAAATGATTATGTTTTAGGAAAATTTAGAATGTGGTATGACTGTGACGAGATGTGATAGATTACTTTAGACATTATTGATTCCCTTCCACTGAATACAACAAAATCTTCTTCTCTCTACTTGTAATGATGATAGATTTAGATGTGGATGATGATGCCTTTTTTGGAAATAGATGTAACACGATCATGGATGATGATGATGAATTTTTTTTGGACAATAAAATGTGGTATCACTTTGATGAGATGTGATAGATTACTTTAGACATTATTGATTCTCTTCGATTTAATACATGTTTCTTCACATTGCCTCTGTAAACCTTCTTAAAATTCTTAGGTAGAATCACATTACAGTTTTTCATTATGTGCTGATATCAAAATATGTCTGGAATGCATTTTCTTTAATGAAGAAAGCTTAGTTATTTACAATGTGATGTTTTTTTGGGAATATTAATTTTTAAAAGTAATTTAATTGACTACCTCATTTCACATGACTTGAGTACATTCAATATTTCATGTAATGATTCTCTTCCACTTAATACAACAAAATGTCAACAAACAATAACTTGATTCATGAATCTCTCTACTTGTAAAATTTGAACTCTGTAATAGGTTTCTTCACATTACCTCTAATTACATGTTTATTCTCATGGAATGTATTTTCTTTAATGTTGAAAGTTTAGTTATTGACGTCTAATTATGATATTTAAAAAAATAGTATTCCAAAAATGCATGCCAAAACACTACATCAAATCATTTTACAAATACAAAAATAAATAAAACATGATTATTAAAACTCCAGGTATGATAAGTTTAAGGTACCTATAGTATTTTAGATGGGTGAAAATGTATATGGAAGCAAAATGAGAAATCCTCCTTCACATTGACCTAGATGAGCTTCAAATCCAGAGGACTCAACAAGAAAAATGGATTAGTATATAGATGGGTGAGTTGTCTAACAATGTTAGTTCAGAGAAGTGAGAGCTTCCTCAGATAGATGTCAACCCAAGTTTTTGATAAAGAAAAGATGAAATATTGATTGAGCGGATGAAGGAAGAAATAGAAACATCAATACAATGAAGATAAAGTAAAATGCAGATCTGATCAAAGAAAATTGAAGCAAACCAAAATCTATGCATGTCGACGACAACACAAGTGTCAAAAATGCAGTTCCCAGTTGAAGGTGACTGGATTAGATCAACTGGAAGTCTAGAAGAGACTAAGACTGGTAGAATATGCAATATGAACTTTGAAGGCCTTGAAAATTAGTATTCCAAAAATGCATGTCATAAGCAAAACATCAAAGTAGTTCAAAAATTCCAAAATACCAATTAAATAAAACATATTTATTATAAATAATTATATTTAAATAAATGTAAATATATATACCTGTAACATCTTCAATGATAACTAGAGCTGAAATAAAAAATGTTTAAAAGCCTCCTCATAGTCAATATTTGCACTATGTAGAATTACAATTGTATTATGTATAACTATAAACAATTATATTCAAATCTATTACTATGAAATTGAATAAATAACAATAGTTAAAATTTCAGGTGACAAATAATAAAAGTAAGGTCAAGGTGATACCTATTATCTATAAGTTTTGAAATCATATTTAAAGATGAAACAATCCATTTTCAATAGCTTCTTCATAATCGATATTCACATCTACAGAGTTTGATGAGAGACCAATTCCAGTCTCATTGTTGATAACATTTGTGCTTGTAGCTGTATTATTTACACCTCTTCTTTTAGCAAGGGAATTACAATGTGCAATTTCTCCGTCGAAAGGAAAGGTGTCCAAGGAGTAGCATGAAACATATTGCCTAATGCAAATTTTGAGATTTTTATCCAACCTGTTTCCCAGTTTTGACTTTATAAAAGATAAAGCATTGAAAACCCTTTCATCCTCCACATATCCCAAAATAAAAAATATTCACTAATGTCTTCCTATAACACAAAAATCATTTTTTTCTAGAGCTTTGTAATAACACCACTCTTGGAAGGTTCGTCTAAAAAATGATATTGGCTAATCATTGTCATTGCAAAATCTATTGATTGAGACCTTATTAAGTCAATATTTAGTATACCTTTGATTTTGATACCTTGACCTCTGACGTCTTGGTGAAATGATCCATTATTGTAACCCATGGATTTATGGAAAATACTTACTTACAAACTCTGCATGAGCACCTTCAATATTCCAAAAATTTGGATTCATCGTACATTCATTGCTTCAAGGATTTTATCTTTGTTGAAACGTTCTCTAATTTATGATGATAAGGATTTTGCAATTTTTCTAAAGTTTTATTCTTGTTTCAACTATAACATAATCAAATAGATTACGTGTCACACAAACTTCTTCTCCTTCCAATCCTGTAATATCTTGATGTTTTTACAAAATGTGCAGTGGTATCTATCTCCCTTTAACATTGATACAGAGGTGATCATGGATATTAAACCCCAAATAATTAATGGGATTCTTAATATCTAATAAAACTTTCTAGTTATCAAAAACATGATGTATCAAAACTATCTTGGGAAATGTACAAGACATCAAGACTTTGACATACCATTTTTCTCATCTGTATACAATCAACAATATAGATTAATCTCTCTTTGCATGCTTCATCAATGTATTGATCTCCTTCAACTTTGGAAGATTTCCAACCAATGTAAGAAATGTTTCCAAATCAGTTAAATAGAACAACAAGTCCCTCACCTTATCAACATCATGATGATATTTGTGCATGAAACCAACCAACGATGGATACTCCTCACGAATTCTGCATGCAAGCTCGTACAAAGAAATCCACCTTGTCTCAAAATCATTCAGAAGTTTTTTTATCATCTGTAATTCTAATTGCAAATTTTTGAAACTCAAGAAATTAATTTGGGTTGATTGCCATATAGGCATGCAGTTCTCTGATAAGGTCTTCTAATTTAGCAACATTTTCATAGTTACTAACCATTTTATATGCTAAATTCATTTTGTGATCCATATAGTGAATTACTATCATATAAGGGGCCAATGTTGTTTGCAATCAAGCACACAACCTAGTTTTGTGACCCTACATGATTGATGCACCATCTTCTCCAAAGCATACCAACTTTTTAGCAATTTCATAATCAGTCATGCCAGTAATATCTTTCAAATGAGAAACAACTATTTTATGTACGTTTTTGGCATTTCAATTTTCAACCATTTTCATAACACACAGTAGATGCAATATCCTTATATGATTTTCTAAAGAATAAACGTGGATACATACCCATGTGGTGTTCACCAACTATTTTCACTTCATGAATTGATAGAGAGATAAATATTACATTTTTACACTCTCTTTCAAATCTTTCTTCTCTATCATTACAAGGCAGTTTAGCCATTTCCTATGCACTGTCTGTCTGACCAATAAAACTAAGGAACGTTGTGCATTCTAATATATTGATACAAAAATTTAAAATCAAGGAAATCTAAAATCTGGTCTTCCTTTCTTAAGGATGTGGAGTAAAGTAGAGAACTGTATGATTTTAGCATGCAAATTTGACTGATTCATCTTACCAATTTGTGATGTGATCATTTTGCCCTTTTTCACTAGATGTCTATGTATTTTCTACTCTGTTTCATACTCTACTGCATATTTAACATGCATGCATTCTTTATCAATTTTTTGTCTGTGTGTGTTTTTTTTTTCTGGCCATCCTCCCCCGTTACAGTTAAAATATTTTTTTTCCACAATATTTTTCAATTATGTCCAGCTTCAGTTTCATTTTTGTTGCTTTCCTAATTTCCACGTACATATTGTACATGTACATTCAGATGGGATATATTCTGAATTAGCTGGCTGTACATATTCGATAAAAGGAAATTTTATAGCCCACTTGAACTTGTATGTCCTCACAAGTGTCCACATATTCTTGTTTGTTTTCAAAGTTTTACTTTTATGAGTAGAATTTTGAGGAATATCATGATCATCTGGTTTCCTCTTTCATGAACCAGAATTTGCATTTGATTTTTGTGTTACATTTTTATGAGTATTTGTATTTGAGATATCTTAATGTACTCCTGGTTGCACCTCAATAGGAATATCTTCAAGCTCTGACATCTCAAAATGAATATCTTCAAGCTCTGACATGGTATCATCATAGGTATCATTTGGTTGATACTGTGCTGAAGCCATGTCCACTTCAATAAAAAATTCCACACAATATGTACTCTAATTGATTCCAATGGTAGTTGTATGGGTTCTGGTGGTAGTGGTATCTATAGAAATATAGTTTCCAAAATACTTAAACATGGACTTCTGAGAATTTTTTGTTACCTTTTGGGTCTTTTGAGCATTAACAACTTCCATTTCTTTGAACAATGAAGTTGAAACATTTTCATGCATCAATCAACCCTTGTGTCACATGTCAGAAACCCCTTGAGTCATTTGTCTTCAAACCTTTCTTGTCACACGGTAACAAACCCTCTTTACACCCATCTGCAACTAGTTTTGTCGCCTGTCTCCAAAACTCTCCTATCGCGTGTCAGTAATACCCTATTTTCTTCCTTCAGTGATCCCCTCTTGTCGCATGCCAGAAAAATTCCTTGACACGCGCCAACAATAACTTGTGTCAGGTGTCAACAACCTTGATTATCACACATCACCAACTTTGATTGACATGCATCAACGACACTTTTTTATCGCTCGTCTATAACCTCCTGTCGTGCCTCAACAACATAGGATTATAACACGTTAACAACCTCCTATTGTGCATCAAAGAATTTTTACCGCGTGTCAACAACCTCCTATTGTGCACCATTAACCTATCTTGTAAGTTCATGATACTTGATATGCCGGTACCTCAGTAAGATAGTAGTAAAATACTAGTATACTACCCACCGAATTACCTAGGTTTATATAGGAGTATTTTTCAATGGTAGGTGAAGCCCACCTCTAAAAGCATTATATTGGAAATTTTAGGCAAATAAGACACTGACCTGTTCTAAAAAAATTCTTGAAAGCAACCACCTCTCAAAATATTTCCTCCCTCCTATCAATTCTTCTATGGCGTTACCCATTTCAAATAAGAAAATTCCTCTCAAAATCCTTCATCCATCCCCTCCTCTATCAATCCCTCTACAATGTTACCTATTCTAAATAAGAAATCACTCACTAAGAAATACCAAAAAATTCTCAATGAACTCTTTAAGCTTCCTCCTATCAACACAAAACCCAACACTGGTCCTACTCTTTCTCCTACCTACCATTGTGACGACCATGTGATTTCTTATGACACATAACATGCTTCTTCTCACCCCATCAGGTAGATCTCCATTACTCACACACTTAGGGGGCACCACACTTCCCCCTTTTATTACTATAAGTCATCACTACTGTCTAATACTACACTTCATACCTTATGCTTTATATCTACATCTTTTTAGGAATTCACACACCTCCAATACAAATATTGTACCATCATTACCCGATGACGCACTCTCATGCTATGGGTCACACTTGACTATTAAGGGATCACTTCTTTCATGAACCTCACATTATCTACACACTTCACGCTCTGGACTTCACGATACATATATTCTAGCATTGGTGCTCAAATTAGTTTCACCCCATTTTCCATTAAAAATACTTCATTTTGCGGCCTCTGTCACATTTTCATCTCCCTGTGTTGGTGCTTGAAATTCTCTATCCCCCATTCAGTTACCATGGTCAGTTCCTTCCTTGGCCAAGGATCTCTTAAATGCCCAAAATTTGTTCTTTGTTCCTCTAACCATATGAAAAAGTATGTAAATTGGGTATAAAACTCGGGCTGTCTCATTATTTCCATTTTCCACAGTCAGGAATTGTTGTCCCTGTCATTTTTGTCCCAAATACCTAAAGAAAAATGAATGGATGTAGCTCAGAGGAGTGTGTTTGAGCCTTGTAACATTTCCAAATTCTCTGTCCTCGAATTAAATTTCATCTCTGGGCTCAAACAATTGTCTTCCTGCATTTTACGGTTTGATGGGTGAGTTTTCCCTGTCAAATTTTCATCTCTGCATCAGTGGAAACATGGCCCCTTTTGGTTGGATGTGGCTCAGTGGGGCACTCTAAAAATTTTGTGGATCACCTCGACCCAAAATTGGTCCACGTGGAGGAATGACGCTCATTTGAAAGTTCACTTTTAAGGTTTGGCCTTGGAGTTGCACTGGGAGGACACGTGGAGGATTTCTATTGCTTTTCCAGACTTAGACAATTTTTTATGCAGCTAATACAGTTTGGTGGGATAGGGACATGTGGTGAGCATGTGCTCATTCAGAGTCTTCACTCTTGGGGACCATCTTGAAATTGTGCCATAAAGACACGTGGAGGCTTCCGCTGGGTCTTCCCATACTTAAACTTTTTAAAAACAATTTTGAGAGGCCTGGGACACGTGGAGGGACCGCACATGTTTGGGGACTGGCCTTTGAGTTTTATTTTAAAGAAGCGCCAGGAGGACACTTGGAAGCTTTCACTTACTCTATCTTTTTCTTGGAATTTTCAATGGCCAAAGGAGACCACCGCGGACCCTAGACACATGGCACCTTCCATTGAGCTTTCAAGTTTCAACAAATTCTATCTAGCTAGGACACGTGGTGAGCTCGTGCTCATTCAGGGTCTCTACTTTTGGGGACCATCTCAAGATGTGCCATTGAGATGTGTGGAAGTTTGAAAATTCAAAAGGGCGGGGAAGCGGGCCATTGGGGGCAACTTGGATTTTTTGCCTCTTGTCATCAAAAGGGTTAAAATCATCAAAATGGCCTGCAAGCCTGACAAAGGATAAGTCAAAATTTGATGTAAAGGTCAACGACAGAGGTGTGGACATCTGGGGGAAATTTTGAAAAATTTCCTTTTGTGAAAAAAGGGGTTAAACTGTAGAAAGGAAGCGCGTTTCCATTGGGACCCACATTGGGACACGTGTCAAGCCCATTTTTCAAAGGTAGAGGGGCAGAGAAAATTGAGAAATTTTGCATTTTTGCCAAAAGGTGTAAAAAGTAAAAAGGAATCCCCAGGCCCATCTTAACTCAGATCTCCCACGTGGATGGTCCAAATTCAAAAGGGAAATCAACGACAACTGTGCATCTGTATCTAATTTTCCACCATTTCTAATCCAAAGCTCCTGGGGATGCAAATTTTTCTGGTTTTTTATCATTTCTTGGAGTCTCCTACATGCCAAATGAAGAGGAACATTAATTTTATATCCTAGTTCGGTGGGGAAGGTCTGAAAACACCTTTCGCCATTAAAGATGTAATCTGACTGTTAAATTTGACTTGATATTTCTTTCCTTGGAATGCAAGAGACTCGTTGATATCTTGGTTTGGTGAAAAAAAAATCTGAAAACCTCTTTTACCATTAAGATGTGATCTGACTATTGGCCTCAATCTGATTTTCCAATTTTTCCTTCCTTGGCACGCAAAGAACCATATTTGACAGATTAGGGGTGGAAGTAGCTGGAACATAAGAGGAAGAGTGATCTACTAGATGAAAGAATTGAATGTTGAGATATTTGAAGAAATATGCCTCCCTGAGCACCTGACAACCTTTTTGCAGATCTGATTCTGGGGGTCAAGATCAAAATCATAACAAGCAATGGTGCTTTGAATGTTTTTTTGGGGGAAAACTCTGTTGTAAAAATGTTATAAATTGCATGAATTTGTCATGCAAATTGTTGGAGTGTTAAAGGTCGGGAGCTAATTCTTGAGAGAAATTTTTTGACAGAGCCCATATTTCTAAGAGACTATCTGAGGAACCTGTTTATTTATTTTGTGTTAAATTTATCATGTCAAGGTGGTTGCATAGTGTTCAACCATTGACAAGCTCTGAGATTGTTCTAGAAACTTTCCCCTACTGATAAATTTAATCAAATTTGAGTAAATCTGTGTCGATTTTGAGCAAATTTGTGTTTGCTTCATTTCTGAATGTCTACAAATAATTTTTCTTGTTCCCATTGCAATCTTACATTGAAATCTCTATGAATCACACAAGATCTTAGCTTTGTGATAGTTTGGTGGCACTTGCAATTTCATTTATCAGGAGAGATTTCATTTGATAGTGAAATAAACAAGTTTAAAATCACTTTACTCCTAGCATGATGATTAAGATTGTTTGTTAGCCTTTGAGGGTATCTTAGGCGTGATAAAATAGAGGTTGATAGTGTTTAATTAAGTTTTTCAATTTGAGTGTTCATTTTGGATCCTTAAAGTTTGTGTGAAAACGTGCTGATCTAGGCTTCCATTGAAGCACACCTTCTAGTTAAAGGAACATTCTAGTTGTTTTGAAGCATTCTGTTGATCAAGCCTTCCATTTTTGTAAAAATTCGTAGAGATCTAGCGAATCAAAGTCTACTCTTCCTCACCTCCCACCAAAATTCATTTAAAAACAACCAATCATACCCATACTACCCATGTTTGTCCTATGTGTGCACAAATGCATAATTTCTGTTACCAAAACATGTAGAAGCAATCAGGTTTTCATTGTCTTTAGTATCTTGAACCTTTCTCAGAAAATATCTCCATTATCTAGGGTGACAACTCGTGAGAGTTAGATTTTTTCTATATTGATCATGTTTTCTTCAAGGTCTTCTCAATAATTCTGCAACGAAGGACATCTCCATATCCTCCACAAACAATAGGCTACAAAAGGGTCCTCTCAGCCCTGGTTGAAAGGCACAACCATAAAGTAGTGAGGATAGATCAAATCCTCTTAAGGGTGCTACCCATTTCTCCACATCTGAGTGACAAAGAGCAAGCCACATTTCTTCCCTAGCTACAAAACGACACACAACATGATCTACTTACCTCTAAGCTTCCTGTCAAAACTGTGATGTTATTCAGGTTCTGAGGGAGAATCAATTTGGGTACCAACACCATTTTGGCTACCGTTTACCCAGGGACATTGTGATTGTAGTTCATACTTAGCAGGCTCTGTGTAAACATTTGTTATATGCTCTAAGTGCTAGTACATTGTTTCAACATCAACCTGTGTTCGGGCCTGTAAGAAGCATTCAAAGTTACAAGTGTTGTGTGTAATATTTCTAGTTTCTGCAGTTATTACACTAAGTTTCATTGATAAATCTAGGTAAAGGAAGGTCAGAGAATGTTCCAAGTTTCTAGTGTTGACAGATATTTGACAGATCATATTTTTAGTGCATTTGCACAACTAAGGTGGAAATCCTTAGTGGCGACTCTATGTTGATTTTATTTTTTATAATTACCAGTGTCATAACCTCTGTCAAGTGATATTTTTTACTAATCTTTGTAAAGATGGAAGGAAGAAGATCTTTCTTCACTAGGGATCCTACTAGGACATTATTTCCAGAGCTAGGAAAAACAAAGTCAGAAGGAAGAAAGAGCCTGGAGAGTTGTTGGAGATCAACAGTCAAGAAAAGAGATCTCCATTGATGAAGGTGATCAGCCTATCATTGAATATTTCCATTCAAGTGATTCTGAATCAAGTAGTCTTTTTGTGGAATTAAATTCTCCATCTTGAGAGGGGCATTCATTTGATTTTGAAAAGTTTTACTTCTCATTCTGCTCCTGTGTTTTCTGAAGTTGATAGGGTTTTCCAAGAGAAAAATCCTTTAGGGGATATCCATTTTGGAAGTTATACTCCTGTGTTTCAAAGACCCCTTGTCCCTTATCAGTTTGATTCTCCTCCAAGGTCACCTCCTCAAAACAACATGGACCATCCCCCACCCAGACCTCCATTTGTTGTAAATACTTTTGGTCCTATAAATTTTAGAGGGATGGCCAGTTATCCAAATGTAGTTCCCAAGATGTAAGAAATAGACTACCAAAGTTCCAAGGAAATAATGCTATAACTGGTGATCAACATTTAAAACTCTTTATCAACATGATGGAAGACTTTGAGATTGAATTTGAAGATGTATATATCAAATTTTTTATCCATACTTTGGAGGAAGATGCAAGCGATTGGTATAAATCTTTTCTAGATAATTCCATTGATTCTTGGACTGAGATGAATAATGCATTTAGATTGCAATATGGTGATAGAACGGATCCTAGGTTTCTTTTGTCAGAATTTGAGATTATTAAAAATAATCCTAATGATTCAGTGCATGACTTTAACGCTAGATTTATTAAGACATTGAGGATATTTCCTATTAACTTGAGGCCATGTGATGAATCATGTTTGATCAAATATTCAGATGTATTTGATAAAAAGGTTGCTTACTACTTGAGGGACAAAACCCTACCAATCTGAGGCAGGCCTTCACCATGGCTCTGCATATTGAGAACAACATCAAGGAAATTGGAAAACCTCCTAAGAGGGAGGGTGTGAAGCTAGTTAACCTGGAAAATCCTCAAACAAGTAAGGCTGCTGATTTGGAGGAAGTTGTGAAAACTTTGGCAGGGGCTGTCAAAGAAATCTCATACAAATTAGCCTGGGAAAAAAAGGGAATTGGGTAGAGTTCACAAGGTCAACACAAGCAACAAGGCCAAGATAGATTTACAAATCATCATAGAAATGATCAGAGATATGATGACAGAGGCAAGGGACCTATTGGATTTGGAAATAAACAGTCCCAGGCTAGGGAAAATAGAATGGTGCCTGATCCTTTGGCTACCAGAGTTATTGTTGTTGAGGAAAAAATGTCATTGACTAGTGTGACAGATGTTTCATGCCCCATGCTCCATGTGAAGTAGATCAGAAAATAGAAGAGGAAGCTAATGATGACAATGATGATGATGTTTGCATGATGGGTTGCTCCATAAGCTCACAACAAGGAGAAACTTCAACTGAAGTGATAAGTGCTCGAACTGCTGCAAGTTTTTGGGATTACATCCACCAGGTACCCTTTCTTCCTCCCTCTCATAATTTAGAAATATAAACTGTACAAGTTTTTGAGATACCTAATAATGAATTTAAATACTTAAGAGCTTTAATGATAAAGAAGTGTGATGGAGGAATCCCATCTGAGGAGGACAGGAAGTTGTTGATGAACACTGTTGTTGCCCAAGAGAAGGAGTATGACAAAAGAAGTAAGGTTGTAAAAGGGGCAGGTCCTCAGGCCAAGCTAAAAAACTCCATTACTTTCAAATATTCATAAAGAGGCTCCTAAGAAAGACGCATCTGCCAAAGGCCTTGCTATCCCAAATGAATTTCATATTCCTCCTCATGCCCAAGCTATCAAAAATCCTATGCCATCTGATGAGTATGTCAATCTCCCTTCCAAATGCTAGCCTTTCCAAAGTATGTCCCATATGATATTTCCCAAGTCTTGAGTCAGATAAATATTTCAGTTCCAATTGTTGGGCTGTTTAGAATTCCAGAGCACAAAAAAAGGGACTTTGAGTATTTTTGGCTGAAAGAGGAAAAGACTACCCTAGGCAAAAATGTAAACATTGTGGAGAATCCTCTAATCATTGAAGGGTTAGAAACACCACCAGCATTGGAGGAACTAGGTGAACCACCTGAGGTTTATTTGGGGACATCCTTGATTGAGTCTCAGCTAAATGTAGAGCCATTCTTCACTACTCTAATCATTACGGACATATTCCTGCACAATTGTATGTTTGATTCGGGGGGGGCATCATGCAATGTTATGCCTCTGGAAGTCATGAATGAGTTAGATATCAAAGTAACAACATCATATGGGACGTGCACTGCAATGGAATCTAGATAAGTTCCAATGGTAGGATGTGTGAAAGGTTTGGTGGTGCAATGTGTAGCTTACTCGAGTAAGAACCTAAAACTTGATGTTGTTATTGTTGATCGCCCAACCAAGTGGGGTATGTTGTTGTCTGGAAAATGGGTTGCAAGTGTTGGTGGGAGTGTTCAAATGGATATTTCCTATGCCACCATCCCAATTAAGGACAACCTTGTCAGGTTGTATGGAGAAAAGAAGATGTTGTACCTCATTAAAGATCCCAATAATGCATCTTATGAAGTGTTGTACACTAGTGTTGATGCTGATAACTTTGTAGGATTTGTTAATGGGAAAGAGCAAAAAATTGAAGAGTGCAACTGTCTTGAGGAGGCATGTTCTCCTTGGAATTTATTTTTTGATGGAGCTTGCTCCAGGTTTGGAAATGGTGCTGATGTTGTTTAGATTTCTCCAGGCCAACAAGAGTTTATTTTTTCCCTCAAACTTAACTTTGAGTGCACTAACAACATTGCTGAATATGAAGCATTGTTGTTAGGTTTGAGAATTTCTTGGAAATATGGTGTTAAGGAAATTAGTGTCAAAGGAGATTCAGAACTAATTTTCAAGCAAGTCAGAAAGCTTTATGCTACTAAGAATCAGTGAATGAAACAATACAAGCATGCATTTTGTGATCTCATTGAGATGTTTGATTCAATCAATATTGTGCATCATGATGATAATTTTAAGGATTTGGTAGATAAACTTACAGTATTAGGATCTCGGTTTGATAATTGTACAATGTCCCCATATTGTGAATATGATGTTGAAGTGTTAACAAGGCCATCTGTATCTGACAACATTAAGCATTGGCATGTTTTTTATGATGATGCTCAGGTCAGAAGGTTTTTACAGATTAAAGGGGAGGTTTCTGATCAATGTATTGATTGGGAGCCAATGGTGTGTGCAGCAGAGGGGAAAGAAACCTTGTTTGTAAAAGGTATCATCTAACTGAAATATAATACCATTCCTAGAGAGCTGGTTTCTCTTGAATCCACTTTGATAATGTTGATTGCATTATTAACAGATGCATAGTAGCCTCAAGGGATGTTGAGGAGCATGAACTTGGTATAAAGGATAAACCAAGGAAGATCTAGTTGGGAAGCGATCTCAGCAAGGAGGAAAAACATTCCTATGTCCAGTTGTTGAAGAAGTATTAGGACTGCTTGGCTTGGTCTTATTCAGAGTTGAAGGAATACAGAGAGGATCTGTTTCAACATGAAATTCCTTTGGAGCCTAATGCAAAACCATTCAGACAAAAGAAGAGGACGATTAATCCACTCCTCTCTTTGAAAGTGCAAGATGAGTTAAAAAAGATAAGAGATGGAGGGATCATTCAGCCAACAAGGTATTCTTCTTGGGTTGCAAACCTAGTGCCAGTTAGAAAAAAGAATGGTGATATCAGGCTGTGCGTAGATTTTAGAAATCTGAACAGAGCATATATGAAGGATAATTATCCTTTACCAAACATGGATAACATGTTGCAATTAGTCACTGGTTCTAAGTTGTTATCTACTTTGGATGACTTCTCTGGGTATAACCAGGAGGTTGTGAATCAATCAGAGAGAAATAAAACTACTTTCACTACTCCATGGGGTACCTATGTGTATGTGAGGATACCATTTGGCCTGAGGAATGATGGAGATAATTATTAGAGAGCAATGGATGTAGCATTCTCAGGATATATAAATGATTTTATTGCTATTTACCAAGATGACGTAACTATGTTTTCCAGAAAGAGAGGTGATCACTTACAATACTTAGAAAAAATGCTCATAAGATGTAGAGAATATGGCATTTCACTCAATCCAAAGAAGTGCCATTTCGGAGTGCAGAAGGAAAAGTTGCTTGGTCACATTGTGTCACAAGAGGGGGTAATGATAGATCCAGAAAGGGTAGAGGCCATCAGCAAGGTCCCAATTCCAAGAACCAAGAAAGGAATTCAGTCCTTCTTTGGGCAGATAAAATTTATTAGAAGATTCATGTCAAACTTTGTTGAGTTGACCATTCCAATTACTTGCATGCTAAAGAAGGACCAGAACATCAAATGGGAGGAGGATGCAAACATGCCCCTATTTTAGCAGCTCCAGATTATAAGAAGCCTTTTCAAATGTTTTCTTTCACTTCAGAGAACACTCTTGCATTTGTCTTGTTGCAAAAGAATGATGAAGGGGATGAGAGGCCAATTGCATTTTTTAGTAAGGCATTGTAGGGGGGCTGAGTTGAAATACACTATTACGGAGAAACACACATTTACATTGGTAAAAGAAAAAAAGGTTTTTAGGCCTTACATTTTGATCTCTAAAGTTGGTGCTTATGTTCCCCAAACTATGGCGAAAGACATCTTATCAGAGATGGAAGTATCAAGAAAAAGATGCAGATGGGTGAACAAGTTGCAAGAATATGACATGGATATCCAAACCATGAAGTTGGTGAGAGGTTTGGGCTTGGCTAATCTTATGGCTGAGAGCAACTTTCAGACTATTGAGGTGAATGAGGTAGAAGAAGGAAGGGTAGATGTCCTTGAAAAGTTGACGAGTTTTGAGTGGTACAAAGATGTAATTTTTTATCTTAGACATATATACTACCCTGAGTATTTGAGTAAGAACCAGAAAAGAGCTCTGAAGTTGGCTTCCCAGAAATATGTCATTACTGATTATGTGTTAGCCTAGAAGAACCTTGAGGGAGTTTTCTTAAGATGCATTACTGAAGATGAAGCCCTCAAGATAATTGTTGATCTGCATGGAGGAGTTTGTGGGGGGCATTTTTCTGGAAGAGTCATAGCACACAAGATCCTAAGGGCTGGTTATTGGTGGCCAAATCTCTTCAAGGATACAACTCTTTTGGTTAGAAGATGTGAGAGTTGCCAACATTTTTCTAGAAGACTGAAAGCTTTAGGCTTCCTACCTTTGCAGTCTGTATCAATTGAAGACCCATTCAAGCAATGGGGAATGGATTTCATTGGTGAGATTTCTGAACCTTCAAGTGTTGGCCATAAGTGGATTATTGTAGCCACTGATTACTTCACTAAGTGGGTGGAGGCAATCCCCACCAAAAGAGCAACACACCAAATTACCATGGACTTCATGCTGAATCATATCATCTGCAGGTTTAGAGTGTTAGTTAAAATAGTTGCTGACAATGCCATGAGCTTCAGAGCTAAACCTTTGGTGGCAATGTGTAAGGAGTATGGGATTAATTTGACATATGCTTCTAACTACAATCCCAAAGGAAATGGACAAGCTGAGTCTAATAATAAAAACTTGTTGAAGATTATCAGAAGGACCTTGGAGCTGAACAAGAGAAAATGGGGTGAGTAGTTGAAGTTTGCTGTTTGGGCTAATCAAATTATTGTTAAAAGAGCCGCTAGAAACAATCCATTTGAGTTGGTGAATGAGAATCAGGCTTTGCTACCCCTGCATATGTGATTATCCTCATATAAGTTCCTTCAACAAGTGGAAGATCAAGAAGTTAGTCAATATGATACTCGCATTAACTAGATTGTTGAACTTGATGAAGAAAGGATGACATCTCACCAAAGGCATGTAAAGTTCAGAGAAAAATTAAAGAGGTTATTTGACAAGAGGTCACTCCAAGATCTTTCAACATTTGAGATCTTGTGTTGTTATGCGATAACAGGCATGAAGACAAGGGCAAGCAAGGTAAATTTGATGCATTATGGATGGGCCCTTACTCCATTGACATTCAAATTGGTGAACATACCTTCTTCTTGAAAGATTTGGATGGGCAATTGCTTGAATTTCCTGTTAATGGCAGGCATTTGAAGCATTTCCTTGATTAATTCCCCAGAATCAAGGTGAACATTATCTGTACAGTGTATAATTCATTGGTTTTTTTTCTGTCTTTTGTGTTTTTGCTCGTTTTGGTCCTTGGTGACCTAGTTTTACTAGTTTCTTGGTTCATTTTTAGGAGATGGTTCTGATGTTCTGCTCTGCAAGTTGACTCCTTTTCCCAATGGATATTTTTGGCACTTGGTCTGTCATTTGGTTCTTGTGGCACTCATAGGGAGTGCCCATCCTTGAGTCGAAGCCGAAAGATTTTTTTAGACCTTCTCCATCGAACCAGGATATCAAATTAACATTCCTCTTCATTGGCGTGCAAGAGACTCCAAGAAATGATAAAAAACTAGAAAAATTTACATCCCCAGGAGATTTTGAGGAAAAAATGGTGGAATATTAGATACAGATGCACAGTTGCTGTCGATTTCCCTTTTGAATTTGGATCGTCCATGTGGGAGATTCGAGTTAAATCGGGCCTAGGAGTTCCTTTTTAATTTTTACACCTTTTGGAAAAAATGCAAAATTTCTCAATTTGCTCCGCCCCTCCACCTTTGAAAAATGGGCTTGACACATGTCCCAATGTGGGTCCCAGTAGAAATGTGATTCCTTTATACACTTTAACCCCTTTTTTCACAAAAGGAAATTTTTCCAAATTTCCCCCGGACGTCCACACCTCCGCTATTGACCTTTACATCAAATTTTGACTTATCCTTTGTCGAGCTTGCGGGCCATTTTAATGATTTTAACCCTTTTGATGACAAGAGGCAAAAAATCTAAGTTGCCCCCAATGGCCCACTTCCATGTCGTTTTGACTTTTCAAACTACCACGTGTCTCAATGGTGCATCTTGAGATGGTCCCCAAAAGCAGAGACCCTGAATGAGTGCGGGCTCACCACGTGTCCTAGCCTGAAAGAATTTTTTGAAAGTTGAAAGCTCAACGAAAGACGCCATGTGTCTAGGGTCCGCAGTGGTCTCCTTTGGCCATTGAAAATTCCAAGCAAAGACAAAGTAAGCGGAAGCTTCCAAGTGTCCTCCTGGTGCTTCTTTAAAATAAATCTCAAAGGACTCTCCCCAAACATGTGTTGTTCCGGAGATTTGTGTTGTTGTAGGGGTGATTTATTCACCCAATAGATGACCCCCCTCATTTGGGGTGCATGTGAAAAATGTAGGAGCATGTGGTTCAAAGGAGAGGGCCTAAAATTGATGTGCATATCTAAATTTTTATAGCCGTAGGGGTAGGGGACATGCATGGTAGAAACCAAGGCGAATGAAAACATAATGACATGGTTGATGGATGCATGTTGAATTATTCAAAACTTAAGAGGATGATCTCTCATTTTCTTAAGTAAATTAATGGATATTAATATAATGCTTATCTTAAACAATATTTATGTATATCCTTGGGGCGGTGAATATGTGTACACATTTTTGCTTCTGAATCTTTGAGTAATGTTGGAGATTCAATTTTGCAAATATTGTTTTGGAATTTTCACCATCTAATTTTTTGATTGGTTATGTGTCAGGAGTTGATCTAAAATGGGGTCAAATAAACTGACTTGCTTTTCTCCAATTTTGGATACTTATACGATTCTCAACTTTCCCATTTTTTCATGTTTAAATTGGCTTAATTTTCCATTTCTCAATTTTTGTAAAAAAATGGCACACATTGAAATCAACATTAAAAAATTTAATTTAAAGTTATGGGTAACTGACAATAATAAAGAACAATCCAAAACCAGTTGATAATAGAGTTCACCCCTATTCGGCTACATCTTTAGATTTAGAAAAACTCTTGAACCATTCTTTACTATTGCAAATACATTTCCGTACAATTTTTGCATCAATAACGCATTTGGTATGCAAAATAAAACAATACATCTATTCTACCTTCTAGGAAAGGTTTGGCTCTTCTGACAATGACCTTCTTGTAATCTCACTCTATGATGACAACGAGCAATCAATTGTCCATAATGATGGGCTAGCAATTCTTAGTAAGGACAATAAGCTATTAGTTCTCTATAATGACGGGAAATAATATTCGTAATATAAATGGGATATAAATTTTTCATAATAACATGTTATCTCTCTTCAAGAGGCAATGCAATCTCTCCAGTGATGGCAAATTACAAATTTATTTTTACAAATAGGATATTTTCAAATGTAATAGTGGGCTAAGAAAATATCTCTCCTTTACAGAGGAAATACAACGTCTCTCTAGTGATAGACAAATAAAATTGATTTAATATTTTTGAATTAAATCTAATTGCATAGTAACTACTATAATAAATGATTTACAAATTATAAAATACAATAATTAGACAAGCTACAAGCATGCAATAATTTTGAAACCCTAAGCAAGAGAGAGAGAGAGAGAGAGAGAGAGAGAGAGAGAGAGAGAGAGAGAGAGAGAGAGAGAGAGAGAGAGAGAGAGAGAGAACAAAGGACTTGGTTGATTCTCGAGTTGTTTGAAGGTGATCCGAGAAGAATGTAGAAGATGTATAGTATATGTGGATGGAATAGAATAGACTTCCCCTTCCTATGTTGTGTATATAGAAGTATGCATCCCTTTCCCTTGAATGGATATGCTAGATGAATGACTTTGAAGTGTTTTATGCCTTTGAATGCAAGCTTAGGTGATAAAACTAATGTTTGGTGTTTGGCCCCCCCATTTTGAAAGCATAATTATGTATTTATATGATTCCCTTTTTTTAATTTCATAATTGAAAATTGGAAGGCTGACCCATAGCAATAAAAAGTAATTAAGAAAAGAAAGGGGGCCAAAAGGGTGGGAAAAAGATAAAGAGGGACAGGAGATCCTAGGAGGACCAAAGTTCTTGGTGCTACTGTTTGATCTAGGCCCTAATGTCTGAGGCCATAGAAAAATAAAACATTTAGATCCCAGTAGGAGTAGCTGATATATGAATGTAATAAAAGTGCAGAAGATAGAAAAATCCCAAAGAGAGTTGTCAATTACTAGTTTTCTTGCTTAGGAACCATGTAAATGTTAATATTCTTTTGGGACCTAAAAATGTACCCAAGTGCATATATTTTATGACTACATTTTCCCCCCAATTTATGTTCTTGAGTGAATACTTGATAGCATAAAGTAGATAGAAGATGCGTACCTTATGATCTTGTAGAAAAGTATGTAGTTGATAAAGTTCTGAGTGGACAAGTGAAGCGTGAAGTGATTACAATGTGAAGCATGGAGACTAGGAAAGGAAAGTGACCCTAGGGGTGAAGCATGTTCATAAAATGAACTGCTAGAACTTGTGTTTGATGAAGTAATCCACTCCTTATTGCATATTAAGGATGGACCTGTAAAATAAGAGTGAAAGATTAGTCAAATCCCTATATATGAGAAATTTGAGTAAAGTATGCATAAGTATGTAAAAGTGTGTAAAAGTAGTAGTAAACTAATGTGTGTGCGTGATGTATACGAGTGTAAAGGATATAAATATGTCTTGAAATGTTGTGGAGCATGATTTTTTTGGGAGATATCATGCCAAGAGTGATTTTTTTGGGTGATTTGACACCAAGTGTGAGTTTTTTGGGAGAACTCATGCCAAGTGCGAGTTTTTTGGGTAATCTCATGCCACAAGAGAAGAGTGTTGGGGAGAGGTCTAGAATTTCCCTCCTTCTATGATTGCTTCCTAAAGTGCCACTACAAATGGCATGTTTTGATTTATTTTTGAGTTATTATTTGAATTATATCAATTGTAATTGAAATGTGTTGATATACTAAGTTATGTAACTAGTGGCAAGTGCATGCTACTGGAGAATTTCTCTAAAGACCATTATGAACTCTGTTGAACTGAAAAGTTGACTTTATTTTCCCTCGGGACATTAACACCTAGGGGAGGACACAAGTGCCTGTTGCTACTGTCCAAGGCTGGGTAATAGTGTCTTCTCTAATGTTCTGACCCAAGTCTAATTTTGAACCAGTTTTGTAACTGTAAATTTTTTCAATGTTGTATTCTACACATGAAACAAGATAAGCTAGAAATGAATTTTAGTGCAATCAAAACATGCAAAAGAAAAAAATGTAACAAGCAAGTGTGTAAACAATATGGACCATGAAAAGTGGGTTTCATACATGGGACATCACTCATAATGTCACAAGACAATCAAGGCTAAAGCGGCCAAAATCATGCAAACAATAATGAAGGAGGACATAGGGCATAGCTCACAAACAATATCATATAATGACAAACAATAGTAAGCAAAAATAAATAGATATACATGGTTTTATTGATCGTGTAAGAAAATACTACACATGAAGCACCTGTTAGCATGTTAGAAAGATAAAGAGTATGTCAAAGCATATATAGATTGGTGAAGAGTAAAGTAAATGTGATGAGAAGTAGTGAGTAATATAGCAATAGAAACTGTGATGTGTAGAATGTGAGAGTAGTCTATTGTATACATGTATTTATGAGAATTATTTGAGTGGAAGGCAATTGATGCTGTAGAAAATAAATTCCTTTGTGACTTGTAATATGTTTTGTTAATCATAATAATTAGAGGATTGTAAGATGAATTTTGTGAAACATTTAAAGTGAATATAAAATGGGGCTAGACCAAAATGGAATGATTGATCTTAGTAATAACACTATACATTTAAAATTTTAATGAAAATGGTTGATGAAATAAATAATAGATAATATAAAACATTTAGTTAGGTTGGGAATTAAAAAGAGTGACTATGTATAATTTGATGTAATATTAATGGTAATTAAAATAGAAAATTTCCTTTTCTGGTTAGGCATCATTTTCTCTATTAAATTAAAAATTGCAAAACTTAGAATATCACTAACATAAGGTGAACAACATGAAGAAAATATTCCACTACACAAGATATTTGTAAGGCCTCAAACAGATCCACATGATTCTATACAAGTGGGAAGTCCATGTAAATGATGCAATAATTTGGCCACCCAAAGGTGGATGATGGATAGTTGAGATCCTTCCTAAGGAAAACTTGAAGACACACATCAAAGGGGATGAGCATCAAGTCTCACACTTCCCTTAAGAAACTCATGCTTCCACCATAGCCATGTTCCCATTGTAATATAACTTGCCCATATTTTATTTCTTGTAAACAAGATAGTGGTTTTAATGGTGTACTTGAAATTAATGAACACGATTTTCCAAATAAAGAATGATAAAATGCCTCACAATTCCCTTTAATCTACCTATAATGCAACATTGGATCCCAAAGTTTGTGTTCCTACCATGGCGTTGTTTCATGGGTAATGGAAAGGAGGCTCTAAATATCTTGGAAGAATTTCCATGAATATGAACATTATTGAAGCTCAACAAGTTTCCCACTTTATTTATGAACCGATTTATTTTGTATTTACCTAGAGACAACTTGGTTCTCATTAAGGTTGCATACATTTATTTGATCTAACATTAGGGGACTTACACAAATCTCTTTTAAATGAGATAAAATATAGTGACAATAATTCTTTAGCATGTAGGTAGGAATTTGATGTTTAAACATGGATGATTAATGTCTATGTCTCCATCTGTGTGAAATTCAAATTTCCCATCCTACTTACTGAATAATGGGAACTAATATCTTCTTTGGTCTCCAAAATGTTTAATGAAAGAAAGAAAGCTACTAATCACCATTGAATTCCTTCTCCATGATTCACCTCTACTGTGATGATGGTGGTTAAGAATGAACAAAAATAGATAAAAAATGAAACCCTTCATGGAAAAAATAGAACAGACCATAAAATGATCATAAGACTAAAAAAGCGTCAAAAAGCTACTTGAAACACAAACATGTAGAAATAAAAACAAGTCAAAATACACATGGGATGACCTAACATGGAGACTACAGACCACCAAAAATACAAAAAATAAAACAAACCCAAATAAAAATAGAAGAAGTCCAGGTCTAAAAGTTTTTTTTATAGATTCTTTATCAATGGCTCTAACATATATTTCTTCCACCTTTCTTCCAACTATCTAGATCCTATACCTATGAACAAAAACAGACCGTTGGATAAAATGATTTAAAGTAGATTCATTAGAATCATTTTCATATCGAATAGACCATTGGATAAAATGTTTTAAAACATATTTATAAGTTCTTATCCTCATGTAACCTCACCTCACCACAAATAAGTATCATAAAAAACATTTGGTACTTATTTACGCTTTGCATAGAAATTTAAATACTTAATTTTTTGTATGTTCATGTGGAATATTAACTAGGAATTACACACAAAGGGTGCAATGGATATATCTATAGAGAGGAGTAAAGGAGAAATAATGTACAAGGAATCGAGGTGCCGAAGAAGGAGATGAAGGGAGGATAGTTACAGGACAAGGGAAAAGTTAGAGGGATAGGCAGTTCTCCTCTTCTTTGGTTTAAAAACTCACATATGGACCGCATGTCATTTGTGCAAAATGCTTGAAGGAGAAAGAGGATGGGGCATAAAAATCCTTGAGACAACATACTCTAGAGAAAAATTTGAAATTAATTCCTTGTCATGCAATAATATCAATGATAAGTTGAATTTCCATTGATAGTGTTGTTATCACTAGCATATGAAGACCTGAACTAGTGTTGTTTTTATTATTTTCACATTTCTCAATGAAACTCACAAATTTTTCACCTTGCTCACTATTGAGAATTTCCCCTAGGCACTTAAAAGAACATTTTTGTATGATTTGTCACGTGAAATGGAAGAACAAGAGGATTTATAAGAAATTTTTGCACGATTCTTCGACTTCCCTTTGCTTTTGTTTATTACAGTTGTAATGAGGGATTTTTAACATGGAAAATAGGAAAAGGTGTGCGGTCTTCATATACAATGAATGCCATATAAATATGTTGACCTTGAGATCAATGACTTATATCCTATCCACAATGATTCCTCCTTCCTACAATAAAGGAAAAAAGGATTCATTATTATTGTGGCTATTCATGCTACCAATCGTCATTAAGATACAGGGCTTGACATTGTATGGAATTGTTTTCGATACGGGACTTGAAATTTTATGGAGTGAGAATTTGAATATGGGACTTCAAATCATACGATGGATTTTTTCAAACTAATATTGTCCAACTATAATTTTAATAATAGGAATGTATTTTTAGCTTCGTTGGTTATGCAAGAACACAATAGGAACTGGGACTCATCTTAGACCTCACATAATTTTGTTGGATCCATCGAAGAAAGGCATGGTGCAACTTATCAGGACATTCAACATCTAAAATAAATAAAGTTGATGATGAAAGGATTGAGAAAATTCACCTTAGATTATATTTATAATGAAGCCTCATGCATTGCATGAGGCATGCACAAGGCAAGTAGATTCGAAAAAGATCCAACAAGTGAAGCCACAAGATATTTTCAATACAATGTTTATTAAATATCAAATTTATCTTAATAGATGCAAACCTAAATACCTTATTTTAAAACTTTTTTACATTAATGCAATTACATTATTGTGTTTTGTAATAAACATTGAATATAAATAGAAATTTTATAACATAAATAAAAAAATACTTCAAAACAAAAACACATGGTATATATTAGGAATAAATTTTGATACATATTATAAGGTCGTAGAAAATTAAAAAATATACTATTAGGAAAATATATGTGGGATACATCAGGTCATTGGGATGGTAACCCCTAACACACACCCAATAATAAAATGCTTTGGCCATTGTAGAGGTGTAAATTATAGATAAATGTTTACAAAATTGAAAATTTACTTTTCTTAAAGGTTTACAAAAAAACATCTGTACAAATATTCACCTCCCCATAAACATTAAAGAGATACATATTATTCCCTAATACTAATACAAATTCAAAATAAAATAAAACATTAAGTGAAATCCTTATGAGGGGAACACCATGAAGTGGAGATACTATCTCATAACATAGCTAGTAATCCTCATGTCATTGCCCCTAATTTCACATTCATGCTCTTTTCTCAAAAATACTCATCTAAATCCCAATATAAGTATTGTTGGGGAAAGTTTCAAATGACACTCCACTCCATGAATATCTAATGCCATTAAATTTCCACATCAATATAAATTTATGGTATTTGTGGAGGTTCTATTGTAGGAGGTGCTACATATCACATTTACAACCCATAAACTCCCATATCTCCTCTAAACTTCACATACCTACATTGAAAAAACAACCCCATTTATAGGAAAAAATGGGAGGAGAGTAAAAAGGTGTCATGCTAGGGTTTACACCTAATTTAATTTACTTAAAAAATTTCCAAGGCCTCTTTTCCAGACTCATTTATGTATAACCCATAATCATGTCTTTCTTGTTATCTTGGGTTGGGTGGATGTTTGAAAGGACTATAACCTTCACTTTACATTGTAGTAGAGATAGATTGAATAGTTATGCACATTTCCAACTTATAAATAATATCCATATGATATCAGTGTCATACTCAGTGCTTCTTATAATTTATGCCATGTCAGAAGTCAAGTAAGGGGATGAAAGGGAAACATGTTTATATTTAAGCAAGTGAGATTTGTACATAGTTTTCTTCCTAACATATTCGTCTAGAGAAAATTTGAGATGCATGTTATTTTATTCAAAATAGAGCACAAGGTTAGGAAACAACAACTAGAGGTAGCATAACTTTAGATGTATAGGATCAATCCGATTGCAATTCATTGTAACATACTGCATTTACCAAAAAATTGGTTATCGATTGGAAAATTCATTCAAAGAAAAAACTTCACCCACAATATTTATGAGTGAAAAGATAATTTTCAGGGCTTAAGGGGATAGATGAGAATGATGTCCACTTGCTTAGACAAGAAATCTTCTCTCACACTCCATTGATGACAAAGATTCATTTAATAAATGCATTGACATATGAAGATAATAGTAGTCGTCAATCTTTACTGATAAATCACAATAATCCAATAAGATCACACCTATTAGTGTAAAAAATGCATGGGATACATCATAACGTAGGGGACATTGACTTCTGACACATAGCCAATCAAAAACTTGATGATGAAAATTCTAAATAAATATTTGTAAAATTTAATCTCCAACAATACTCAAAGATTCAGAAGTAAAAATGTGTACACATATTCACCATCCCAAGAGCTTTATATATATATATAAATTAATTTACTTTAGAAAATGAGAGATTGTCTTGATTTTTGAATAATTCAACACAAATCCATCAACCATGAGCCATGTCATTTTCTTTGCATTTTGTTGTAGACATGTATTTATGAGAATTATTTGAGTGGTAGGTAACCAACGTTATAGAAAACCAATTCCTTTGTTACTTGTGACATATTTTATTAATTGTAATAATTGGAGGAATGTAAGATGAATTTGGTGAAACATTTAAAGTGAATATAAAATGTGACTATACCAAAATGGAATGATTGATCTTAGTAGTAATAATATACATTTAAAATTTGAATGAAAAATGGTTGATGAAATAATTAATAGATAATGTAGCGCATTCCATTGGGTTGAGGAGTTATTCATAGTGAATGTGCATAATCTGATGTAATATTAATGGTAATTAAATTAGGGAATGTAATTTTATAGTTAGGCATAATTTTTTATTATATTAACAATGCAAAAAATATACTAGACCCACATAAGGTGAATAACTTGAAGCAGATATGTGACCTCACAAGAGAGTTGGAGGGACTATAGATCAACGGGATTTTGCACAAGTAGAAGGCCATGTAAATGATGCAATAATTTTGCCACCCAAAGGTGGATGATGGAGAGGCCGAGATCCTTCCCATGGAAAACTTGAACACACACACCAAAAGGGATGGACATCAGTCCCCAAAATTTCCATAAGTAAATCATGTTTCTACCATATCCGTGTTCCCATTGTAAGATTCCTTTCCCATATTTTATATCTTGTGAAAAATTTATTTATTTTAATGGCATACTTGAAATTAATGACCATGTTTTCCAAATAAAGAGTGATCAAATGCCTCACAATTCTCTTGAAAAATCTAACTACTAAACACTTTTGGATCCCAAATTTTTTGTCTACCATGGTGTTGTTTCATGGTCATGTCAAGGAGGCTCCAAAGATATTAGAAGATTTTTCCTAAAGATGAACATTAATGAAACTCATAATATTTCTCACTTTATTTATCAATTGAATTGATATGTGCTCATTGAGAGAAAAATCAGTTATTTTCAATATTGTGCATGCAGTTATTTGATATAACATTGGGGGACTTACAAAAATCTCTTCTAAATGAGATAAACGCTGGTAACAATAATTAGTTATCATAGAGGTAGGAATTATATGTTAATAAATGGATGATTGTTGTCATATCCAACCAAGACACATGTTTGGAAGGATTTCAAAAGGCCAATAGAGGTGGACACCTTCATCTCAATGATGATTTTTGTAAAGTTTCGCAACTTGTGAGCAATGCATTAATGTTGGTGAAGAATATTATTGTTGTGGGAAAACAACACAACTAGCATTTTTTATCCAATATTATAGTAAAAGGTCTTAAAAATGATGAGGGATTCTCAATGTGGTTGTCTATTTAGGATTAAAGGAGATGTCTACAAGAGGATCATGATGTTGATGATGGAATTTTAGCAAAGAAAGTGATGATTGTGGAAAAGGAAAACATTGAATATTATACAATAAAATGGTGTCAAAGAAAGGATGATAACCACATATGCCAAGGCATTCAGTACTTCCAAGTTCAATGTATAAGATTTAATCTATCAATTATCATGTACTAGAATAAAACATAAATGTTGATATTTATCTTGCTACATCACATCTAAGTAATGTCTATCAATGTAATTATCAACCATTGACGTGATCATGAAGTAGGGTTTAATGCTTAGGATATCCCTTAAAATTTTAAAAATGAAATAGAGATATTATTTTTTATAGACATTTAGTTTTAATGGCATATTTATTAGTTGTAAAATTACATTATTTTTAGGCAATATACATTTCTCAATAAATTAGGTTTTTATCAACACATTTTTTAAATCTTTTTTTGTTGTTATTATGTATCCTCTATTTTAATTTTTTCTCCATTTCTGTCTCTTATCCAAATTTCCTTTTAGATTTTCATTTTTACTCAAAATTATATAGATCTTACAAATGTATTTGCATGATATTGGTTCCCCATAAATTATGTAAGTGTGCGATTCTAGGATTTTTTTACGTGGAATATTCCAACCCTTCTTTGGGTCCCTGATTTTAAAGCATTTTTTGCTTGTTTTCCTATTTATTATGTCAAGAAATTTATAACTACATGGACACATTAGTGCATTTAATACATAATGATAAGAAAAAAATCAGTTGTTTCGCATTGTGAAATCAATTCATTTAGAATAAGACTAGATGTTAAGCACATGTTTCTTTAGGAAGAAGTCATTCTAATGAAAATTTACATGATAGAATAGGTCCACTCCATCACAATAAAATTGTTTGCTAAACTAGATTATAGTGGGTGTTTTGTTTTCAATATTGTATACTATTGAAAGGTTTAATTAGTAACTAGGTTTTATTCAAAACCATGTTAACCCAAAACATCAGACTTGAAACAAATGTTGTATTTATTAATTTTGAAAACTTACATTCCCTATTAGGGTTTGGAAGAAGAAGGAAAATTTCCTAAAGTTATGCAAGGAATTTCAGGAATGTAAGTAATCTTTGTAGGGCCCTAGACCTAACAAAAAATTCAACAACTCAACTTTTTTCTACACCATATTCATCAAAATTGTATAGTTTTAGTACCATGAGAGTATAAACATGGTTCAAGAAAATTCCTCTATTTACCAATATTTTCCTATGTTTTCTTTCTATTTTCATAAAAACACTATTTTTGCTTCCTATTACTGAAAAATATTTATATATTTATATAAAATTAGATATTATTCTTAAACCCATCTAATATATTCTTATAATGAAAATTATTTATGCA
Organism: Taxus chinensis; assembly: GCA_019776745.2. Taxonomy (NCBI): domain Eukaryota; kingdom Viridiplantae; phylum Streptophyta; class Pinopsida; order Cupressales; family Taxaceae; genus Taxus; species Taxus chinensis. Next base: position 745,626,639 of record CM034149.1, read on the forward strand.
ATTAGGTTTGATTTTACTATTGTAGTTGGTCTAATTAGATTCAATGAAATGTTTGTGGGTAGTTATATATTGCAATTTAGATGTAAACCCACTTTCCTATAAAAATAATTTAAAAATATATCAGGCTTCTAAAAAAATATTTAGAATAGAAGCATGTTCGGATAATCCTTCATGTTAGGTCACGTGACTTGGAAAAATGAAAGAAATTCTCACTCTGCAGCAAACAACATTGTTGACCATCAAGACAAAGAACCAAGAACATCCTCAAAATGCCTATAGTAATAAGGACAGGCCAAGTAGATGGAAACTAGACTATTGTATGGAAAAAAAACTAATGTAAACCAAATATTCACAGGCGAGAGACTAAAAAAGGGATAAAGGATATCCATTATCCAAAAATACACTCAAAGTTGATTGGTTGTGCTGATGTCATCAAACTCAACATGAAAATAGAGTAATGAGTGGATTTTAGTCTTGAGAGAAAGATCTAGAGTTAAGAGTACCAACCTTATATTATTTTGACTCCAAAGGACCCAATGAATTAATTCCCATAATTTTCAAGACCTTATTCATCTTGAAATTTTTCTTTTGTCTATTTTCCACCTTTTCCCATGTGCATTGCGCTAGTAAGTGGAGTTGCCATTGGATTATAGAATGAGTATAAAAAAATACAACAATGTACCATGAGGAGGGTCCAATTTAATCCATTTTTACCTTTGGTTAGGCTACCAACTCTTCCCGAGGTGTTTGACACCTGTTGAGCAAGTTCCACCTTGTAAAAAGACTCTTGTGTTACATTGATGGACATGTTTTCACATTTTTTATACTACAAAATTATTTCTTGATTATTGCACCATGAAGTAGGATTTTTCATCTTTATAATTCTTTTTATTTGGATTCCCAAGACATCTTAAGGATTCTGAAACCTATTTAACAAGGTGACTAGCTCCTTTGAAACATGTATTCCCAAGTGTCGTGCCCAAAAAGAACCATTTTTTGTTGAAAGTTCCCCTACCTCTCATGGATCCACAGAAACTTCCTAGAATACCTTAGATTATCTAAATAATCTCCTTTATACCATCCTAATGGGTTTTTCCCATGTAGTTATCTTTCAAAAGATGTCCTCCTATGACAAAAGACAAAAAAATAGCCCTTTTGAACGAGAACACTATTCTTTCATAGATCTCAATAACTTAAGGAATCAAGCTAGGTACACTTATTTGAACATGAAACAAATTAATTTAAGAAATATAGAAATATATGTTAAATTCTAATTTTAGAGTCACAATGAAATGATATAAGCAATAATGTACATAACTTTGACCTAAGCAATAAGCTAGATTAAATTTGAAACCCTAAGTGCAAGAGAATGGGATAAAGTACTTAGTTGATTTCACAATTAATTTTGAGATTATGAAAAACTTGAAAAATACTAAACAAGAGGAGGAATAGTGTCACAAATGAACCCATAAAATTGTGCAATAGGTAGATCTGTCCTAGATCTGGGGAGTGTGGACTGGGTTATGGGTGCCTAGGTGTCAAAGACCTACTCCTGGGTGACCTGTGACTGTGAAAACTAGTCAAAAAAGTAAATTTCTACTAGTGTCATAAGATGTTCACTAAATGTCACTCTTAGTCACCTATATGTCATTGTAAGATCTTCGAGTTAGCATGAAACCTACAAAGATAAAGAGACACATGTAAAACCCTAAAACACATCAAATCCTAAAAAGAAAAAGATGCAAATGGGGATTCAAACTTACCCTGAATGAGTGAAATTAGGATTCAGGTGTTGTGCTACATTTCAGAATCCATGTAGTTCTACATGTGTGTGTAGAATCGTTTCCCTAGGTGGCTCTTGTGCAAGATGCACTTGATAGTGAGAAATAACTAGATGTAGCAAATGTAAGTAGATGTGTGCATGGAAAAATGAACTTCCCCTCCTATGAAGTGTATGCAGAAGAATACAATATCTTTTCCCTTTGAATGGATGCTAGATGGATGATTTGATTCTCTTGAAATGCCTTTGGATGCGACCTTAGTTGATAGTAGTAGATGCTTAGAGCTTGGTCCTTTATTATGGTCTATATAGATTTGTATTTATATGATTCCCTTGTTTGAATTTCATAATTAACCACTAAAAGGATGACCACTAATAAAATAATAATCCCAACAACTAGAAAAGACCCAAAATATGAGATCAAGATACAAAGAGGCCAAGGGGCACCTACAGGGGATGAGGGTGGGCTGGTGTCCAAACTCAGAAAAGCTGAAGTAACGAAGGTCCAAATGGGTAGTGGGGTGTGTAAGACCAAGATGAAAACTAGAAAGAAATAATGGAGGCCAAAGATAGTGGTAAATTAGTACTTTTCTCACTTAGGAATCATATGAATATTAGTATGTGATCAGGACCTAAAAATATACCCAAAGTGTGTGATTTAGTGTCTACATTTTCCCCCACTTTATGTTGTTGAGAGAATGCTTGATAACATAAAGTAGATTAGAGATGCATACTAATAACCATGTTGATTGATGGAAAAAAGCATGCCGAGGAGACAAGAAAAAGTGTGGAGTGATAAAAATGAAGCGTGGAAGCTAGAGAAGAAGTGACCCCTAGGGGTAAAAATTTTATGTATGATGTTGTGTTGTACCTATTGTCAATGTTACTTGATGCTTGATGATGTGACTGTTGCTTCCCATAAGGATGATGTAGAAAAGAGAAGAGAAAAAGAGTAGTCAAATAAGTGTATATGAAAAATTTGATCAAAATGTGTAAAAAGTATGTAAAAGCATGTTACAATGTAAAAAGGGGACATGTGCACTTGATCCATGATGAGTGAGAAAGAAAGAAAGGATCCTGTAAATGTTGTAGAAGAACAAGTTTTTTGGAAAATCTCATGCCAAGTGTGAGTTTTTGGGGCGATCTCACGTCATGGATAGGAGACGTGTAGGGAGAAAGGTATAGTGTTATTATCCATCATTTGACTGCTTCTTGAATATTTATACACCAATGCAGATGGTGTGCTCAAATTGATCCAGTTCGATCCAACATTGAAAGTATAAAAGAGGAAAAAGCATGCATGTTGATTGTTGGAGGTATGTGCATGTACTATGAAAATTGTTGTGAAGACTACTGAAAACTGTGATGATATGAGAAAAAATGTTGTAACCATCCCTTGGTCATAGGCACCCAGGAAGGGTCAAGAGCACCCAAGCACTCATGTCTATTTCTAGGCACTAGCGTTTGTGCTGTGTTGAAGACCCAAGTCACGTTCTGGGCCATTGCTATGAGACTATAGACTGTGATGTAACTATAATAAATTATGTCTGTACTGTAACTGTGAACTATGCTATATGGGGTGAATGATTCACCCGATGTATGCCCACCTCATTTGGGGTGCATGTGAATTCGCTAGGAGAATGCGGCCCAAAGAAGGACCCAATGTACATCTAAAACTGAATCCCTGTAGGGGGAGGGAATGTTATTGGTAAAAACCAAGGCACATGTAAACAAAGTGGTTATAAATAAGTGTTAGTGAAAACAAGACAAATATTCATATAGAAGACTAAAATGTAAGCTAGCAAGAAAGAAGACAATGTAGATTGGGAAAATTTGGTTTGCAAACATGGGACATCACTCACAATGTCACAAGACAATCAAGGCCGAAGAGGACCAAAAACATACAATGTGCACACAAGATAAAGGGAATAGCCTACAAACAATGGCATATAATGGAAAACAATGAGCAAACAAAGACAATAAAGATATCAAACAACCATGGTAGTGAACTAGTTCCTATAAAATAAATGTTGTACATGAAGCACCCATTAGCATGTTAGAAAGATAAAAAGTATGTCAAAACGTGAATGATCCGATATAAAGTAGTGTGCTAGTAAGAATAGGAAATAATATAAATCAAAACAATAACACCTGTGATGTGTACGAAATTAGATGCCTGTAGGAGCCATCTGTGGGACTGGTAAGAGGTACAGTTGCCAAACATCCAGTGCTGTGTGTAATGATCTTTGTAAAGGTATACATTCACAACTAGAAGGAAAGAGTGAACAAACATGTGTATAGATAAATGATAATGACATATAAATTATTTCTATAACATGTGAAGTAAAGTGTGCATGTAAGTATAAGTAAGCAAGAACAAATGCAACCAAGATATGAAGTATGCAGTGAGTGTGAATGGAATGCAAAGTGAGTGTGATAGTAGTAGCATACCCTCTGAGAAAATGTGAATGAGTATGCATGAACATGAGGTTCATTTATAAAATACCCCCTCAGACAGTTCAAGAATGAACCATAAAACAAGAGTGCATCATCGGGAAATGGTTTGAATTGTGCACTAGAAAGATATGATCGAAAAAGTGTAGAGCATAGAGAGTGAGTGAGTGTGGTGAGGTTCATTTTAGATTTATACCCTCAACAGTCAAGTATGAACCATGGAACTAGAGTGCGTCATTGGGAAGTGTGTTATGTGAGAATGTGATGCTAGAAAGATGTGTTCGTGAATATTCTGAGTGTGAAATGTGTAGTGTGTATGATGTGAGGTTCATGAATGTAGTGAATCCCTTCAACAGTCAAGTGTGAACCATAACACAAGAGTGCATCATCAGGTAATGATGATAAAAATGTATCAAGATGTGAAAGATGCATGTGAAGAATACTAGATGCAAATACAAGAAGTGAAATGATTAGAAGTGTAAGACACCTGATAATGCTAGAAGGGGGAGGAATAAGCATGATTCCCCCCAAGTGTATGATGATGAGAACATATCAAGTAACATCATCTAAGAGATAATCATTGTCATGGTCAAAACTTAATGGAGATGCATCTAAGACTTGGTAAGAAATTGTATGAGGTTGATCATATAAGGAGTCATTGTGACACAAATTTTACATGCCCTATTTTGTATTATTTGTCAGTGAAAGGTGGTTGGTGGGAATCCATGTGCATACCAAAAAGTAATATTTGGTGAATAGTCTGATAAATGAATCATTGCAAATAGAAACATGGCCAAAGGGCATAAGAAATGTGATAATCAATATGATTAACGATCGAGAGTGTCCACCAATGTAGTCAATCCAAGAATTCCAAAGAGTAAACGGAGAAGTGCGATACGTGCGAACAACAATAGACTGATAAATGGAAGATACTAAAGACTATCCCATGGCAGATAGTGACGTGAACACATCCATGTTATAGAGATGAGGAGAATTATTTTGAGGGTGGAGACCATCGAGTGTGAATCCTAAGATGATCTCAAGCCTTCATATGTGTAAAAAATAGTGTCAGAACAAGTAGGAATGAATGAAATGTGATGCCAATAAGAATTATTCATGAACATGAGTGCATGTAAAAGGAGGAAAGTGTTGGTGCATGTTGCTCATGAGAGGATGAAGACGGTTTGAAATGACATCCAGTGTATGGACAATACCCCAATAAAGTACTATATCATTAGTAGGAGGGGGAGTTCTTGAATTGATATTCACCATGGACCAATAAAAATGAAAGTATCATTGAACGTATGATTCATCAATATCTAGAGATGCAGTAAAATTGAGATTGCACAGTTTTTCATCAGTAACCCCAATGGTATCGACCTCATCATCAGAATCATCAATGTTGAGAATTGTCATGTTGGATAAATTTATCGAGAATTTTAGTAGGTGTTGAATCAGATGTAGGGGCGAGAGGAGTCTCAATGAGCGGAGTGAAAGTGTTTAGTGGAGTAGACACAATGAGTGAAATGATAACAATATAATGAGTGGAGACGGACGCAATGCTTACAGAAGTGGAAGGAGGTTGTGGTTTGGGTTGGAGAAATCGCCTAAGTATTTGAAGAACGTATAGAGTTTTTGAGGCACGTAAGAGGGAAGCCAAAGCGCGCACATGTAGTAACTTGAGGAGGGGCTCGCATAGGAAGAAGATAAGTTTAGGACTTAGCTATTTTTGCATAAGCATGAGCTAAAAATAGGAAAAACAAATAGAGTGCATATCACACAAAGATAAGAGTATGAAGACTTTGCATCTAAGTAAGTGCTATTTCGAGAAAAAAGTGGAAGAGAAAAATTCATGCATAGTTTGTGATAATAATAGGATTAAGATAGATTTTAATTATAGATTAATCTATTTTTAAACACTTTGTAAAAGCATGCAGCTGCTAGCAAATGGCTATTTTGAGCATGTAGTTTATTTTGGGATGCATGGGTGGTGAAGGGTAACTCCCCACCCCTATATATGTTAGTTGATTTGCATCGTTTTGAGGATCCAAGTTATATCAGAGTTATGATTTATGGATGTACTTGCGCACATGACTCCATGACATTATTATTATGTATTCAACTTTTTTGGTGCTCAGTTTTAACCTCACCCCTTTCAAACCAATTAGTATTTTCAGTCTATGTGGTTTGATGTCTTTCTATCTCCCTGCATGGATGTATGAAGTATTATCTTTATTAGGTTGATGTCATCAAATCATTTTCTATGGTCGTGGATCATGTCGTGTCTAGTATTGTTTACAGGTTTCTTTCCGTACGGACCAGTTTGTAATTTGGGAGTGAATGTCAGAGTTTCCCCTTCTTGTAATTTCTCCACGGTTGTGTTTTTCCCCTGTCAAAATTTTGTCCCAACGGTCACGGATACGTGTCATCTCTAATTGGATATGACATGGCGGGTCTATTTGGTGAACTTGTCACTTTTGCAAAAAATTCCCAATTGGTCCCGTGGCTCCAATGAATTCTAATTGGATACTCAATGATATGAAGTGGAGGAGAAATTTCTTACTTGGGCCCCGAAAAGATGTACACTTGTCAATAAATCAAGTGGTTACAGGAAGGTGGGCCCTTTTTGTGAATTTGGAGGCATTATGGATGAAAGGAGTAAAATTCTAAAAAGAAATGCCTAAGGCCCACGTAAAAGGACATGTGGCCATTTCTTTAAGTCTAAAAGAGGGAAGGTTGGTCGCTGGAGGTGTTTGGAACTTTTAGACTTGTATTATGATAAAGGAATAAAGTATAAAAGTGAAGCGAGGCCCCGCTAAGTGCCCAGATAAAGCCACGTGTTGAGTCTAAATTAAAAGACAGGAGAGCAGGATCGCCGGAGGCATTTTAGAGATTCTTGGCTTTGTTTTGAAAAAGTAATGAAAGGTCATAAAAGTAAGCCGCTAGCTCCACGTCAATGCCCATAGGAATGCCACGTGTAAAACCTATATTCACAAGTGGATGGGCGGGCCAAATTGTCTAAAAATGCACACATTTCTTCTAAGTGGCATACAAAATGTGAAAAGTACCCTCTAGGCCCGTTTTAGCTCAAGATCTATTCCACGTGGAGGGCTAGCGCTCCTATTTGGGGACTTTCCCTTGAATTTTACTTTTGAAAGAGTACCGAAGAGACACGTGGAGGTTTCCATTGGATCTTCCCATACTTAGACTTTTCAAGTGTCTGATGTAAATTTCTCAGACCCTAGGCACATGGCACCTTCCATTGGTTCTTAAAAATTTTCAACAGCCAGTACAACTTTTCTGGGCCTGAGACACATGGAGAGCCCGCACTTGTTTGGGGTATCCACTTTTGGGCACCATATCAAAAGTGCACCGAAGAGACACATGGAGGCTTTCCGCTAGCTCCTCTTTATATTGAGACTTTTTTCAATGGCCGAGGTAACTTTCTTGGGCCTAGGGCACATGTGGAGATCCTGCGCTCGTTTGAGGTCCCACCTCTAGACTTCATCTTTGAAGTTACACTGAATAGACATGTGGAAGCTTCCACTGGACCTTCCCATGCTCATGGAATTTTTAGTGACCGGTGCAACTCTCTCAGGTTCTAAAACATGTGGAGGGCCCGCACTCATTTGGGAACCTACCTCTAGACTTCACCTTTGTAGTTGTGCCAAGGAGACACATGTGGAGGATTTTGCTTGGCTCCTCTTTACACTTGGCTGACTCGGACTCACAGTGCAGATATGTGGTATAATCCATGTGAGGACACTCATTTCTGAGAGGCACGAATGTAGGTATCTATTCCTCAAGGTGTATTCTCAAAGGTGAAAAGGATTGCTTGTTAGATCAAGCCATATGGAGCCACCTGAGAATTATTAAAAAGGGGATTTCTTACACGAAAAAATAAAAGAATGATTAAAAATAGTTGTCAAAATTTATGACATGGCATCCCAGTCATAGTTGAGGAACTGAGAAACATGATCAGTTCATGATTTATCCACCTAGCAACAGAAAGTAAGATATTTTCAAGGGAATAAACATGATTAAATGGTATGTTGTAAAGAGGAATATTCTCTTGAAGATTTAGAATTTTGGGGGGAAAATTTGGGATGAGTGAGCGAGTGAAATTGTATAAATGCAATGAGAATACTCTTGCATAAGGGGGTTAATTTTTCTGAGAAAGTTTGAGAAAAAACCATTTTCCCTAGAGACCAGTCTAAGAAACCTATTTATTTTCCTGTGTTTTTAGATTTAATCATGTCAAGATGGTTGTAAGTGTATAGCCATTGACAAGCTCTGAGATTGTTGAAGAAACTCTCCCCTACTGATGAATCTAATGAACCTTGAATGAATTTGTGTTGATCATGAGCATAATTGTGTTTGCTTTTATTTCAGAATGTTTTCAAATAGTTTTTCATGTTCCTGTTGCAATCTTATGTTAAAATCCCTCTGAATCACACAAGATCTTATCCATGTGGTAGTATTGTGGCATTTGCAATTTCATTATGAGGAGAGCTTTCATCTTGTAATGAAATAAACAATTTAAAATCACTTTACTTTCAATATGTTGACAAAGATTGTTTGTTAGCCTATGAGTGTATCTTAGGCGTGACTAATCAAGGGATTTCCAACATTTAATTGAGTCTTTAACATGAGCCTTTATGTTGAATTCTTGAAGAGTGTATGAAATCGTGCATCTCTGGGCCTCCATTGATACACACCTTCTGGTTGAAGGAATATTTTGGCTATTTTGAAGCATTTTTGTCTGTGAGTGTTCCAATATTTGTAAAGGCTCTCAAATATCTAGTATAATCAACTTTATCTTTCTTAACTTCCCACCAAAAACTTCTCAAATGATAAATCCTACATGAACTACCCTTGTTTGTACTGTGTATCCACAAAGATTTAACAAATTTCACTGCCAAAATATGCAGAGACAATCAGGTTTCAATTATTGTCTTTAGTAACCTGAACCTTGTCCAGGAAACATCTCCACTCTCTAGTGTGACAACTCGTGAGAGTTAGATTGTGTTGTATTGATCATATTTTCTCAAGGTTTTCATGAAAATTGTGCAAAGAAGGATCTCTTGATATCCTTCACCAACACGGGTTACAGAACGGGTCCTCTCACCCTGGTTGAAGGCACAACCTAAAGTAGTGAGGGTAGATCAAACCCTTAGTAAGGTGCTATCCATTTCTCCAATGCCTGAGTAACAAAGAGTCAAGCTGAATCCCCTCCTTGGCTACAAAACAACTTATATCATGATTTTTCTATCTCTAAGCATCCTGCCAGTTTTGTGATGTTGCTCAGCCCTTGCAGGAGAATCAATTTGGATACCAACACTGAAATGGCACCATTTCTAGGGATTATTTGAATTATAGAGGATTATTTGAACATCGGGACCTATTTGTGCGGCAACAACACCCAATTTGTACAAGATTATTTGAACACTCGGACCATTTCTGAGGATTATTTGAATTGTAGAGGATTATTTGAACACCAGGACCTATTTGTGTGGTAACAACACCCAAATGGCATTGTTTCTAGGGATTATTTGAATTGCAGAGGATTATTTTGACCTATTTGTGCGGTAACAACACCCAAATGGACTATTTTTACAAATGCATACACATGCCGACCCTGGTAATGCTTCTTACATGGTTTAAGTACAAATAAGTTGTTTAAACATCATCCTTTGTTGAGATTTGTAAGATTTGTGCAAGATTACAAGTTCATTGTGCAGTATTTCTAGTTTCTAGTGGTTATTGCACTAAATTTGCATCAATAGTGATAAATGTGGGTAAAGGAAGGTCGGATCTGTTAAGCTTTGCAATAAATTAAGCATTGATAGACACTTGGCAAGTTACTTATAGTGCATCTACACAACTAAGGTGAAAATCCTTAGTGGCGACTCCGTGTGTTGAATTGAAATTTTGATGATTACCAGTGTCTTAACCTGTGTCAAGTGAAATTTGTCATCGATATTTGCAAAGCTGGAGGGAAGAAGGTCTTTCTTCACTAGGGATCCTACTAAAAAGTTATTTCCAGAACTAGGAAAAGAAAATTCAGAAGGAAAACAAGTCTGGAAAGTTGTTGGAAATCAAGAATCAAAAAAGGAGATATCAGTTCTGAAAGGTGATCAATCTATGGTTGAAGATTACCATATGTCTTCAAGTGATTCTAAACCAAGTAATCTTTATATAAATTTAAGTTCTCCAACTAGAGAGGGGCCATCATTTGTGTCTTGAAAAGCATGCCTCTCAGTTTTCCCCTATGTTTTTCCAAGGTTGATAGGGTTTTCCAAGAAGCTGAGTCATTAGAGAATATCTATTTTGAAAGTTATACTCTTGTGCCCAAAGACCCCTCATTCCCTATCATTTTGTTTCTCCTGTAAATTCACCTCCTCAAGGCAATATGGCCAACCTCCACCTAGACCTCCTTTTGTTGTCAACACTTTTGGACCTATAGATTTCAGAGGTATGGATGGATATCCTAATATGGTGCCACAAGATGTCAGAAATAGGTTGCCAAAATTTCAAGGGAATAATGCCATCACTGGTGACCACCATTTAAGACTCTTTGTCAATATGATGGAAGATTTTGAAATTGAGTTTGAAGACATGTATATAAAACTATTTATTCATACTCTTGAGGAGGATGCACGTGACTGGTACAAGGATTTACCAGATAATTCAATAGATTCATGGACTGAGATGAAAAATGCCTTTAGATTGCAATATGGGGATAAGACAGATCCCAGGTTCCTTTTATCTGAATTTGAAAATATAAAGAAAAATCCAAATGAATATGTCCATGATTTCAATACTCGGTTCAATAAGACCTTGAATAGGCTACCTATAATCCTAAGGCCAAGTGATGAGTCCTGTTTGATAAAATATTCTGATGCTTTTGATAAAAAGGTTGCTTATTACTTGAGAGATAAGAACCTGGGAACATTGAGGCAGGACTTTCACCATGGCCTTACAAATAGAAAATAACATCAAAGTAGTTGGAAAGCCTCCTAAGAGAGAGGGTGTCAAGTTAATCAATCTGGAGAGGCCTCAATCAAACAAAGCTATGTGGATCTGGAAGAGGTTGTAAAAAATTTGGCTGGAGCAGTTAAAGAGATATCCTATAAACTGGCCAGAGCAGAAAAAGGGATAGGAAAAAGTTCCCAGGGTCAGCACAAGCCACAAGGTCAGGAGAGATTTGGAAATCATCCTAGAGGTGATCACAGACCAGATGACAGAGGGAAAGGGCTCATGGGATCAGGAAATAAACAGCCTCAACCTAGGGAGAATAGATTGGTTCCTGATCCTTTGACTACCAAGGTTGCTACTGTGGAGGAGGCCAATGTTATCAAGTGGTGTGATAGGTGTTTCTTACCACACTCCCCATGTGATGTAGATCAAGAAGTTGAGGAAGTAGATGATGATGAGACATATGATGATGTGTGCATGATGGAATGCCCTGCAAACTCATGGCAGGGGAAACCTCAACTGAATTGATAAGTGCCAGAACTGTTGAAAAATTCTGGGATTGTGTTCACTGGGTATTACCTCTTCCTCCTATTAATACTTTTGAAATTGATATGGTGCAAGCATTTGATCTACCTAATCATGATTTTGAATACTTAAGGGCCTTGATGATTAAAAAGTATGATGGAGGGATCCCTTCTGAAGAGGACATGCAACTGTTGATGAATGCAGTAGTTTCTCAGGAGAAAGAATATAACACCAGAAGTAAGGTTGTCAAAGGGGAGGGCCACAAACCAAGCCAAAAGTTCTAGTTCTTACCAATATCCTGAAGGAAACCCCTAAGAAAGATACATCTGGAAAAGGCCTAACTACCCCAAATAAAACATGTGCTCCTTGCCCATGCCCAGACTCTGAAAACTCCTATACTATCAGAGGAAGTTGTGAATCTCCCTCCTAATACTACCCTACCCAAATATGTTCCTTTTGACATAGCCCAAATCTTGAGTCAGATCAAGGTCACTGTTCCCATTGTTGAATTACTCAGGATCCCTGAGCATAGGAAAAGGGCATTCGAATATTTGGGATTTAAGGAAGAAAATATTACTCAGGGAAAAAGTGTTAATAATATAGAGGTTCCTCCCATTATTGCAGAATCAGAAATACCACAAGCATTGGAGGAACTGGGTGAATCATCTGAGGTATATTTGGGAACTTCTCTGGTTGAATCTCAGTTGGATGTTGATCCATTTTTTACCACTTTGATTATTAAAGATAGGCTGGTACATAACTGCATGTTTGATTCAGGAGCCTCATGTAATGTAATGCCTCTTGAGGTAATGAATGAGTTAAATATCAAGGTAACAACAAATTTTGGGAAATGTACTGCTATGGATTCAAGAGAAGTGCTAGTAATTGGATATGTCAAAGGATTAGTAGTGCAACTAGCAGCTTATCCAGGAAAATGCTTAACCATGAATGTGGTTATTATGGATTGTCCTACCAAATGGGGGATGTTATTGTCTAGAAAATGGGAAGCTAGTGTGGGTGGAAGCATACAAATGGACATGTCATATGCAACCATACCAATTGAGGGGAACCTTGTGAAGTTGTATGGTGAGAAGAAAATGTTGCATATCATTGAGGACCCTAACAATGCTTCTTATGAAGTATTGTACACAGATGTCGATGTTGATAACTTTGTGGGCTATGCTGATTGTAAGGAGCATAAAATTGATGAGTGCAAGTATCCTGAGTAGGTTGGTTCTCCTTGGACTTGATGTTTGATGGGGCTTGTTCTAGATCTGGTAATGGCACTGGTGTTGTTTTGATATCTCCAAGCCAAGAGGAGTTTAACTTTTATTTTAAACTCAATTTTGAGTGCACAAACAATATTTTTGAGTATGAAGCACTGTTGTTGGGTCTAAGGATTGCTTGGAAATATGGTGTTAGAGATATTATTGTTAAAGGAGATTCAAATTTGATAGTCAAACAAGTCAGAAATTTGTATGCTACAAAGAATCAAAGAATGAAGCAGTATAAGCATGCAGTTTGGGACTTCATTGAAATGTTTGATTCTTTCAATATAATACATCATGATAGGAAGTATAATACTGTAGCAGACAAATTGGTAGTATTGGGATCTAGGTTTGAAAATTGTACAATGTCTCCCTATTGTGAATATGATATTGAAATATTGACCAGGTCATCTGTCCCTGATAATATCAAGCATTGGAAAGTTTTTGAAGATGATTCCCAGGTCCAAAGGTTTCTACAAAATAAAGGAGAATTTTCCAATCAAAGTATGGAATGGGAACCAATGGTTTGTGTAAATGATGGAAAAGAGACCCTGTTTGGTAAATACATTATCCAATTGAAAACCAATACTATTGAGAGGTTTGGTTGCATTGGAATCAAAATTTTGATAATGTTGACTGCATTGTTAATAGACACATGTCAACTTCGAGAGATGTTGAAGAATATAACTTGGGCACAAAGGATAAACCTAGGAGAATAATGGCTAGGCAAAAATTGAATAGAGAAGAAAAGATAGTCATATGTTCCAATTGTTAAAAAAGTACCAGGATTTCTTGGCTTGGTCGTATTCAGAATTGAAGGCGGGTCTACAGGGAAGAACTTTTTCTCATGAAATTGGAAGCTAATGCCAAGCCGTTTAGGTTCAAAGACCAATTAATCTTGACTCCTTTCCTCAAAAATGCAAGAGAGTTGAAAAATTTAAAGGATGGAGGAATTTCTTACTTTGGCACTCGACAAGATGCCACATCTTCATGGATGGGCAATCAATGGTAATCTATACGAAGGGAGAAATTGAAGAAATTTTTCTAAAAAGGTTTCCAAGATTTTTTCAGTGTGGGAGAAAAAGGAATGAAAATGGGATAAAAGACATGAGGATAAGGGAAAACATGGAAAGTTGAAACATTATGGATGGGCCTTTATTCTATTGATATTAGGATGGTTTCGAGGATCACCTTCTTCCTAAAAGATTAGATGGGGAATTGTCTTGAGACTTTCTTGTTTTTGGCAGGCACTTGAAACATTTCCTTGATTGATTTATTATAATCAAGGCACACATCATTGTACTTAGTGTAAAGTCTTTTAGTTTTGGGGACCATAAATGCATGTTTGGTTTGTCTTGAAAATCCTTGGATGGGCAGTTTTTGTTGGTTTCTCAGTTGGTTTTGGAAGTTGTTTGTTGACCCCGAAGGTTGAATCCATGGAAGCCCAATGGATTTTTGGCACACCCTTTTTTTATGTCAGGTTCTTGTGGCACTGTGTTGGGAGTGCCCATATCAAAAGCGGATGGGAGCCGGTGTTGGTGCTTGGTTTCAACCTTTCCCCTTTTAAGTGATACAAAGTTAGTATTTTTCAGTCTGTGTGGTCACTTTTTGAATATTTTCCTGTCTCCCGTGTGGATGAATGAAGCATTATCTTTATAAAGGTTAGTTGTCATCAATCCTTTTCTATGGTCATGGATCATGTCAATTCATAGTATTGTTTACTGGTTTCTTTCCATGTGGACTAGTTTGTAATTTGGGAGGTGAATACAGAGTTTCCCCTTCTTTTTATTTTTCCACGGTCATGTTTTCTTGTAAAAATTTTATCCCAAGTGTCCGTGGATACGTGGTCATCTCATAATTTATGACCCGAGACGGTGGGTCTATTTGGTGAACTTGTCACTTTTTCAGGCAATTACATTTGTAAAAAATGAGCAAATTGGTCCATGTGGCCCAGGATGAATTTCTAATTGGCTATTCAAGGATGATCATGAAGTGGTTAAGCAATTTCTTACTTTGCCCCAAAAGTGTACATGTTCATAAGTCAAGTGGTTGTGGGAAAGCGGGCCCTTTTGGAATTTTGAGGCATTATGTGAAAGGTGTAAAAGTGTAAAAGGAATGCCTAGAGCCTACAAATGGACACATGGCCTCTTTTTTAAGTTAAAAATGGGGAGGTGGGTCACCTGGAGGACTTTGGAACTTTTAGCCTTATTTTGAAAAAAGGATAAGGTATAAAAGTGAAGCGCGAGGCCCCCCCAGATAAAGGTCCATGCGTTGAAATTATAACATCAAAGACATGAAGAGGAGGTCACCAGAGGTATTTTGAAATTTAGGATTTGTTTGAAAAGGTAAAACTTTGTTCAGAAAATAAGACACGTGGAGGGCCAACGCTCATTTTAGGAAAGCCTCGTGTCTTACCTTTAGTTTGCCAAAAGACATGTGGAGGCTTCTGTTGGCTCCTTACCCATACAAGAATTCTTAAGTGGATGTAAAATGTCAAAAGGAAAATTTCTTGGAACTAAGACACATGGAGGGCCACAGTGCCTATTTGGGGACCTGCCCCTGAATTTTACTTTTGAAAGAGCACTGAAGAGACACGTGGAGGTTTCCGCTGGATCTTCCCATACTTAGAATTTTCAAGCATCTGATGTAACTTTCTCAAACCCTAGGCACGTGGCACCTTCCATTGGTTCTTAAAATTTTTCAATGGCTGGTACAACTTTTAAGGCCAAGACACGTGGAGAGCCCGCGCTTGTTTGGGGTCTCCACTTTTGGGCACCATATCAAAAGTGCACTGAAGAGACATGTGGAGGCTTCTGCTGGCTCCTCTTTATACTGAGACTTTTTCAATGGTTGAGGAAACTTTCTTGGGCCCAGGGCACGTGGAGAGCCTACGCTTGTTTGAGGTCCCACCTCTAGACTTCATCTTTGAAGTTGCACCAAATAGACATGTGGAAGCTTCCACTGGACCTTCCCATGCTCAGACTTTTTAGTGACTGATGCAACTCTCTCAGGTTCTGAACACGTGGAGGGCCCACACTCATTTGGGAACCTACCTCTGGACTTCACCTTTGCAGTTGTGCCAAGGAGACACGTGGAGGCTTCCACTGGCTCCTCTTTACACTTGGCCGACTCGGACTTGCAGCATAGATATGTGGTATAATCCATGTGAGGACACTCATTTCTGAGAGGCATGAATGTAGGTATCTATTCCTCAAGGTGTATTCTCAAAGGTGAAAAGGATTTCTTGTCAGATCAATCCATATGGAGCCACCTGAGAATTATTAAAAAGGGGATTTCTTGCATGACAAAATAAAAGAATGATTAAAAATACTGTCAAAAGTTATGACATGGCATCCCAGTCATAGTTGAGGAACTGAGAAACGTGATCAGTTCATGATTTATCCACCTAGCAACAGAAAGTAAGATATTTTCAAGGGAATAAACATGATTAAATGGTATGTTGTAAAGAGGAATATTCTCTTGAAGATTTAGACTTTTGGGGGGGAAATTTGGGATGAGTGAGCGAGTGAAATTGTATAAATGCAATGAGAATACTCTTGCATAGGGGGGTTAATTTTTCTGAGAAAGTTTGAGAAAAACCATTTTCCTGAGAGACCATCTGAGAAACCTGTTTATTTTCCTGTGTTTGTAGATTTAATCATGTCAAGATGGTTGCAAGTGTACAACCATTGACAAGCTCTGAGATTGTTGAAGAAACTCTCCCCTGTTGATGAATCTAATGAACCTTGAAATGAATTTGTGTTGATCATGAGCATAATTGTGTTTGCTTTTATTTCAGAATGTTTTCAAATAGTTTTTCATGTTCCTATTGCAATATTATGTTAAAATCCCTCTGAATCACACAAGATCTTATCCATGTGGTAGTATTGTGGCATTTACAATTTCATTGTGAGAAGATCTTTCATCTTGTAATGAAATAAACAATTTAAAATCACTTTACTTTCATTATGTTGATAAATATTTTTTGTAAGCCTATGAGTGTATCTTAGGCATGACTAATCAGGGATTTCCAATGTTTAATTGAGTCTTTAACATGAGCCTTTGTGTTGAATTCTTGAAGAGTGTATGAAATCGTGCATCTTTGGGCCTCCATTGATACACACCTTCTGGTTGAAGGAATATTTTGGCTATTTTGAAGCATTTTGTCTATGAGTGTTCCAATATTTGTAAAGGCTCTCAAATATCTTGGTATAATCAACTTTATCTTGCTTAACTTCCCACCAAAAAATTCTCAAATGATAAATCCTACATGAACTACCCCTATTTTGTACTATGTATCCACAAAGATTTAACAAATTTCACTGCCAAAATATGCAGAGACAATCAGGTTTCAATTATTGTCTTTAGTAACCCAAACCTTGTCCAGGAAACATCTCCACTCTCTAGTGTGACAACTCGTGAGAGTTAGATTGTGTTGTATTGATCATATTTTCTCAAGGTTTTCATGAAAATTGTGCAAAGAAGGATCTCTTGATATCCTTCACCAACACGGGTTACAGAACGGGTCCTCTCACCCTTGGTTGAAGGCACAACCTAAAGTAGTGAGGGTAGATCAAACCCTTATTAAGGTGATATCCATTTCTCTAACACCTAAGTGACAAAGAGTGAGCCGAATCCTCTCCCTGTGATACAAAACAACTTATATCATGATTTGTCTATCTCTAAGCATCCTGCCAATTTCATGATTCTGCTTAGCCCTCGCAGGAGAATCAATTTGGATACCAACAAGCTTCTCATATGTAATATTTCTGATTATTAATGGATTACATTTTTACAGGACAATACAAAAGAGGGACTTGATAGCTTCACACACTTTGGGCACGTGTTCGGATCTAAAACAAGACTACATTTTGGTTCCATTGCTGGGACCTCTTTTCAAATTGTTTTCATGATGATACATGATTATGGTGTATTGATTGAATCTTGTGGCCATTGAAAGTTGGGTAGATGAAGGACAAGATCAGTTTGCATTAAGATATAGTTTTGGAATTGATTTCAATGTGTACAAATGGGTGGAAGATAATATATATGATGAGATCTATGAGATGTTTTTCAACCTTTTCCTATAGAATTGTACAAGTGGTTATCTGCATATGTATTAAAAAGGAACTGGTGTTACAGAAAAAGGGTTTGGACGCAGGAAGATTACCAAAATATTTTGATGTAGATGAACCTTAAACACGTGCTATAGATCATTGGTGGGATGGTGTTGTGTAACGTTATACTTTAAAGTATGTTGTTTCTAGGTATTCTTGTCTGGAAGTTATTGAGTTTGAATTTTTGCAAGAGCCCATAGCGTCTTACATAAGCGCTATTCCTTTGGAAATTAAAACCTCAATGGTAGTCTTGAGTTTAGAGTGCCTACCTATGGCTAGCTAAACATACCACTGCATGTAGGGGTAGGAGCAAGTGTGGTGAAATATGGCAGATCTTGCAGTAGAAAGACAATTATAATAAAGGATGCTTAAGTATAATGAAATGTGGGAAAGGGAGATGTAAAGAGAAGTTTCAGAATCGATGGATTTGAGGGAAGAGATAACTCACAAAGGATTTGAAGCTCTCATTGAAGAAAAGGAGCCACAAAATCTAGTTCTCCTGACATTGGGTAAACACAGTAGAGAATCCAATTCGGCTTCTGATGAGAGTGAGTCAAAGGAGGAAAAATTGAGGACTGCCGGTGCACATCTAATCCCACCAAGAGACCTAGCCCTTACACTTGGTGTTTGAATTCCATAAGTAATCATTGATAAATAGGTGAGTACAGGTAATCTAATAACTTTAGGTAGATATCATTTTCCTTTTAATATAGAAGTGCATTAGACAACACATACACATATGGAAGCACATATATCATCCTTGTTTGGGGGACCGACAAGAGGAATATTTTCTGGTGCGTCATCGGGATAGAGTGTGGGCATGTAAAACATTAGGAATACATCTGGAAGCACTACAACTTCATAGAATGTGGGCATTTATTTTAGTACTATGGTCGAGATGCAAGGAAGTACATCCACTAGTCTAGTGCCTACTACATGAGGGTCGGGTGGATAAGAAGGATTGAGATCAAGTGGATTAGGTGGTTTTGGAGGTGGAGGAAATACTGGCTGTAGTTCTAGTTTCAGATCTACAGGACAGGGACCACATCCCCAACAACCCCCACATAAACCTCAGAAAGTGTATTATGATATGTCCCTCCACTTGACAAAAGATAGAGGGATCTAAGATGCTGCAGAGTATGTGCACAAGTCTGAGAAAATATTGCATGCCAAGGGGATTACAACCTTAGATATGAAAGAAATCCAGTTTTCTACTACTATTCAAGGGTGCGTGCATAGCTGGTATAGAAAGTATGACCTGCATCAAAATGTGGTGGATTATAATGTTTTACATTCTGCATTTCTAGCCAAGTTCTATATTCCAAAATTTGAGTAGAAAAGTATTAATGTGCTTAAGGACATTAAGTAGGGCTTATCGGAAAATGATCAAGAATATGAAAAATGTTTTAAAAATTTGTTGTCAAAGTTATCCTATAATATACATCCTAGTAGACATGTACAGTGGTTTTTTGGTAGAATGCTGACTCCATTCAGAAGGGAGATATTTCATAAGACCTTTTTATATCCGCATGACACTTTGGAAGTAGATCTGCACACTAAGGGAGTTGGGAGTGTAGATATTGGAGTGAGTCCATTTTTAGAGGCATAGATTTCAGCCATTACAAAATAGTTGGAGAAGCTCTCTGCTAAGTTAGCTCATGAGACACACAGTGGAATATGGTGTACAAATTACCAGGTTAAAGGACATGTTATCGCCAAATCATTGCACCCCTTGAATGTCCAGAATGTTAATAGGAAGTTCAGTGTGATTGGGTAACATGGGATCACCTCTCAAGTTGCGTGACTTGGGCTCGAGGTGAACCTTCGAAGAAGGCCACCTTCCTCTTCCTAAACTAAACACAACACCACTTCTAACGCAATAAAACAACTAACTAGACCCATGTTAACATTTTCATAGGAGGAAGGGGGAGAGATTTCCAAGAAATAAAACCTATACTAGAAGTGGTGATTGTTAGGAAATAAGGGATAAAATATGCGGAACAATCCCTCACAGAATCATAACAATAGGAACTAATATGCAGAAAATATTACATATATGAAATAAAAGTGTAGAATAAAAATAACACAACACAAAGAGACAATATTTAACGTGGTTCACCCAATTTGGGCTATGTCCACCAAGAATCACTTGCTCAGATTTAAACACAAGTCACCGCTCTCTTAATACAATATCCATATATGTTTGGAGCTAAGCTCAACAAACTCTACAGAATTCACACTCAAATTCAGACACATCTACAATGTTACATTATTATTCCTACCATATGTAGAAAACCACATAAGTAGACAACTGCTTAAGTAGTTTTACAAAACTGTGGGTAATAAAACCATGGGCCAAAACTATCCCATAAATCTATGGGTTAAAAATCCTGCTCATATGAGAAAAACACGTTTCCCGGTATATCGGGCACGTTTTAAGGCCAAAAAAAAATTCGAGACAACTATGGAAAGTGTACAATACTCTTAATGTATAGTCTTCAACACTTTCACACAAAAAAATAGGCTCCACAACCTAATAATCTCCCACTTAGAGACTAGTTTTCCTCTGAACAAGCTTCTCAACCCTTCACTAGTTTTTGTGAAGACCAACCAAATCTGAACACAACTTCAGTTTTTCCCTTGTGACCACCTTGGTCATCATGTCTGTAGGATTTTGACTGGTATGAATCTTCTCCAGCTTTAACTTCTCTTCCTCCAAAGCTGTCATAATGAAATGGTACCTTAATTGTATATGCTTAATCTTAGAGTGGAAAACAGAGTTCTTAGCTAGGTGTATAACACTCTGACTATCACTATGTAGGTTTCCTTCCTCCTGTTTATGCCCTAACTCCTCAAGAAATTACTGTAGCCAAATCATTTCTTTACTTTCCACTGTGGCACCAACATACTTAGCCTCCATGGTTGAGAAAGGCACCATATTCTATAGTCATGAAATCTAGCTCATTGTTGTCCCACCTACAGTGTAAACATAACCTGTCATCCTCCTCGTGCTGTCTACATCTCCAGCCATATCTAAATCTACATAACCATAAAAAGTGGTGTCTTTTCCACTGTAGCAAAAAATAGTCCCCATGGTCCCTCTCAAATATCGAAGGATCCACTTTACTGCCTTCCAGTGATTTGTATCTGGATCACTCATAAATCTAATCACCACTCCCATTGCATGGGAAATATCAGGCCTGGTGCACACCATGGCATACATCAAACTACCCACCATTGATGAGTAAGGTACCTTGGACATCTAGTTTCTCTCCTACTCTGTTGTGGGACACTGCTCCTTTAATAACTTGAAATGGCCTGCCAAAGGAGCCCTAACTGGTTTGGCATCCTGCATATTAAACCTCTCTAAGACCTTCTTAATGTAATATTCCTGAGATAACTCATCTTCCGTTCCTTTCTATCTCGAGATATCCTCATACCAAGGATTTGTTTGGTTGCCCCCAAATCCTTCATAGCAAAGGATTCACTTAGCTACTTCTTAAGTACTTTTATTTCTTACACGTTTTTACCTGCAACTAACATGTCATCCACATACAAACACATGATAATATAGTTGCCATCCTCAAATTTCTTTGTATACATGCAATGGTCAGAATGACATCCAATATAACCTTGCTCCAACATGAAGCTATTAAATTTCTTATACCATTGACGTGGAGCTTGTTTCAATCCATACAAGCTCTTCTTCAGTTTTCACACCATCTCCTATTTACCTTTGACCTCATAGCCCTATGTATTCTACATATATAGATCCTCCTCCAAATCACCATGGAGAAATGTAATATTTAGATAAAATTTTTCTAAGTGCAAGACTTCTACTACAACTATTCCAAGAATAGTTATAATCAAAGTCATTTTTACTAGAGGAAAGTGTAAATTACTCTTAGTGTACAATCTTCAATGCTTTCACACATGAAAATATACTCCACAACCTAACAATGATGCACAGAGAAAGGGTGTTGCTATGTAATTTTTCAGTTTTCAAGTGAAGGAGGATGAAAATGAGAAGTATGTACAAACAACACAACTCAACCACATACAAAGCTTCACTCCCATAAAATCACATAACTCCCAAAACTTTCAATGGAAACTCGAAGTTACACAATATACCTACATACACGAGAAAGGAAAAAAGAAGTAGCTAGAACAATGAAAGGACCAATAATTAGTCACAAAACACAATTTCATTATTTCAATCATGTGCACAATGGATCATTACATGAGGAAGAGGAAAATGTTTCCATTAGAATGTTGGAAAAGAGGCTTGAAAGTCCCCAGAATCCTGAAAACTTGTAGAAAAAGAGAGGAATTTGGAAAAGATATCCAACCCTTTGGAATGAAATCCTTCTTTACCTTTATAGAAAATACATTTGTGAGAGAAGAGAGGAAGAAATCCCTAAATGCTTGGATAGATGGTCTCCATACTTGATTATGTCATTAATTTCACATTGAAGACATCTATCCATTATTCCCTCATTAATTTCAAAGATTGAATTTATCCTTTTTTAATTAAAAAATAATTTTTTAATAAAATATTTTGTCTTCGGAGAAGTCAATGGTGGGACCCACAATTAAAGAATTGCATGTGGAAGAGACCACATGGCTCACTTGGTGAGCCACACATCCCCACCGCCAATGCACTAGGCACCCACCATGCTTTGCATCCAACTCGGCTTGCACGGAGTCCCAACGTATACATGGCGAGTTATTACTTGCTTCACACTTAAATGAAATATGACTTTGTCATTGACTTGTCTATCGATCACATCATCATGCCCTTATGTGTCAGGCCAACTGATGTCGATCTATGAACTCACTTACCATTGAACCATTGATCGAGTCCCTCAGGACATACCCTTGAGTTTCACATTTTCCTTCCGTGTGTCCCATGGCAAATCATCGTTTATTTTACATGTATTTTTTACTCCTTTGAAATCAGCATTAGACAGAACATTTGGCCACATCCCCATCCAGATGGTCCATATATTATTTGTTACTTGGGTATTACCTTTATTGGTGGAAAATCATCTGGTTATAATCTCGATGAACCATCACTACATGTTCCACCATGTCTCACCAAGATCCTTGAACATCATTCCATATTCATGCACTAGCCAAACATCTCAGAATCCAACTTGGTCCCTTCTTGTGGCATGTATGCCCACCTTGCTTCGGTCATGTAGCTTGTTGGTAGAGCCCCTCAGTGGGCTTGAGTCCCCTCGGGCGCTAGAGCATGAATTACCCTAGCCCAGATGTTTCAAATCCACACTATATCATGCTCATGTGAATTTCCCATGGTGATAACCAAAGTGTGGAATCTCGGCACTACCTTTCCAACTCGGTCAACACTAGATAAACAAATTTCTGACTCATATTTTTCCTTAGCTCATCCCCCATGACACGGCTCATTATCCACATGATCCACATGTAACGACTTGGCTTATTTTTCCACGGGTTCTGACATCGACTCCACCACTGAGTTATTTGAAAATTGGCCTCTTAAAGTCTGAGGACCCCTAAAACTCCCTAACTTAGTTTCCCTTCAAACCTCCTCCGTCGAGCTCACTCGTGAGTTGCAACTGAGCTCATACAGGCTGAATCACTTTCAACGTCTAAAAATTACTCACTTTCATTCCTAGATGAGCTTACCTTTGAGTATTTTTTGATGGTCTATAAGATAGCTTACTCACTGCCTCATCCTCATGATGGTTGATCTCGTTGGTGCTTATTTCACACTTCATTACCCCAAGCGTCCTAGTAACTGGGTTGATCCTAATCTGTCTATTCTCCACCATGATAACTCGATCGATGTTCCAATGTTGTCACTCACCCAAAGCTATTATCTTAATCCTAATTATTTCACTCTGAAACGTAATCCATTTGATCTTACCAACTCAGGAATATTACCATTGATCTGAATGGCTTGGCCCATCATGCATGTCCACCAAGTTCATGATCTCAACTGTATGTTCCAAGTCACTTCCCCAGTAATGAGCTGCACCCTCTAGTTTGTCTTGAATCAATCCTAAGCCTTGAGCCACTCACTGTCAAGCCCAATATATGAGTACAAAAACCTCTACTATCTTCACAAGCAAAGTGATTTCGATGTATAAAATTCCTACATGAGCCTCTAAATCCATGCTAATATTGATGTTGTCAACCATGACTCGGTTCTATCTAAACTGGATCGGTCGAGCCACTCTATCACTTTGATTTGCATCACCATACACAACCATTTTCCATACACAATCAATCTTGCCAACATCTCAAGATATTTTCCTCACTTTGAATCTACATTAAACTCAACCCACAAGTCTTATCTCAATGATATCTCTCATCGGGCTTCCGATATATCTTCTCTACGTCATGTCAAGCTTTAAAATCATCCTGAGATTCTCGATTCTTCTGATCGAGATATCCATGAAAAGAGCTAAACCAAACAATGAGTCCCTTGATATGATTTGAACCATTGAGATAAAACCAAGTTGTCTAGGTTCCTTTAGGTATACACGTCCTTAGCATTGCTTGAGCTTGATAACATTATCCTTCAAATAACTCACTTGCCGAGCTTGGCTACCAAGCTCACCTTTCCAAGTCACGAACTCATCTAGCACCGTCATCTGAGTTCATCACCTCTGTCACCCCAGCCCCTATCTATGAAAAAATCATCCCTCGAGCCTCCTATGACGAATCAAACCAAACTACTCAGCTCATCTAGCCACCCTTTATGTCATTGATTCGACGTCATTCATCTACTACTACATTTTTTAGAGTTGTTCAACAACTGATAAGTGAGCATTCTAAGTCTAACCTTACCAAATCCCAAGGATAACTAACTGGATACCTAGGTTCACCATGAGTTTCTTCATTGATAAAATTAATGTTGACTTCCAGAACATGATATGATCGATTCAACCTTAATATAATCCCATGTAATTAACATGGCTCAACCGAGCTAATACAACTCAGCTCCCACCTTATATACAATATCAACTCGTAGAGCAGCTCATTGAGCTACTTGGCAAGCTATTTGAGCTCAAAGACCCCTTTGGGGTGTTCTCACACCTGACCTCAAAAAATTTGGACCTCCTAGATTTTCCTTGAAACCTAAGGATCAGAGAGATAATAAAACCTCCTCAACATGATTTATCAATTTTAAATAATTGATCTCCATGACAACCGGAAGTGGGCCCACCGAGACTAATGTTTCGTTTTGAGCACAACTTGAACTTCCAAAATCTAAGAAAGGAGAGAACAACCTAAAATGATTATGAAACTTTTCAGAATACTGCAAATGTCCCTCAAGCACATAATTTTTCCTAGATGCCTAAAGTTATCCAATGAAGATCTTCCTCAGTCCCAGAGCACAACAAGACCCTGTTGTCCAATTTTTCCATGTGTGCAAAATTAGATAACAAGACATACTAAGGATATTTTCCCTTCCAAGTCGGTGCACCCCATACTGTTGGATTGCAAGATTTGTCACTTGGACCTTGATGTAGGTAGATGTCCTCTCTTATAGTGCAAGATCTAGAAGAATGCGTCTATGTATTGTAAGATCTACAAAAATCATACTCATGACACCTTTGACTATAGAGTGATTGATCATATCCATGAGGCCATTGAGACTAGTGTGTGTCAGACTAGTGCAGTAGGTGGATCTAAGGAACAAGGAGAAAAACATAATAAAGGGCCCAATAATGGGGATAACAGGAATAAAGGATTTTATGGAGGATATAGAGGTCAAGGTCATGGCGGTGGTAGAGGAGGATCTATTAGAGGAACTTGTTATGATTGTGGATCACCTGATCATTATCAGCATGAGTTTCCTCAGAATGTGGTTTACTCATAGTGTGGAAAACAACACAAGTTTGAAGAATTCCCTTACTTATATGTGCACAGGAGAAAGTGGAAAAAATAAGACAAGGGTGCAGGAATGATTAAGGTACATCACATATTTGACAATGAATGGATGCAGAAGTTAGCATCTACCCCTGACCTTCAACCTATTTTAGTTATTACACCCACTAAAGCTACACGCGCACGTGAATCTCTAAAGTATAAGCTAACTATAACCAAATAAGATGTGATTAATGCCAAGTACCTTGATGCTACACATCAAAAAGAGGGTTACCAAGAGACTATGGACGTTATCAGGGATCTACAAGGAGATATTTAGAGCTTGAAGGAGTAAGCACGTGTGATGGAATGAGAAAATAAGGTTGAAATCCCACATAAGGATGTAGATGACTTAAAGGTGGTATATTAAATGTTGTGCCAGGAGAACATAATCACTTTGTTAAAAGAGTGGTTGAGAGAAAAATTACCATGCATAGGTAATGAGTACGAGAGGAAGATACTTCATGCAAACCTGCTACCACATAATCACAAGTATGATAAAGAGATTATAGTGAATGAAGTCATAGATGGATGGCTATTGAGAAAAATTTTGATAGATACAAGTGCAGAGGTTAATGTAAGCACGTTGGATGCTTGGAATTAGATGGGAAGACCACCATTAAAGCTGTTTTTGAATGTGTTTTATATGGAAAATAAAATTGGGGCTAATCCTATTAGGGTACTAAAGGATACAACCATTATAATTTAGGGAGCCAAGTTTACTGGGGACTTTGAAGTATTAGATCTAGTCAAAGCAGATAGCTTCCTAGCATTACTTGGGCACCCCTGGTGATATGAGAATAATGTAGATTTATGATTCAACAAGGGGTACATGAGATTTGAGAACAAGGAAGAGGGCATAATTATACCTTTGAAAAATTTAAAGGATGCTCTGTATGTTGAGCCTTTGAGTGAAAAATATTTGATCATGATATATGCACACAAAATCAGGGATCCTCAGGTAATTGAGCCATCTAAGGAAGAAGTGATACAATGGGATGATGCTCAATTGGTTAGTGATATCGTAAGTATTGCTTGTGAAAACTGGGCACATGGAATGTATGATGTAGTTGAGTGAGAGGTTAAGAACATAGTTACTCACATGATCAAGCCGTGCATGGTTAAGCAATTAATTTATAACTAGGTACCTGGGTACATAGGTGAAGGGAACCCTAATATATTTCTATGCACCATGGAGGCCCAGTGGAAGAATGAAGGATACATGAGAAATGCTAGTATATACTTTATGTGGGACAACAATGCACTGGTCGACAACACATAGGGACAACTTGTTGGATTGGTGAGAAATGAGAATCACCTTTTCTACTAGGCTCCTAAGGAGTAGTGTACCTTCTTTGATAAGTGAATTTCATGGGAAGACCCTGCCTTGCACCATGTTTAGAATTGTCAGAGACTTTGGAAAAAGGGGCATGAGGCCTTTCCACCATCACTTTGGGTGCATAAGTTATATTCTACCTTAAGCGGCTACGCATGCACATGGTATCTTCATGTAGAGTTAACACGAGACACATCTAATTGATAGGAGATGACCTCAAGTATGATTAACAGTTTTTATTACTTTTCTACTAAGCCACCGGTCAATCAATCATGGTAGATTATGAAGCACCTTACTTTGGGAGATAGTGAAAAGGATGAGGAAATCCTATTAGATATGTTTGGAGAGTTGGATTTAGAGGTGTGCCTTGACCTTGAAGAGACAAAAGAAGAATAACTGAAACGTGCCTATGAAGCAAAAGAAAAGGGTAAACTGGTATACCAGATAAATGATGAAGATGATGAGGATAACAACCTGGATGTTAACCATACTGAAGGTAGATGCTAAGTGATGCACACAACATATGAAAAGGTTCCCATGTATCATGAGCATATGAAAACAAAGAAGGTTGAAATTAGAAAAAATGCAAAGCTTAAAGAGGCCATTATTGGTGATTACTAGTCGTAGCAGGAAGTGGCTAAGATTATTGAATTCCTGCATGACTTTTAGGACTTTTGTTTGAGGTGTTGTCATGTGTTAAAAGGAGTACAACCTTCTTTAGGAGAGATCAGAATCAAACTTAAAGAAGGAGTGTTCCGGATTAGGAAGAGGCCTTACATCATGAATCCTAATCTACACATCAAGGTAAAAGGAAGAAATTGATAAAAATGCTCAAGTATGGTATAATTGATCCCATTGAGGAATCTGAATGGGTTAGCCCCATGGTCATCATTATTAAGAAGGATGGGAGAATAATTATCTATGTGGAATATAGGGAATTAAATGCTTTATGTGGTATTCATCCTTTACCCAACCCATTTACTGAGGAGATCCTTGAAGGAGTTGCGGGGCACGAAATCCATTCTTTTACAGATGGGTTTTCAAAATATCATCAAGTGCGTATAACAAAAGAAAATCAAGAAAATAAATCTTTCACCACTGAGTGGGGAAGCTTTGCATACAAAATGATGCCCTTTGGACTAAAGAATGCTCTAGTAGTGTTCTCGCGTATTGTGGTACATGCATTTTAAGACTTCATTATATAAGTTTTTATAGGTATATTTGGATGATTGGACAATTTATGGCTTAGTTAAAGACCATTGAGAAAATATGAGACTTATGTTTGAGAGGTGCAGGCAGTTGATAATCTCTTTGAATATTAAATTTTTTATCTTTGCAACACCTATTGGCACTTTACTGGGGCATATTATTTGTAAGGAAAGCTTGTTGGTAGACCCAACCAAGGTCACTATGATCTTGGGTTTGGAGGAACCTAATAATCAAAATGAAGTGTACAGATTTTTGGGACATACATGGTATTACTGGAAATTCATTAAGGGTTACACAAAAATTGTTGCACCCTTGGAGGAACTATTGAAGGATAAAATAAAGTTCTATTGGGGTGATGCGATATAGTAGGTGTTTGAAACACTGAAGGAAAGGCTTACTAATGCACCTATTTTGTGCTTTCCTTCATTTTACAAATCATTTCATGTTCACATTGATGCTTCTAGAATGGTGATTGGCGTAATGTTGGTGAAAATAGGAGAAGGAATTATGGACCACTCTATTTGTTTTGCAAGCAGGAAGTTGACACTTGCAAAACATAATTACACAACCACTTAGTGTAAGGCTTTGTCCATAATCTATGTGTTGCACAAGTTTAGATAATACTTATTGGAAACACTATTTATTTTATTTACAAATCATATGGCAATTAAGTATTTAATCAACAAGACTATTTTTCAAGGGCACATTTGTAGGTGGAAACTACTATTTCAGGAGTTTGAGTTTACAGTTGTTGTAAAACTAGGAAAAAGTAATTCAGAACTTGACCTTTTGTCAATAATTAATTCTAGAGAGGATGCATAGAACATTGAGTACATAATGCCTGATGCACAACTTTTCAGGTTTAACTATACACCCACATATTTAGAGGATATTACAGTATTCTTGCGTATTGGACATACACATGAGGGAATGAAGAAATTAGAAAAGAAGAAGCTTGCAATACACATGGCACCTTACTAGTTGATAGGTGGAGCTTTATATAAGCTTAGGTCATGATGAATTTTTGCATTGGTGTTCTAGAGCATAAGCGTGAGGCTATTATGGAAGAATCTCATGGAGGAATTATAGGAGGTCATTATTCAGGGGATGCCAATGTGCAAAAGATTCTAATGACTAGCCTTTGGTGAGAAACTTTGTATAATGATACTAAAGAAAATGTCAATGCATGTAACCATTAGCAACGCCTTGGGAAGCCAGGAACCAAAGATGAGATGCCTTTGAGGCCTTTTGTAAGTGTTGAACCTTTTGAGAAATAGGCTATTGAATTTGTAGGTGCTATTTCCCTACCCATGAGTAGGACTAATGCATACTATATCATTACTTGTACTAGTTATTTGATAAGGTGGGAAGAAGAAACACCTATAAAGGATTACACAACCACTACAATAGTAATATGTTTGTGGGAAAATATTATTAATAGGTATGGATGTCATTTGAGCTTGACTAGTGATAGAGGGACTCATTTTATTAATGAGACAATAATAATTTCGTTGGCAGATTTTATGGTGGCAAACCATAGAACTACTCCTTATCACCCTCAAACCAATGGAACTGCAGAGGCATTTAATAAAAATTTGGGGCAGAATTTAGCAAAAATATGTGATGTTGGAAGGAAATATTGGGATGACACAGTATCAACTGTTCTTTGGGCATACATAACTACTCACAAGAGGTTAAATAAGGCCACACCTTTTCAATTGGTGTTTGGCGAGGAGGTTGTATTGCCGGTTAAATTTATGTTAACATCTTTGCATATTGTGCTCGTAGGAGGACTAGCCGATGAGCAAGCTATTGAATAGTGCATAGAACAATTGATGCAGTTAGATGAGAGGTGTGCCAATGTGAATTAGAGTCAGAAGATTGAGAAGGCAAGATAGAAAACATGGTATAATCAACATATTTGAAATAATACATTTGAGGTTGGGAAGATGGTGCTTCTCTATAACTCCAAGTTTGTGTGTCATCCAGGGAAATTAAAGATTCATTAGTTGGAACCCTTTGTCGAAATGAAGATACTTGAATCAGGTGCTTGTCAGTTATAGGCATTGTATGGCACTATGTTGCCCATTTACTTCAATGGGAGTAGGCTAAAGCCCTACTATAAATATTTCTTATTGGTGTTTGTAATAAGGTAGTATTGCCACTTAGATTAGATTTACCTTTTCATGAGTTTCCTTTCATTGTCGTTATGATTTCTCAAAATTAGGTTAGTGTTTTGTTCTAATAAGCGTGCTTGCATGCTACAAGATGATTATTATATTTTGAGTTCATGCTCAGAGGACCACACATGTTTTTAGTGTGGGGTGGAATACAAAGTACACGCAGAAGAATAAATTGATTGGTGTTGTAAATAAATTATGAAGTGGAGTACGCTCATGGATGAAAATGTCAGTTGCTAGAGAGAAATCTAATAAAAATAATGAGAAGGATGGAAATAATAAGAATTTGAAGATATTTTTTTAGATTGCATACCATGTGTAAGAGAAATGGTCGCACAATGTAATGTGAGGTAGAAAAAACATGGGAAAATACTTAGTATAAGGCACAAAGATTGATGTACTTCAGTGCATGGACACACACGTAATGATGTTTTTGGTCGAGAAATAATAGGTGAGCCAAAAGGTTATGACTGGGGCATGGAAAAAGTAACAAAAAAGGTAGAAAAAGTAGAAAAATGTAATTAATGTGGAGTACAGTGGTAGGTGAGGATCAATTCATGTGAAAAATTGAAAAATCTATAAAAAGGGGTGTTCGTGATTTCATTCTTACCTTGCATATTTGAGTTTTTGAGTTGTGAAGAGTGAGTTGAAGCATGATCGAGTGCCAAAAAATCAAGCAGCAAACCAGTGATATTTGGACATGACCATGAAAGAGGTCCATTGGAAGGGTGTTTGAGCTAGTAGAAGGTGTGCGAAAGAAAAGTTTATAGAGCTATGGTTTGAAGAGAACAAAATTATAGCTAGGGAAAACTAGGGAACATGGAATTAGGAGTTACAGAGCTTGAATAAGTGCAAAGAAATATTGTAAAATCCCAATGGCATCTAAGAGAGCACATGGAGCAACTACATGAGGAAAGAAGAAGGATGACCTAGAGGTAGAGTTCAAAGACATACCTGAGGGAAGGTTTTCAGAAATTCAGTATCTAGGGGAAGTGATTATGGGGCGTGATTGGGACTCCCATGTCAGGAGAAGTAAGGTGAGTGATTACAATCACCGCACAACTACCAACTCAAGACAAGATTGAGAAGGAGTTGGTAGAGAAGACCAGTTTACACACTATAGATGACAAATCAGTTTATGATGATGAAGGGAAGAAAACCTTGGTAAAGGTTTAGGTTTTTCAAGTTTATGAGCTACCTTATTTTGGAAAACCAGAGGGGCTCTATCAATGGTTAATGACAAGGGTCCATGAGTATTTCTTCTTCTTTGCTAGTAGATAAGTGCGACTCACCATGCCTTTCATTGGATGAATTATAGGGTTGAAAAACTCATGATTTGAAATATCTAGTGACCTTGATGACGATGTGGGGGGTAGAGGCCATTATTGAAGCGTTGGGGTATCTGAAAGAAGGGAAGAGAGGAAAAATAAAGATCTTCTGGACTTTGCTGCAAAAATTGGAGGTGAGATTATGGTGATGCGTCCTAAGTTTGATGTGTAAAAAATAAAACATATCCACCAACCTTGCATTTTCTACAAGATTATGTTCATCTTGTACTAGGGAGAAATCAGATGTATAGGAGAAGATTGAAGCACAATTCCAAGCCAAAAAGAAAAGGACAAAGAAAACCATAATGGGTAGGATTTCAAAGTATGATGGAATACTCAAGAATTTAAAAGATGAATCGAAAAAGTTTGGTTGGGAATTTGTAATCTATGAGACTCCAAAACAAATCCTTAGAACAAGGAAAATACATGCAGAAAATGAAGTCCTTGTAGTAAATAAGGATGAGACCCTGAGTTGGGAAGAGAAATTAGCTGTAGTGGTGAGGAAACACCACACGTTCAAGACAACTAGGGATTCTCATGAAGATAGAATAAAGGAGCTTTGGAAGTTAATCACGTGGAAGATGGACTTTATGGAGGGCATGATTTCAGGGTTGGTTGGAGTGATCAGGGAATTACAGATTAAGGGTGAAGATATGACTTTGGAAGAGATGAGTGCAGTACTCAGAGATGTTTCTAATAAAGATAAGAAAGGGCTTGGAGAATGGAATGAATTATAGGCATATATTAATAAAGATTACCTTGAGATCTTGTTGCAAGTGAAAGAGTAAGGAACACTAAATATTTTTCCATCTATTCTATTCTTTCATTATTTCTTAGTCATTATTCATTTTTCTATATTCTTTGGAGAGATAAGTTGAGAAACCCTATTACCGAGGATGGAAATGTAATTAGTGTGGGGTAATGTTGGGATGGAGAAATTAACTAAGTATTTAAAGAATGCACAGAGTGTTGAGGTGCACAAGAGGGACATAGAAGCATCCACATGTGTCATTTGAGGAGGGGCGCACACATGAAGAAGATAAGTTTTGGGCTTAGCTGATTTTACATAGGCATGGGTTAAAATTAGGAAAAACATATGGAGTGCATATTACATAAAGATAAGAGTATGAAGACTTTGCATTTAAGTAAGCACTATTTTGACAACAAAGTGGAAGAGAAAAAGTCATGCACAGTTTGTGATAATAATATGATTAAGATATCACAAACTATTTTTGAGCATTGTATGAAAATTTTGAGCATGTAGACTATTTTTGGATGCATGGGTGGTGAAGGGAAAGTTCCCACCCCTATATATGTTAGTTGATGCGCATCATTTTGAGGATCCAAGTTATATTAGAGTTATGCTTCTTGGATGTACTTGCGCGCATGACTCCATAACATTATTATTATGTATTCAACTTTTGATATGTAATCTTTCCAATTATTAATGGATTACTGTGGATGGATAATGGTAATTGATGTATCTGATCATGGTACTGGTATGGTGAATCTAATTCTAGTAATAGTTTGAACTGTATACTTATTTATTATCTGTATTTCCATTTGAGCTCATGGATATGATTTTTATACTAGGATGTATGCTCAATAATGGTTGTTATGAACATGCATGCTAACATTTTTACAAGACAATACAAAAGAGGTACCTGGCAGCTTCATGCGCTTTAGGTGCACGTTTGGATCTATCTAAATGAAGTGCCAATAAGCCTAGGTAATTGAGTATAGAAAACAAGACTACATTTGTGAAGTGCTAGATTTAACAATATCATGTGACAATATTTCTATATGCAATAGGCTACAATGGAGGAATAGGCATAGTAGTGACACAATCTATGCAACAAAATTGAATGGATCAGGGTTCACAAGAATGGTATGCTCATAGAAATCATGAAAGAATTTAATAAAATGATGAAAAATATATGGGACAACATGCATGCCATGAATCCAAGGTCTACCTAGTAGGAGATTAAATTTAAATGAGGCATTGATAATAAATAATACTGCAGGAAAAATATTAGGTTTGACTTGTATAGGTAATTTGATAGTTCCTAGACATGCGCGTAGTGGAATCATAACCATGAATAAAAGTGTAATTTTTAGCAATGATATTATTAGTAATGTTGATTTACTTCAAAAGGGAGTGAGAACATAGATTAACGGTGGATCCATTGTCAATGAGCACACGTTTGATACAAATAATGCCAATGATAATAGTGATAAGTAGAGGTGCACATGAATTATAAAAAATAGATGGCGATATATTCCCATCACTAAATGATATAGCACGTGGTATATTTTTGAGAGACTGAATGAGGTGTGTTAAGGCCACTGAATAATTATTTCTTTCAATGTGGATAAAACAAAGGGCGGCCTCTAATGTATGACAACAATCAGGTGCATTGCGTAATAAGTCATTGAGAGATATTTTGGCCAGTGTATTCTTAAATTTCTCAATAATATCATATCCTTTAGAAGTGGTAGGAGGAGTCGTAAAATTGATAGGTGGTGGGATAGAAATGGGCTGAGCTGTAGAAGTGAAAGTGTGATGAGTAGTTACTACATTGAGATTTGAATCAGCCCTAGGCGTAATAAAGTGAGGAGGATGCTGAGTACAAACATGCATGAAATCAACAATAGTAGTAACCATGTTAGAAACCTTATTTGGAGTGAAGAAAAGATAATGAGATTGGTCCATGACTTGAGAAGAAGAATAAATTCTTAGAAGGAAGAGTTTGAAATGTTAGGTTCACTAAATGATTTGAAAATATAGAATTATATGTTAAATTCTAATTTCAGAGTCACCATGAAATGATCAAGCAATAAAGCATAGATTTGACCTTAGCAATAAGCTAGAAAATATGAAACCATAGGTGTAAGTGAAGGGATAAAGTAATTAACTAATTTTAGAATTAATCCTGAACTGTGCCGAATTGGAAAAATAACAAAAAGGAGGAGGAAACTATCGAAGATGAACCCAAAAAATTGTGTGACTGTCAAATTTTCCTAGACTAGGTCATGGGCGCCAAGGCGCCAAAGACGTTCTCTGGGAACTTATGACTACAAAAACTATCAGAAAGTTATTTCTTCTATGTCGTAATATGTTCACTAGGTGTCATTGTTATTCACCTGTATGTTGTTGTAAGATCACTGAGTTCACATGAAACCTACAAAGATAAACAACACCTCCAAAACCCCAAAACACATCAAATCCTAGAAAGAAAAAGGTGCAAATGGGGAGTCAAAGTGACCTCAGCAGTCACCCGAATGAGTGAACTTATGATTCAAGTGCTGCATTGTATTTCAAACTCCATGTAGTCTTGCGTGTGCATGTGTGTAATCGTGCCTTAGGTGGATCTTGTGCAAAATGTACTTGATAGCGAGACATAGCTAGATGTATAAAATGTAAATAAATGCGTGCATGGAAAAATGAACTTTCCCTTCTATGAAGTGTATACAGAAGAATACAATCCCTTGTCCCTTTGATGTATGCTTTAATGCTCTTAAAATGCCTTTGGATGCAACCTTAGTTGATACTAGTAGACGCTTAGAGCTTGGTCCTATATTAGGTATTATAACTTTGTATTTATATGATTCCCTACTTTGAATTTTGTAATTAACCAATTAAATGTTGAACACCAAGAATATAAGAATCTCAATAGCTAGAAAGGACCCAAAATATGTGAGCAAGATACAAAGGATGTCAGGGTGCCCAGAGGGTACAAGAGCACATGGGCATTGACGTCCTGGATAGGCACTGATGTCCAATCTTAGAAAACTAAAGTAATGAAGGTTTGATTGGGTAGTGGGGTGTGTAAGACCAAGATGAATACCAGAAAGAAAATAAGGAGGGAAAATATAGTGGTCAATTAGTAATCTTCTCACTTAGGAAACATATGAATAGTGTTATGTGATCAGGACCTAGAAATATACCTGAAGTGCATGATTTAGTGCGACACACATTTGAAAATCATGTTAGTATTTTCCTCTTGATCAGAATGAGGGTGACATAGTTGAACTTTTTCTAGAGGAAAAGTTTACATTGTCCAATCTCATAAAAGCTGAAGTAACAAAGGTTTGACTGGGCAGTGGGGTGTGTAATACCAAGATGAATACCATAAAGAAAATAAGGAGGCCAAACATAATGGTCAATTAGTAATTTTCTCACTTAGGAAACATATGAATAGTGATATGTGATCAGGACCTAGAAATATACCCAAAGTGTGTGATTTAGTGTCTACACACATTTTAAAATCATGTTAGTATGTTTTTCTTGACTAGAATGAGGGTGACATAGTTGAATTTTTTTCTAAAGGAAAGGTTTATATTATCTGACAAAGGGAATTTCAAGTGTGGGTTTGGTTTTCATGACAATGTTTTAAATTTTACATGTTATACATTTAGCATGACAACATAATTATGAGCCCTAACTTCACACCTTTTCTCCCCCCCCCATTTTTACCTAGAAATGGGGTTGTTTTGAAAATGCAGGTATGTAAATTTTTGAGGAGATGTGGGATTTTGTGTTGTAAATGTGATATATAGCACCTCCTACAATAAAACCTCCATAAATACCATAAATTTATATTGATGTGGAAATTGAATAGAATTAGATAGTCATGGAGTGGACTGCTATTTGAAAAATTCCCCAACAAGACATAGATCGAGATTTGGATTAATAGTTTTGAGAAAAGAGTAGGAATGTGGATGTTAGGGGCAATGAAACGAGGCTTTCTAGGTATGTTGTGAGACGGTATCTCCACTTCATGTTGCTCTCCTCATAAGGGTGTCACTTAGAGTTATCCTTTGTTTTGTATTTTTATTAGTACTAGGGAAGAATAAACATCTTTTTAATGTTTATGGGGTGGTGAATATCTATATACATGTTTTTTCTTGTAAACCTTTGAGAACACTAAAATTTCAATTTTGTAAACATTTCTCTATTTTTTTCACTTCTACAATGGCTAAAGCATTTTTTTTCTAGTTGTGTGTTGAGGGTTACTGTCCCCAATGACCTGATGTTTCCCATCTATAGTTTACTAATAATTTTTTTTTTACTTTTCTACGACCTTACTATATGTATCACAATTTATTTTCAATATATACCATGTTTTTTTGTCTTGAAGTATTTTCTATTTTCATTCTATTAATATATTTATATTTCTATTCAATTATTATTACAAAACATAATAATGTAACTGCATTAATGTAGCAAGTTAAAAAATTAGTTTTTTAGGTTGGTGGCTATTAAGATAAATTTGATATTCAACAAACATTACATTAAAAAACTCCTATAAAAAACTCCTATGGATTCACATGTTTGACCCCATTCAAATCCACTTGTGTTGTGCATGTCTTCTACCATGCATGAGGTTTCATTAGAAAGATAATCTAAGGCACAATTCCTTAATCCTTTTGTCATCAAATTTATTGTTTCTAAATGTTGAATATATTAATAATTTATACAAAACCTTTCTTTGATAGATTTAACAAAATTATGTGAGGTTAAAGATGAGTCATAGTGCCTATTGTGTTCTTGCATAACCAAAGAATTTGACAATACCTTCTTGTTATTAAAATTATAGGTGGACAAAATTAGTTTGAAATATCCATCATACAATCATGTTAGCTCCATTAATTTTCAAGTCCCATATCGGAAATAAAACCACACAATGTCAAGCCCCATATCTTAATGATGATTGGAATCATGAATATCCACAATATATATTGAATCCATTTTTTCATTTATTATAGGAAGGAAGAATCGATGTGTACATGATATGAGTCCTTGATATCAAGGTCAACATCATTTTCCATATTTCTTTCATTTGTAGACACCAATTTTTTGTATCCCTGTCCCTCACTCATCATTCACTCCCCTTCGTCATCATTCCTCCCATACATATCTCTCTTCCCATTCAAATTTTCCCTTTCTCTCTTAATCCACATTTATTTGTATTTCCCATATTACCCCATCATTTATTTTATTCACCCCTAAATTAATCCCTAACCATCAATAATTATCCCTAAACTTATTTATTAACCCTTTTTATCTTCCCTAAGCACCATATTTATCATCCCTATGTTCCCATCTACCCCCATTTAATGATTTCTTATCTCCCAACTACCTTTTATCTTACTTAAGCATACCTAACCCGTATTTCCCACCCGAAACCCTAATCCCACCTCACAACCTGGGCTCATTGTCTTGAACTAGTCACATTTCCACCAACCAAATCAACAGACCACCACAGTTGTCGAAAACCCATCTGGGTCAATGTAGACCATATAAATATGACCATACCCCTCCTCTCATCAAGATGTAATTTTTAAGAGCTTGAGATTTCTTGCTATCTTAACTTTGTTTCTTGATCTTCTTTGCAGTTGCTATCACCACCTTAGAGCTAATTTGGAGATATTGTACCTCATCTTTGGATATTTGAAGTTCTCTCTTTGTTTTAGCATCATTATCTTGCCTGCTTAGATTCCCCATTAGCATCCCATCATTGTAACTCATCAATTTTACAGGTTCATCAGCTGTCTCAGAGCTCTACCATTACATCAGTCATCTTTTATTTCTTTCTGTAGATCATCATTTCCATCCATTTCTATCCCTTAAACCCTAGATAAGCTCCAGGTCGCCATTAACTCAGCCCAGTTGCCGTCGACCCAGTCCACATCTTTTTGGTTTCCTATCATCCATTCTATTAGCTATCAAAATTTTGATCCCATAGTCCCTCAAATCTTCTAATCTTACCATTCTGCACACTTGTCTCATATCTCACTTGCATCACACCCATTTGCTATCGATCATCCCCAGTCGTCATCAACCTGATCAACAGTTTTCATTATCTCATCATATTTATCAAATTTTATTGAATCCTTTCTATTTCCCTCATATCCAAGATCTCTACATCATGCCAGCATCATCTTTAGTCTCATATCAACTTTAGAATAATGCCTTTAGATTTGCCTTTTCTGCATCTCTTTTTGTTATGTACTGCCCCAATCACTATCGATTGTACCTAATAGTATCCAATCTCTGTCAACCCACTCATGTTTGGTTTAGTTTAGAATTTTCATAATTATATATGCATATTATCTTATTTAGTTCATTTCATATTCTCTGTTTCAGTCCAAATTCTACTGCATTTTATCGTTTATCCATTATCACATTTTATCTATTATTTATCAAAAAGTGTTAATTCAGCTCATGAGACGCACAATGGAATATGGTGTACAAATTGTTAGTTTGAAGGACACACTAAGGATAGATGCCGTCATAAGTCAATGTGCACCATGTTGCTGGATTTTAAGATTTACCATTTAGACAATGATGTGAGTAGATGTCCTTTTTTGTAGCAAGTGATCCAGAAGAATGTGTCTATGTTCTGTGAGATTTGTAAGACTCACACTCATTACACTTTGGATTGCAGATGTGATTGATAATATACATGAAGCCATTGAAAATGGTGTGCGCTAGACTAGTATAACAAGTGGATCTAAGGAACAAGGATAATAACATAACAAAGGGTGCAGTAATGGGGATACCAGAAATAGAGACTTCCACGAGGGATATAGAGGATGAGGTCACAGATGGTGGAAGAGGAGGATCTTCTAGAGGAACTTATTTTACTTGTGTATATCCTGATCATTATTAGCATGGATGCTCTCAGAATGTAGTTTTCTCATGGTGTGGAAAACAACATAAATTTAAAGAATGTCTAGACTTGTATGAGCATATGAGCAAGTAGCACAAGCAAGACAAGGTAACAACTATGATTAAGATATAAAACACAGACAACGATCAATGAATGAAAAAGGTTGGAATGAATTTTGATTAAAAACCAGTGTTAGTTACCACAAGCACTGAGGCTGGACGCACTTGTGAACATCCAAAGTATAAGTTGACTATAACAAATCACAAAGTGATTAATGCCAAGTACCCTGATCCTGAACATCATAAAGAAATTTACCTAGAGACTATGGATGTTGTCAGGAACATACAAGGAGAAATTAAAGGCTTGAAGGAACATGCACACACAATGGAATGAGAAAAGAATCTTGAAGTTCCACAGAAGGACGTGGATGATTTAAAGGAAGTATGTCAAATTTTGTGCTAGGAGAAAATAATCCCTCTGTTAGGAGAGTGGTTAAGAGAAAAATTACTGCGTGCAGGTAACGAGCACGAGAGGAAGACACTTCATGTAAATCTGCCTACCAAAAATCATGAGTATGATAAGAAGATTACATTGAATATGGTAATATATGGATGGCTTCTAAGCAATACTCTAATAGATATAGGTGTAGAAGTTAATGTACTCAGGTTGGATACTTAAAACCAGATGGAGAGACTACCCTTACAGCCTTCTTTGAATATTTCATATATAGTAAATAGAACTAGAGCTATGCCACTTGGAGTATTAAAGGATGTGACTATTATAATTCAGGGAGGCAAGTTTACTAGAGAATTTGAAGTATTGGAGCTAACCAAAGCAGATAGTTTCCCAAAATTACTTGGGTGCCCCTGGTGTTATGCGAGTAACGTAGACTTACGCTTCAACATGGGGTACATTAACATTGAGAACAAACAAGAGTGCATTGTTATACCAATAACATATGCAAAATATGCTCTGTATATTGATCCTTTGAGTGAAGAAGACTTGAATAAGATATAGGTGTGCACAATTAGGGATCCTAAGGTAGTTGAGTCATCTAAGGAAGGAGTGATACAATGGGATGATGTGTATTTTGTTAGTGATACCAAAAGTATCACTTTTGACAACTGGGTGGATGGAACATATGAAGTGGTTAGTCAAGAGGTTAAAAACACAGTTACTTGCATGATCAAGATGCACATGGTTATGTGCTTAAGTTATAACTAGGTACCTTGGTAGACTAGAGAAGGAAACTGTAATTTATTTTTACGTACCATGGAAGCCCAATGGAGGGATGCAGGTGAAATAAGAAATATGCTAGTATATACTTTGCACGGGAAAATAACACGCTGGTGGTATACACACAGAGACAACCTATTAGAATGGTGTGAAGTGAGAATCACCTTTTCTACCAGGTTTCAAAGGAGTAATGTACCTTCTCATATATGCAAATTTCATGAGAAGTCCCCTTCTTCGCACTAGGTATAGAAATCTAAGATATTTTGTATGGAGGGGCAGGAGGCCTTACCAACATCACTCTGGGTATAAAATTTCTACATAAGCCTCGGTGGTTGTGCACACGCTGGGTATGTTCATGTAAAATTAACACAAGAAATAGTTAATTGGCAGGAGATGACCTTAGGTTTGATTCATACTTTTGATTACTTTTCTACTAAACCCCAGGTCAATGAGACACTGTAGATTATGAAGCTCCTTACTTTGGGTGATAGTGTGAAGGTTGAGGAAATTATGTTATATATCTTTAGAGAGCTTGATTTAGAGGCACACCTTGAACTTGAAAAGACTGAAGAAGAAGATATGGTCCGTGCCTGGGAAATAAAGGAAAATGGTAAACTAGTGCGCATGATTAATGATGAGGAAGATGAGGATAACAATATGGATGTTAACCATACTGAAGGTATGCACAAGGTGATGGACATGAAAAATGAGGAGGCACACACGTATCATGAGCATATGAAAACAAAGAAGGTTAACATTGGGAAAGGTGCAGAGCCTAAAGATGCCATTATTGGTGATTACTAGTCGGAGTAAGAAGTGAAAAATATTATTGAGCTACTACATGACTTCCAAGACTTATTTCCTCAAGAATATCATGAGTTAAAAGGAGTACACACTTATTTAGGTGAGATGTGAATCAAGTTTAAAGAAGGTGCACACCTAGTTAGGAAGAGACCTTACAGGATGAATCCTAATCTGTTCGTTAAGGTAAAGGAAGAAATTGACAAGATGTTGAAATATGGAATCATTGAGCCCTTTGAGTAATCAAAGTGGGTTATCCCGATGGTAATAAGCATAAAGAAAGATGGTATGATAAGGATCTATGTGGACTACATGGAGTTAAATATTGCTTG
The DNA here is from genome assembly GCA_019776745.2 of Taxus chinensis. Classification (NCBI taxonomy): domain Eukaryota; kingdom Viridiplantae; phylum Streptophyta; class Pinopsida; order Cupressales; family Taxaceae; genus Taxus; species Taxus chinensis. Next base: position 745,668,779 of record CM034149.1, read on the forward strand.
TGTCATAGACCCTTTTCCCACACCTTTTACTAAGGATATCCTTGAAGGAGTTGCTGGGTGTGAGATCTACTCTGTTATGCATGGGATTTTAGGATATCATTATGTGTGCATAAAAAAAGGAAGATCAGGAAAAGATAAATTTCACCACTGAGTGGGGGAGTTTTTCATACAAAGTAATGCCCTTTGGATTGAAGATTGCACCTGCATTCTTTTCGCGCATTGTTGTACAAACCTTTTAGGGATTTATTCATAATTTTTTACAGGTATATCTAGATGATTGTTAGTGTATGGATTAGTTAAGGATCATTGTGACAATTTGAGGTTTATGTTTGAGAGGTGCAGGTAATTGTGAATCTCTCTAAATACTAAGAAATGTATCTTTGCGACACCTTTTGGCACTTTGCTTGGGAATATTATTTGTAAGGAAGGTTTTATGGTAGATCCAACCATGGTTACTGTGATCTTAGGATTGGAAGAATGTAACAATCAAAGTGAAGTGCATGGATTTCTTGGACATTCATGGTATTACATGAAATTCATTAAGGGCTATGTAAAGATTGCCGTGCCCTAGAGGAAATTTTGAAGGTGAAAGGAAAATTCTATTGGGGTGAGGTGTAATAACAAGTGTTTAAAACACTAAAGGAAAGGATAAACACTACACATATTTTGTGATTTAATTTATGGGAAAAAATATTTCATGTTTATGTTAATGCTTTTGAGGTGGCAGTGGACATTGTGTTAGCACCACCAGGAGAAGGAATTGTAGACCACCTTATTTTTTTATCAAGTAGGAAGTTGACACCAACTGAATAGAACTATACCACTACTGAGCATGAAGCTTTTTCCATGATTTATTTGTTGCAAAAGTTTAGACAATACTTATTGGTGACACCATTTATTTTCTTTACAGATCATATGGCACTTAAGTATTTGGTCAACAAGCCTATTTTACAAGGGTGCATTTGTAGTTGGATACTGTTATTTCAGGAGTTTCAGTTTACAATTATTGTAAAACCAGGAAAAAGTAACTTAAGACCTGATCATTTGTAACAAATCAATTTTGGTGAAGATGCACATAACATTGAGGACACAATGCCAGATGCATGGCTATTCAGATTGAACCATGTGCCCACTGAACTAGAGGACATTTCCATATGCTTGCACAATGGACATGTACATGAGGGAATGAAAACCTTAGAGAAGAAGCAATTTGTAATATGTGTGGAACCTTACTAGTTGATAGGTGGAAATTTTAGGAAATAAGAGATAAAATATGTGGAAAAATCCATCACAGAATCGCAACAGTAGAAACTAATATGCAAAAAATATTACAGATCTCAAATAAAAGTGCAGAATAAAATAACACAACACAAAGAGACAATATTTAACGTGGTTCACCCAATTTGGGTTACGTCCACCAAGAATCACTTGCTCACATTTTATTACAAGCCACCACTCTCTCAATATAATACCTAGATCTATTTGGAGCTATGCTCAACGAACTCTACAGAATTCACACCTGAATTCAAAGCACATCTGCAATGTTTTTTCCATACCTCCATCATATGCATAAAACCATATAAATAGACAACTGTTTAAGCAGTTTTACAAAACCGTGGGTATCAAAACCATGGGAAAAAACCGTCCCATAAACCTATGGGTCAAAATCCCTCCCATATGAGAAAATCACGTTTCCCGATATATCGAGCATGTTTTAAGGCCCAATTTTTTTTTTTTCGGGGATTGCGCCTTGAAACCTCGTTGAGGATACATGAAAAGTGTATAGTACTCTTAGTTTACAGTCTTCAACACTTTCACACATGAAAATAGGCTCCACAACCTAACAGGAAACTCATACAAACTTGGATGAGATGAAGTTTTGAACTGGTGTGTGCTGGAGCATGAACGTGAGGGGATTATGGGAGAAGCTCATGGTGGAATTATAGGATTTCATTATGTAGGAGATTCTACCATGTGTAATATTTTGATGGTTGGTTTTTAGTGGGAAATTTTATACAAAGATAATAAGGAATATGTCAAGACGTGTGATCAATGTCGGTGCCTTAGGAAGCCTAGAATATGAGATGAGATGCCATTGAGGCCTATTGCAAGTGTTGAACCTTTTGAGAAATGGACGATTGATTTGTAGGTCCTATTTTCCCACCCACACATAGGACTAGTGCATGCTACATTATTACTTGTACAAATTATTTGACAAGGTGGGAAAAAGTAGTGCCTACAAAGGGTTGAATGACAACTACATCAGTGAGATTTTTATGGGAGAACCTTATCAACATGTATGGATGTCAATTGAGATTAACAAGTAATAGGGGCACTCACTTCTTGAATGAGACCATCCGAATTATTTTGGCTAAGTTTATGGTGGTGCACCACAAGACAATGGTATTACTGAGGCTTTCAACAATATTCTAGGATAAAAACTGACAAAATTATGTGATGTTGGAAGGACAGACTGAGATGATAAGGTATCTATTTTCCTATGGGCATATAAGATAACTTACAAAAGGTTGAATAAGGCAACACCATTTTAGTTGGTGTTTGGCATGGAGGTTTGTATTGCCTATTGAATTTATGTTACCATCCTTGCATATTGCGTGCGTAGGAGGATTAGATAAAAAATAAGCTGTTGAGGAGCGTATAGACAAACTAATGCAATTAGATGAGAGGTGTGTTATTGCCTGGTGGAGACAAAAGAAAGAAAAAGTGATACAAAAGGCATGTCACAATAGGCATATCAGGAATAAAGAATTTGAAGTGGGAAATATGGTTCTTTTGTATGATTCAATGTTTCCGCGCCACCCTGGGAAGTTGAAAGTTCACTGGTTGAGACCATATGTAGTAAAACATATACTTGATTTAGGCACTTGTTAGTTATTGGCACTGGATGGCACTTTATTTCATAGTTATGTCAATGGGAGTAGGTTGAAGCCCTACTATAAATAAGTCTTCTTGGTTTTTTTAATAAGGAAGTATTGTCACTTAGATTAGATTTCCCTTTATATGTGTTTCCTTTCATCGTTGATATGCTTTGTCAATTTAGTTCAGTGATTTGTTCTAATAAGTGCACTTACATGTCATTAACTGATTACTATCTATTGGATTAATGTGTAGAGGACCATGCATATTTTTAGTGTGGGGTAGAGTAGATACAAGCGGTATACAGGTACATATATGGGTTGAAAATTGAATCTTCTAGAAGAAAGTTGTTATCGGTGCTCGGATTGAAGGTTATTTTAAAGGAAATTTAATCAGATTGAAGACCATGCATATAAGGATGATCACATAGTATAACGTGAGGTAGCCAACAACATAGGAAACTACTTGGTATAAGGTGTAGTGGATAGGTACATCGGCGTACGAAAGCGTGCACAAGGAGATCTTTAGCCAAGAAGTAGTGGGCATGCTAGAAGGTTATGACTGGGGCATGGGAAAACTCAACACAAAAAAAATGAGTGGGAAGCATTGAAAAAGGAAAGAAATGTCATTTAATGATGAGTATGGTGGTAGGTATGGAACAATTAATGTGGGAAATTTTCAAAATTTATATAAGGTAGGTTTGTGATGTCATTTTTACCTTGTATATTGAAGTATTCGAGCTATACATAGTAGGTTAAAGAGAAAATTGAGTGTCAAAGTTTGTGAAATATCATTTTACAGGCATCAAACTAGTGATATTTGTACATGGCCATTGATAGAGCTCCATAAAAAGGGTGTTTGAGTGAGGTAAAGGCGTGTAGGAAACATATTTGTAGAGCTAGGGTTTGAGGAAACAAAATTATAGCTAGGGCACACAAATTTGGATTCACAGTGATAAAAATGAGTGTGAGGAGTGTTTTAAAGCATCAAAATGGAACCCAAGAGAGCACCGTGGAAGCTACTCAATGTAAAAAGTAGAAGGAAGTCGAAATGGAAGTGGAGGACATGCCTGAGACTCAGTTCTTAGAGATATAGTATCATGAAGGCATTATAATGGGATTAGATTGGGATTTTGAGATGAAGAAAAGTAAGTGACTATAATTACCATAATAAAAATACTAAGGATGAGTTGGACAAGGCCTTGGTAAGAAAAAAAATTTGCATACAGAAAATGATATTACCATCTACGATGAAACAGGGTAGAAATTATTGAAAAAAGTTAGAGTTTTGTAACTGTATGAGTTGTCATAATTTGGCAGACCAGAAAAATTATATTAGTGGTTGATGTCATGAGTCCATGAGGACTTTTTCTATTTTCCAGGGTGGCGGATACAACTCATCGTGCCCTTGATTGGAATATTGATAGGTTTAAGGATCTCAAGCACTGAGATTGGCATTGATCTCAATAATGATGAGGCCATAAAAGTGACTTCTGATTCATTGGCATATGTAAAGGGATGATGTGCTATGTATATTGACAAGATAGAAGACCATCATGTGATCCAGGTTGCTACGCACCTCCTCACCAAGGCTAGGTAGATAAGAAGTGACTCCATATTGCTAAGAAGATGTTTGAGGGAGTTGTGTATAATTTAGCTACTTTCATTTATGAAACTATCATTGAAGAAGAGCACCAAGGGGAAAAGATAACTTTGGTGTTATTTATGCTAACTATTGTTTTTTTGGAGATAGGGGGTGCCCATTGGGCCAAAGGACAAGGTTTGGAAATTCCCAGAGGAGAAATTTCACACTCAGAAAAATTCACAAAGTACACTTGTGATGGGAATATGATTAGTCCATATAAAAAGAGGAAGGAAATTTAGGATATGGGCATGTGCGAGGATTGTGAGGACAAGTGGAAAATACCAAAGGACCTTCCTGCTTTGTTTAATAAGTAGACATAATTTGTAGTGTTCCAACACTATTGCATTAGCCATTTCAGAATGAAGGATGATTCTTGGAGCCCTTGGTGTAAGCTCCCCTTTGCTTTCACCACGTGTTATTTTTAAACCTCTATGAATAGTTTCTCCAATGTGTGTAGATTAAGGTTTGATGTAGATAAGGTCAGAATATGATTATCATATACTCCGGAAGACATATGTGTATCTGGGTAAGTCTGCTTATATATAAAGATTAATTTTTGATGATATAAATATCGGCGTAATGAGTTTGGTAGTTGAGAACCTTGGTGCTGTTAAGGTATATATTTACCTTAAGCCCAAGTTGGTTGATGGAAGGTATATTGAGAATGAGTTAAAAGTCCCTAAATTACCAAAGGGGAAGCATACTATTGGTGCATTATAGGATGATAAGCTTGATCCTCCCCACACAGAGGAAGAAGAAGAGGAAGAGTTAAAGGAAGATAGTGGAGGATTGGATCATGACATGCAGAGACAACTAACAATAGGACACAAGAGGAAGCATGAAAATACTTCCCCTCCCAAAAAAGAAGTATGACATAAGGAGGACGTTCATGGGTCATAAAAATATGAGGATAAAAAAGAAGGATCAAGAGTTCATAAGAGTTTTGTGGAGGAAAAAGGACACAAGGAAAATGCACGAGACCCCTCACATCCAGTCAAGAGATCACTCAGAACCTCTCCAGTGAAGACAAAACCAATGAAAAAGAGGAAAAAGTATGTGCCCAATAAGGAGATTGAGGAAGAGAAGTAAAATGGCAATGCACGTATAGTCAAGAAAACACTTGTTATCGATGTGGACGAAGGAGAGCCTCATACACCCGAACCGCAACATGATACAAAAGCGCATGAAGAGCATGAAGATGAAGGAGGCACTGTAGGATAAGAGTAGGAAAATTATAAGGGTGAACCATCGGGTGGGCCTACTAATGAACAAGTGGGCGCAATAGGTGAAGGATAAATTTAAGGTGCAGGGGTGCATATTCCTAAAGGGTGGTTGTTTAGGAGTAATAATGGAGAAGAGATGAATTATGGTATAATCATTCACGCCAGATTTCAGAGCACACTTGAGACTAAAAAGTTATATGGGTGGGATTTAATGGATCTCGAGGCAGTGAATGTGCACACAAGGAAACAACTATCTTGGAGTATGTAAACACATATCGATGAACCTAAATTTTATGTGAAGGAAGAAGCATGTGTCTACAAGAAAATGAAAAAGAAGGCCCAAGCCGAGCACATAACTATTAAGACAACAAAATTTATAGATGAACATGCAAGTAATTCCTTGGACTAAAATGGCAACAAAAGTGGCACAAAAAAACATAGATAAATCGGCCATACTCAGGATATTGCTGGAAGATAATAAAAATCTAAAGGAACAAGTTGAGAAGTTGACCGAGGCACACAAAAAGAATAGGGATAAGTGAAAGGAGATTCTCAATTTTGTGGGAGAACTGGGGAATGACATTATAAACGCACATCCAAACATTAATGAGTAGGTTGAGCAGACATATCAGTCATACTTGCATTTCTTACAGGACTGTGTCCACCTATTGATTAAGAAGTAACCAGGGGTGTAGGTGGAGACTGAGGATGAAATGGATAAGAGGGATAGGACTCATACAATAATAGTGTGTAGAATAGATGGGTATGAATCCATACTACAAACATTGAAGGATGAAATAAAGAAAGAGAACCCGGATTTGAACATGTGTGAAGACCTATAACTGATAGTAAAGACTAAGACATTGATAGAGGAGAATGAAGGCCTTGTTTTAAAGAATAATGAAACTTTAGGGCATGAGGAGAGGATGACCTTACTTGCAGAGAAGCGTGATGCGCTCAAAGTAGCTCGAGACCCTCACAATGAGAGAATAAAGGAGATTGGGAAGTTGATAACACAAAGAATGTACGTAATGGATGGCATGATTTCATGCCTAATGAATGTTATCAAAGTTTTGAAGAACACAGGCAAAGACATGACCTTGGACGAGATGGATGGATTGCTTGGATATATTCTTGTTAAGGAAAATAAGGGGCTCGTTTATTGGAATGAGCTAGAAGCAGATATTAAGAATGAGTACCCTAAAATTTTGTTTCCTACAGAATAATAATGCATAGATTGTTGAAGTATTATTACATTCTTTTGTTTTAGTATGTACATTCATTCTTTACTTCTTTATTATTTATTCTTTGGAGGGATAGGGTAAGAGTACCCATTGTCAGGGGAGGCAATGGCATTATTGTGGGGTAATGTTGAATAGGTGAATTATTTCCTAACTATCAAAGGCACATGAGAATAGGGTGCGCAAGAAGGGGGTGTGTAGGCACACACAAATCTTTGGTGAAAGAAGGGTGTGAATAGGAGAAAAAGAGTTTAGGACTAAGCCATTTTTTTTATGTTATGAGCTAAAAATAGGTTAGAGTGTGCAACATGCTTTGGATAAATACATGAATACTTTAAGGCTATGCGAAGGCTATTTTTGGAGCAAGTGGAAGATCAAGAGTCATGCGGAGTTCAAGCTAATAATAGGATTAATTCATGGTTTATTTATAGATGATATATTAATAAATGAATCTTACGTACTTATTTAGTTACTTTTGTACATGTGTGCATGGCTATTTGGAGAATGCACTTGTAACTTATTTTGAGAGTGCATGGGTGGTGAATGGTAAGTCCCCACCCCTATATATATGTATTGATTTGAATAGTTTTTGTCTCATTAGATGTAATGGAGTTATGTTGTTGGTATGTTTAAGCGCATGAATTTGTGATGGTGTTTATGGTGTATTCAACTTATTCTTTTTTTCATGAAATAATATAATGGATCATTATGGATGGATATTGATCATTGATGTCTCTACTCATGGTTATTATATGGTGAATTTGGTATTAATCCTTATGTGATATATATGTTCTTTATTACGTGTGTTTCCAAATTGAGCTCATAGATATGATTGATAGAATGGAATATGCACTTTGATTATGGTTATTATGAACATGCATGCTAACACCGAGACAAGATAGTAAGAAAGAGGGGATCTGGTACCTTTTTGAGCTTCAGGTGAGTGCTTAGATTTATCTGATTGATGTGCCAATGTGCCTAGGGTTTGAGAGGGAAAATAAGAATACATCATAAAATTTATCGAATTTTCTTACATCCTTTCTATTTCCCTCAGATCCAAGATCTCTTCATCATTTCAGCATCATCTTCAATCTCAGATCAACTTCAAAATAGTGCCTTCAAATCTGAATTTTCTGCATCTCTTTTTGTTCTATATTGCTCCAATCACTATTGATTGTGCCTAACAGTCTCCAGTGGCCGTCAACCCAATCAAGTTTAGTTTATTTTAGCATTTTCCATAATCATATCTGAATCTTATCTTATCTAGTTCATTTCATATTCATTGTTTTAGTCTAGATTCTGCTGCATCTTATCATTTATCCATTAGCACATTTTATCTATGTTTTATACAAAAGTAGGTTGACATCCATCCTAGGAATTTTTCACTTCTCAGGACCGACATTGTCAGGAAACTCACCATCCTATCTACCAATCCTTTTCTGAGTTGAGTTTCTCTTTGTTTTGTAGGTAATCAAGCTCGCTACAAGGAGGATAGTTTGTGCTCGTATCCATCATCATCTCATTTAAAGGAAGTATTAAAACCTCTCATTATTGGAGTTTCTTGTTTTCTTTGTTACCATTTCACTAATCTAAAACAAGATTGAGAAAATCAGCTCAACATTCTAGCACGCTCGGTGGGACCCACCCTTATTTGGTGAGTCTTTTTATTGTTTTCATTCTCATTTCCATATTCCATTCCTCTCTTTCTACTAGCCTTTTAGGTGGGAGATTCTCTCACTTGCATGCATGGTAGATTGTTTTGCTTGGATCAATGCACTTTGTAAAATTAAAATTAAAATAAAAGGAAAAATAGTGTTATCTAGGTATTCTTTATTTTTCCATACTTTCTCTTTTCTTGCATTTTCTTCCCGTCTTTGATTACTTGATTTAATCAAATTTCACATTTCGATTTTGGGACTTAAAAATAACCTCTCCATCCTTTCTTAACAACATAGTCTTATTAAGAGGATGATACTTTGCATTCACTCTTTTCACACACATCAAACTACACATCTTAAACATCTTCTTCCAAGTGGAACTATTAGGATTTAATCACCTAATAGCAAAGCCGCCATGGTGTTCTGGCCATGTTATAAATTTTTGACTATCGGTATATTGGATAAGCACCTGACACCCTTATCACTATGGTGCATGAAGTATGGGGGTAGGCCTTGATATCAGGCCCTGTACCAGTATTCATCATAGATTTTATCCTCACATACATTTGGGTATATCATTGACCCCAACCAAAACCACACAAAACCATCCATAGTTTGGCCACTTCCCAAGTTCCCCTTTGAGCCCCACTTTTCTCTTCTTTCTCACAATCTTCTAATAAACAAGATAATAAAGATTTGTTACATGACTTGTTTGAAATATTGAAAAAATAGCATAGTTTCTTATTTTATAAAAGGCCACATGCCCATTATTGTAAGTTTTCATAGCAATAAAACACTTGTCCTAAGTTTTTTTTGGGTGGAACAATCTATATCCTATTTCCCTAATGTTTACATGTCCCATCCTAACTTCGTCTGTTGATGATTTATAGATTATAACCACCATTTTTTATAAAAAGCTAATTTGGTTTCCATGTCCTTTCCCTACTAAATCATTAAGGGGGGGTGTTGGGGTAATAATGTTATAGTGGGAACTAATCCATTTAGGTGGGCATCAGTCCATTCCTTCATACCACTTGTTTACACTGCATCTGTCATTTCCTTAGAGACTTTAATATACCCCCTGTCAGTCCCTCATGACATGTGTGGAATTCTAAGATCATCCTTGATGTTAATCTAAAAGCTTGAAATAGATGCACCTGTGTGCATACCAATTCTGCCACACTTCTATTTAATAGGGTAATCCCTCACAAAGATTGTATATTGTTTCTTTCGATATCTCATTGTGTATGTGTATGTGAAATCCTTACTTTCACAACTTAATTTATTCTTGCAAAGAATCATGAATGGGCTTTCCAAGGCAGGAAGTGGAGGTGCTTAGATCTCACTAATATTTGTCCACAATCCCTCAATACCCAGTACAATACATTTGAAGTGGCTGATTCCATTACCTTCAAGTTTTCCCCACTATATATCATGTGTTTGTGTTCCTGTATTCTCATTACATCTGTTGTGTTAAATTTTATTCACTAGCATTGGAATTTAATATATTCAATTGTTGACCATATATCTACACTCCACCATTTGAAAAACTATAATTCTTGGACTTAGGACACCCATGTACTAAATCTCATGTCCATGAATAATGTTAATTTACCTGACATACCTCATCCTTAATAAATCTATCCAAATTCCTCCAAAATTCCCCTAAGAAAGTTGAGTTGTCAACTTTACTTGGTATTTCTTAATCGTATCTACTAAAGTATCTTAACTACTAGTCATGGTTATTGCACTCGACTCACGTTCATAGGGTGCACCTATGTGTAATCTTGTTGATAAATAATCTCAATAGTAATCCCTATCTTTTAATTTTGAATACAAATCTCAACCATCTTGGTTCACAATTTCAATCTTAGTATTATAAAAATCAAAACATATGAACCTATTCAGGGAGGTGCATAATAAGTTAAAACAAACCCCCTCCTTGGAAGGTTTAAGGGGAGTTTATGTAGAATATAGATAAGAAGAGTAGCCCATATCATAGAAACCTCATCCATATCCATCTACTTCCTCTCATATCATACAGACCTAATCCACCAATCCCTTAAATTGTCACACAAAGTTACATATTTCTAGATGACATGATGATACATGTCTTTGCTAAACAAAATTGAGCAAAGAGGAGTCCTTAGGATGCTATGCACCTTAGGATATGATGTCTGTAATGTACCTATATGTAATGATAAATATGTTGACAATGTTGCCCATAGATCCTTCTTAATTACCGTGAAACCTTACAATCAACACTGGGAGCTCACATAGGAATTAATCTATAGTTTAACAACAATGAGTTGGCACTCAACATTAGGATCTAGTTATTACCCACCCATTAAGAACGTAATATATACCTCATTTATCATGAGGATATGAATATGCATTATGAGACATTCCCTATGTATGCATTGAGTCTAGCCCATAATTGGCAAAAGGGTATAATGAGGTGTCCCCCTTGACAGTCCCTAATCTCCTTCACTCAGCTCACACAACTATTCGGAGAGTTACTCCTTCCTTATGAAGTATTGTATGGTAAATTGACCATTACAAACATCTAGGGGAATTCATATATTTGATGACAAATTTATCAAAAATATTAGGGCACTAGATGGTGTGGCGTCACAAATGTCAGTTGTCATTATCCCTTGATATTGATTATGATTCTTCATTGATTACTCTTAATTATTAGTCTTGTGAAAGATATTATCACACCCACCCACCTTTGTTTTATACAATGTTATCCCAAATTTCTTATATATAGGTATTCACCATTTATCGCTAAACTCAAATTTTGTGCCAAAGAAAAAGAGCCAATTCAAGATTTAGATATAACAAATCATTGGCATAGGGTTATCTCTAAAATTAGAGACCCCTACTAAGTTTGGTGAAACCACATAAGTTAGAGGTATCAACCAATGCCATCATATTCACCCTAAGAAGACTTATTTAGATCCTTTCATGAATCCTCAGCCAGTGACAGTCCTGTTTAATCTTTAAATACATCCCTATAATCATATTCCCCCAATAGAGATCATCCCTATTTCCGCCAAAATAAATATCCATTACAGACTCAAATCTAAAATCTCTTGAGTTTGGTTGGTAATGAAAAGTCTCACATATCCACACAGATAATTGGAGCTCACTCATCCTAGACCCAATCACCCTAAGTAAAATATAATTGTCCCATCATAAAAATAGGAGCACCTACATATATCATTTGGGCCATACCTTCTCAGTGAGACACCTCCTATAAAATTGGATCATATAAATACCTAATTAGTAGTCATGAAAAAATAAATTCCCATGTAAAAACCAATGAATCATCATAAATCCTTAAGGCAGTTTAAAGTTCCAGTAAAAATTGGGGGCTAGTCTCTAAATCCAAAATGCTATGATCAGATAAATGGGGGAATAAACACCAGTAATTAATTCTCAACATTTTTGGCCAAAAATGGTAAATTTAACATCAACTAATCATCCATATCCTCATATACCACTAAGAAAAAATTAGTAATATAGAAATGAGGACCATCAACACCATCATGGAAAAGGTGCATTGAAACACCCATGCTGACCTTGATATACCAGGTTCTAAAGAAAATATCATCTACAAACCACAGAACCCCCTTATCTAAAAGAACCAATCGGATATCTATTGAAAAAATATCCTCAATGCCTAACTTTAGGAATTTGGAGTGACTCTTCCTCCCAAGAAACATTTTGATTCACATGGGAAGAATCCCTCATGGTTTGATCATAATCTCATTTGCGCTTCATCAGTCATACCCCCATACATGCATACTGAATAATATGTATGTCTCTTCAAAAATAATAGAACAAAACTAGACATGAAATAAAATAGGATGACATCTCTCATTGAAGAGGACCATCCCCTAAATAAACATATGAGTGTACATAGATTCATGGATCTAAACAATTATTCAACCAAATCTATCATCAACAAGGATATTTCCAAATCTTCTTGATCCAGAAGACCTGAGTCATAATCCCACCTTTCACTAGCTCAAGTTCTCTCAAATAATTGCCCCCTATCTATAAAAGAAGAAGATGACCTAATCTTTGATGAACCACACGATGATGATGGGAATGATGGTCATGATCAAGTAGGTACAATCTAAACCAAGATGTTTTCATAACTCAACCATATGCTAGCAATCCCCATAAAAATGTGATATTAGAATCAAAAGTTAGATGGAGTCCATCTTGAGTCATCCACCACTAGACCAAGCTACCCTCAACAATATGGCTTGTAGATGAGGCCATTTATTAGGCCCCGATTAATGAGTATCACTTTGTTGAGCTCATATTAATCCCTCTACATTTTAGGAATACCTAGATTCAAAACCTTGGAATGAAGTCATGAGTGCAAAGTATGAGTCATTGATAAAAAATAACACATGAGTATCTTCTATATCTTTCGCGGCCCTAGCTGAAGACACTCATAGCTTGGTTGCCTCCAGATGGACTTTCAAAATGAAAGTAAAAATTAGATGGCAATGTCACCTGACAGAGCATGACCTTGAAATTTTCATCACTATTCGTATCAAGGGAACACTTAGAAATGAAGTACATTGATAGATTATGGAGACAACATCAACATCATTTCATCCCATAACTTAAGATCAAGACTCAATCTTCGCGAATCCATTGTCTCCCAATCATCCATAGGTCCTTCGTAGATTTAAATGATGAAATGGCCACCGCCTTGGATGTGAAAATTATCCTTCCCATAAATGGATATTTGTAGAAATAAGTATACACGGCTCAACTAAAAGGTATTTGTCATACTTGGAAAATAAGAAAAGGTATGTTAACTCAGTCAAGTAATGTATGACTCTTACAACAATGGATCCTTGCACCATGCATTGCGTATCCTTCCAATATCTGATGAGCATATGCATTCATAATATGATTGTCGTAAGGAAAATTCTATAATGATCTCACATAAATTCCACCCTTTAAAAACATGTAAGGATGAGGATATTGCAATCAAATGATTTGCTTCTTCCTATATTGATGATGTAGTCATCACTTGTATCTCAATGACTAGTTGATTAATCCCTATGAAGAAAAATATCCCAATTGATGAATTCTACATGATTGATCAATATGGGATATTGCACTACGAGTCTTCAGGTTGGAAGTATGGAAAATGAGCATCCCATTCTTATATCTCAAATGAAATATCCACACAAGATAATGACTTGAGTAGTTTTTAGATGATGGAATATACTACATTTTCTACACCTATATGGAGGAAAATATTTAGTTGTCTCATGATGATCCATCACCATCAAGTAGATGCCAATATCTATCTAAATGGTCATTATCGAGTGCTCTACTTCCCACATTGACGTTGATCTCACAGGCCAAACCATACAGTTATGGATATCATATATCTCTATACAGAATTCATGCAAGGGATGAAAGTTACCTCAATCGCTGCGTATGTAAAGTGAAATTTGAGGTATGGGGGCATTATGAACCATAGGATTGCATGATCTAGCATTACAAGACCAATGACTCAATAAGCCTCAGGGAAATTTTAGTGGTGAATATTCGTTTAATTCAATAATATTCTACTGAATTTGACACCTTCTGAAATAGGTGAATCTTTTAGGGTACAAGTTAGAAACCATTTCATCCAAAATCTTCACCATGGGTGACGAAGTCAATGGATAGGGGTCAATATCGCCATGTCCCTTTCAAAATAGTTTTTTTTTCAAAAATTCTCTTCAATACTCACTAGTTGGGACCAGTCATTTTTTTATGCTGATCGGCTGAAAACATATAGCCCCTATGGTCTCATTCTCCCCTAACATTAAAAAATGAGGAGTCCTTCCGGTGAGTATTGAAATTATGCTACCAATGCAAAAATGACGATTACATGTATGTTGTTAGTCAGTAGGCATTGGGGCTGCTACTAGCCTACATAAATACTATATGTTGTTGGCCGGTACACATAAACTATCCTCTATGAGTCCCGACCGATAGATATCAACATTAAGGACTCCACAAGATCCCCCATGTTAGGAAATAAGAGATAAAATATGCGGAATAATCCCTCACATAATCGCAACAATAGAAAATAATATGTAGAAAATATTACAGATCTCTAATAAAAGTGCAGAATAAAAATAACACAACACAAAGAGACAATATTTAATGTGGTTCACCCAATTTGGGCTACATCCACCAAGAATCACTTGCTCATATTTTATTACAAGTCACCGCTCTCTCAATACAATACATAGATTTGTTTGGAGCTATGTTAAACAAACTCTACATAATTCACACCCCAATTCATACACATCTGCAATGTTGCATTATACCTACCATATGCACAAAATCACATAAGTAGACAACTGTTTAAGTAGTTTTAAAAAATTGTGGGTTTCAAAACCATGGGAAAAAAACTATCCCATAAACATATGGGTCAAAAATCCCACCCATATGAGAAAAATCACGATTTCCCAGTATATTAGGCACATTTTGTTTTTGAGGCCAATTTTTTTTTCGAGGGCTATCACCCCCGGACCCCTGCTTGAGGCTCGGCCTAGCCCGGAACCCCCAGCAAGAAATCTATGAAAAGTGTACAGTACTCTTAGTGTACAGTCTTCAACACTTTCACACATGAAAACAGGCTCCACAACCTAACAATATCCCACTTTGAGACTAGTTTTCCTCTGAGCAAAATTCTCAACCCTTCACTAGTTTCTGTGAAGACCAACCAAAGCTGAACACAGATTCAGTTTTTCCCTTGTGACCACCTTGGTCATCATGTCTGTAGGATTATAACTAGTATGGATATTATCTAGCTTAAACTTCTCTTCCTCCAAATTTTTTCATGATGAAATGGTACCTTAACTGTATATGCTTCATCCTAGAGTGGAAAGCAGAGTTCTTAGCTAGGTGTATAGCACTTTGACTATCACTATGTAGCATTCCTTCCTCACGCTTATACCCCAACTCCTCAAGAAATTGTTGTAACCAAATCATTTCTTTGCTTGCCTCTGTGGAAGAAACATACTCAGCCTCTGTGGTTGACAAATCCACTAGCTTCTGGAGTCATGAAATCTAGCTCACTATTGTCCCACCTATAGTGTAAACATAACCTATCGTACTCCTCCTGCTGTCTACATTTATCCAGCCATATCTGAATCTACATAACCACACAAAGTGGTGTCTGATCCACTGTAGCACAAAATTTTCTCCATGGTCCCTTTTAAATACCGAAGGATCCACTTTACTTCCTGCCAATGATCTCTACCTGGATCACTCATAAATCTATTCACCGCTCCCACTGCATGGGCAATATCAAGCCCTGGTACACACCATGGCATACATCAAACTACCAACTACTGATGAGTATGGTACCTTGGATATCTATGGTTTCTCTCCTGCTCTATCTTAGGACACTGCTCCTTTGATAACTTGAAATGGCCTGCCAAAGGAGTCCTAACAGGTTTAGACATCCTACATATTAAACCTCTCCAAGACTTTATTAATGTACTCTTCCTAAGATAAAGTCTAGCTTCCATGTTCCTTCCTATCCCAAGATATCCTCATACCAAGAATTTGTTTAGCTGCCCCCCAAATTCTTCATAACAAAGGATTCACTTAGCTGCTTCTTGATTACTTTTATTTCCTACATGTTTTTACCTGTAGCCAATATGTCATCCACATATAGACACAAGATAATATAACTGCCATCCTCAAATTTTTTTGTATTCATGCAATGGTTAGAATGACATCTAATATAACCTTGCTCCATCATGAAGCTATAAAATTTCTTATACCATTGACGTGGAGCTTGTTTCAAGCCATACAAGCTCTTCTTTAGTTTGCACACCATCTCCTCTTTATCTTTGACCTCATAGCCCTCTGGTTGCTGCATATATAGTTCCTCCTCCAAATCACCATGGAGAAATGCAGTCTTTACATCAAGCTATTCTACGTGTAAGTATTTTGTTGCAAACTATTCCTAGAATAGTTCTAATAGAAGTCATTTTTACTACAGGAGAAAAAATCTCATCAAAATCTATACCTTTTCTCTGTGTAAACCCCTTGACCACCAACTGGGCATTTTATCTTTTCTTTCCTCCTTCCTCTTTGACTCTAAACACCCACTTGGTTCTGTAATGCTCTTTTGCCTTCTGGTAGCTTAACCAAATCCCATGTCTGGTTCTCCATGAGAACCTGATGCTCCTCATCCATGGCTTGCTCCCACTTCTTCATGGCATCTACCTACATTGCGTCATCAAATCTCTCTGGTTCTCCACTATCATTGAGTAATAAATAATAAAGAGAAGGAGAAAAATGTTCAGGTTCTCTTCTTACCCTAGAAGACCTCCTCAATATAGGATTTTGGGGTTCCTATTGAGGAGGTTCTTGAAACTGATTCATGTGTCACTTTTCCATCTGAAAGATCCTCTACCTATACATATTCTTTCTTGGGTTCTTCCCTATTTTCTTGCAACTGCTGCTTATACATGACTTTCTCATTAAAGACCACATCCCTAGATCAAATCATTTTCTTGTCCTTAATACTCCAACATTTATATCCAAAGTCATCACCACCATAACCAATGAAAGTACATTTTTCTGACTTATCCTCTAGCTTGGTCCAATCATCTTTGTCTCTATGAAAAAAACACTTCACATCCAAAGACTATAAGAAATGAATAATTAAATTTCTTACCATACCAAGGCTCCTCAGGTATGCCTCCATCCAAGGAACTTGAGGGTCCTCTATTTATCAAGTCAAGTACACAACTATGCCCACCGCTCTGCATACAACCTCATGCTCCTAGAATGTTCCGTTATTATTTTATTCATCCTTTTTGACACCCCATTCTACTGCAGAGTTCTTGGAACTATCTTTTGCCTATGGATTCCATTCTTAGAATAGTAATCATCAAATTCATTGCTACAATACTCCCCTCCATTATCTGACCTGAGATATTTTAGCTTAAGACCTATTTCATTCTCTACCAAGGCTTTCCATTTAACAAAAGTGTCAAATACATCAAATTTTTTTCTAATACAGTAAACCCAAACTTTCCTTGTTGCATCATCAATAAAAGTAACATAATAACTTGAACCCCCAAGAGATGATACCTGAGCCAACCCCCACACATCAAAATTCACCAACTCTAACTTACTCTCTTTATTTGTAGGTCCAACCTTGAGAAACCTTACTCACTTCTGTTTCCCATATATGCAGTCCTCATAGAACTCCAAACCTATTTCTATATATCTAGGAAAATCCTTCTTTATGATCTCCATGCCCTTATGGCTCATATGACCGAGCCTATAGTGCCACAATGTTGTATCTACTTCTGAAGCCACAAGATTTTAAAAATTAGTGCTATAAGTGGTTAAATACAAGGTTCCAACCTTTTTACGTCTTACTACCACAAGAGCACCCTTGGTAACCTTCCAAGATTCTGCTATAAATATCACAGTACAACTGTAAGCTAGGATAAATGCACTACTAACAAGGAAGTAATATACCAATAATCATACCTCCTCCTTCGCGTTCCATAGAAAACCTTAGAATGGGCTAGGAAACTTAGATTGAGCCCCGATTATGTGATATGAGGTGCTTTTCTTCACGACGGAGTAAGGTCTTCCTGCAACAATGACCCACTTACTTTGCACTAAATGGGTAACAGGACTATGGATTTAGGTTACTTCAAAATGAGGCTATTTGAGCATTAGGGTGAGGTAGAAGGATGTTCTTTGCTCAAAGGATGCAAGAACTTAGATAGGATATTCAATCTTATTCTCCATGTCTTTAGAGGGGAGGGGTAAGGTTGTATTTATAGCCTGGGGGAGTGATTAACTTAGAGTAATTTAAGTAATCTTGATTTTGAAAATGTGGGCATGATTAGGTGAGTGGGGACCACGAAGAATGGGTGAGGATTTGATTTTATATTTTTAATTCATAAGTGGAGGATTTTAGGTGAGTGGGGACCATGAAGAGTGGGTGAGGATTTTATTTTGAATTTTTAATTCAATAGTAGAAAAACATGGAGAATAATGACATGTGGTGAGGATTGGGTTATTTTTTAGATTTTGAAATGGATAGTTAATCAAATTATATTTTATTAATTCAAAGTGTATTTTTGTGGGAAATGAGGAAGGGGAATTAATTGATTTAGGACAGATGTGAAATTAGGGTGTCTACAACAACCATCACTTCCCAACTAACCCACCGATATCATATTTCATTTTAAAGTAGGCACATGTCTGACATCCTTCAATAGCCATGTATTCCCATTCTGCACCTTAAGGTGAACATATCCTTTTCCAACTATACTGCAAGGCTCATCATCACCAAGAAAAACATGCCCAAAATCCCCTTGAACATAATAAAAAAAATAATGCTTATGTAGAGTAGCATGGAAAGAAGCTCCCGAATCTAAAACCCAAGATTCAACAATATTGTGTAAAGATAGAATCAAAGCATCCTAACATACATTACCCATTGCCACATTTTCCTCCTTGTTTTCTTCCTGTTATTTCTTCTTGTCCTGAAGCTCCCAATAGTTCTTCTTTACATGCCTAGAATTTCCACAGTTTCAACATACTATCTTGCTTTTGGATTTTGACCTTACCCAATCTTTCAATTTTCCACAACTTCCTCTATTCTTATGTCTCCCTCTAGTTTCCATTGTCAAAGAATTCCTTGAAGTAGAAGATTCCCCAGATATATTTCTTTGTATTTCCTCACTTAGGATCACCCCTACAACATCCTCAAACTTCAAATTTGAGTTAGCTAGAACCGAGTTTCTTACCGCCATTACCAGACTATTCCAACTCTCAGGTAAAGAGCTCAGAATTAATAAATCCCTAACTTCTTCATAAAATTCTATTGTAACTGAAGCTAGCATATTTACAACCATAATAAAATCATTTAAATGATCTGCTACTGAGCCATTCCCTATGATTCAATACTTGTTATCCTCAGACATCTTCATATTAAATAAATTTTTTATTAAAAATATCTTGTTAGAGGCAGAGGGTTTTTCATACAACTTCCCTAATACATCCATAAGTACTTTTATAGTCTTTTCCTTTGAAACATTAAATAATACCAAAGATGAAAGACACAGTTGGATTGTCCCAAGTTCCTTCCTATCCAGTAAATCCCATTCCACATCCGTTATGCTCGAGGGTTTGTTCACCTTCTCAGCTAACATAATATAAAGATCCTTCTGATAAAGGTAATCTTCCATTTGTATCTTCCAAAGACTAAAATTATACCCATCGAATTTATCAACCCTTGATCTTCCATCATCTGCCATAGCTCCCACTCAAGCTAACAATTTCCCTATGATTCAATACTTTAGCAAACCAAACTAGGCTCTGATACCAATTGTTAGGAAATAAGGGATAAAATGTGTGGAATAACCCCTCACATAATTGCAACAGTAGAAACTAATATGCAGAAAATATTATAGATATGAAATAAAAGTGTAGAATAAAAATAACACAACACAAAGAGGTAGTAATTAACGTGATTCACATAATTTGGGCTACATCCACCAAGAATCACTTAATCATATTTTATTACAAGCCACCACTCTCTCAATACAATACCCACATCTATTTAGAGCTATGCTAAAAAACTCTATAGAATTCACTTCCGAATTCATACACATATGCAATGTTACATTATACCTACCATATACACAAAACCACATAAATAGACATCTGCTTAAGTATTTTTACAAAACCGTGGGTATCAAAAACACCATGGGCAAAAACTGTCCCATAAACATATGGGTCAAAAATCCCCCTCATATGAGAAAAAGCTCATTTCCCAGTATATCGGGAATGTTTTGTTTCAAGGCCAATTTTTTTGGGGGGCTGTGCCCCAAACCCGTACTAATGGGGGCTGCCACCCATGGACCCTCGCTCAAGGCCTAGACTGACTTGGCATGGAACCCTGACGAGATAACTATGGAAAGTGTACAATACTCTTAGTGTACAGTCTTCTACACTTTCACACATGAAAACAGGCTCCACAACCTAACACCCCACATCCTCAAAGTGGGTCAATCCCTTGATCCTTAAGAGCTTGAGTCTTTCACCTCTTGCCTCTCTAAGTATAGAAAATCCTTCGCATGGTCCTACGTTCATATGCCATACCTCGATCCTTCTATCTTTCTCCATAACATCGTTACCATCCCTAATGCTAAGCCAATTAAATAGAAAATTTTCCACATGCATCCTTGCATTACTCTCCTTATTAAAGAATATTTGTAACACCTTCTTTCTACTAACTTCATCATCCCTATTGACTATCCAAATTGTGTTTCTAACATCGTACCCATTACCAAATCCTGTAGAAATCTTTGTATCTACACTGACTTTCGAGATCTAAATCTCACTTTCCCTAAATACAACTTTCCTCTCCCTAACATCGACGAAATCATTGATCTCACCCCTGGCCATGAGATGCTTTCTCTTATAGATGGATTTTTTAGTTAAAATCAGATCCTCATTACACCTGAAGACTAACATAAGACTTCTCTCATCACTCCTTGGGGGACCTTCTGTTACTGTGTCATGCCCTTCAGTTTAAAGAACACAACATCCACCTATTAACACACCATGACATATGTCTTTCATTATATTATCCAAAAAAATTTAGAAGACTACATTGATGAACTCCTAGATAAATCTAAGCATCGACGAGATCATATTTTTGTCCTTGAAATCCTCTTCGTGTGTATTAACCAATTCTTCCTTCATCTGAATCCACCCAAGTGTGTTTTTGTAGTTGTAACCAAAAAAATCCTTGGCTTCATCATTTCTATTAGTGGTATTAAAGTTGACCCCCAAAAAAACCAATCCATCCTTGAGATACCCCATCCTTCTAATCTAAAGTAACTTCACAGTCTTCAAGGCCAACTCAAATCATTTCATCGCTTTATCTCGCAGCTCTCTAGATGTCAACATTTTCACCATATTTTTCACAAAAACATTGACTTTAATTGGGATGAAAATTTCCAAAAAGCCTTTGAGGATCTCAAGCAATATCTTCTATCCCTACTAGTACTCACACCTCTACGCAATGGGGAACCTTTCTATCTTTACATCTCTGCCATTAATCATGCTTTGGGTACTATGTTGGTACATTGAGATGAGTAGGGCAGGGAGCATGTTGTTTATTACATTAGTCACACCCTTCACAAGTATGAGACTCCATACATTGAAGTTTAAAATCTATGTTGTGCCCTCTTCTTCACTACTTCTAAGTTTTGTCATTATCTCCTCAATAAGAAAACCTTTAGTATCACCAAATTTCATCATCTCAAAACCATGCATTCAAAACCTTATCATAACAATCATATCAATCGATGGCTGATGATCATGAGTGAATTTGACATAGTGTTTCTCTCTTATAAATCTATCAAGGGCCAAGATATTGTTGATCAACTAGCCCAAGCCCCTCTTCTTGACAATCACCCTCCTCACAAGAAATTTACAGACAAATCTATATACAAAATTGATCATGAATTCTCTCCCCTCCGGATGACAATTTTATTTGATAGATCTAATTATCGGCAAGAGGGAGGTTCCGATTTTATCATCATTCCTCCTTAGGATACTCATATCCCCATTGCTTACAAGTTTAATTTTGAATACACTAATAATATGGATGAGTATGAAGCCCTCATTTTGGGTCTCGAAACCGTTGTCATGTTTGGTGTCCAAATGATTGATATCTATATTGACTCTCAACTTATCATCAACCAAGTTAAAGGAGCATATCAATGCAAAAATGAGGTCCTTCAAAAAGATAAGGACATCATCGATTTTTTTCTTGAAGCATTCGATTTCTATACCATCCAAACCATTCCTTGGTCATCTAATTTTTTTACAGACACGATGACATATATCACGTCTTTCATCCCATGGGAAATAGAGGAATCCAATATTTATATTGTTGTTAATCGTCTCGATCAACCATCTCATGTCCATGAACTTCCTCGTGTCAACCATATTGATACCAATCATTCGGATCTATGATATTCTCAAATCTTCAACTATCTATCCCAATTTACAATCCCCTCCGACCTATCCAAAAATGTTAGGAGGTATTTTCTTCAATTTGTTAACCATTATGTAATTCTTGGTGATATCCTCTACAAATGTGGCTTCAATGGTATTCTGATACATTGCCTAAAATATCGTAAATCTATCCGTGCTATCTGAGAATTTCTCAATGACATTTGTGGTGGTGAATTTAGTGGCCGTTTCCAAGCATGTTTTTTGAATGGGTTTTTACTGGCCCACCCTCAACCAAGATTGCTCTGAATATATCAAAAGTGTGTCAAATGCCAACAACATTCCAATCTCATATGTACTCCTAGTCATGCCTTGTATCCAACTCAGGATATTTGGCCTTTATCACAATCAAGATTCAACCTCATTGGCCTCATCAATCCAAGATGTTCTTAGCATCATCATCCCATCGTCAACATAATTGAATACTTCACTAAATGGGTGGAATCCATTCCACTCACCTCTAGTAAAGCTAACAAAATTGTTGATTTTATCTATCAACACATCATATTTTTCTTCGATGTTCCTCATAAGATCATCACGAAAAATTGAAAATCCTGTAAAAACAAAGACATTAAGAAGCTCTGCAACTCTTTTAACATCAAGCTTATACTATCTTATCCTTACTATCCTCAAACTAATGGCCAAGCTGATGCCACTAAAAAAACTCTTTGTAATATCCTTGACAAATCTGTTGATAAAATAGGTTGTAATTGGCATCTTCACATCCCTTTTTCTCTATGGGATTATCGGAAAAAAATCCACACCTGTATGGGAACTATTCCTTTTTCTCTCATTTATGGCTATAAAGTCGTTATTCCTCTTGAATTTCAAATCCCATCCTTACGGGTTTCTCTCCACGACTTTGTCTCTGACGAGGACTATTGTCTAGAGTGTCTAGAATAAATTGAATTGTTAGATGAGCATTGCTTAATTACTCTAAAACATCATCATGTCTACCAAGAGGTCATCAAAAATTCTTATAACAAACATCTGAAAGAACACAACTTTAATAGTGGTGACCTAGTATTAAAAGAAAATTAAAATGTCACTACTCTATAAAGGAGCCAATGTGGAAAGTTTTCTCCTAATTAGATTGGACCGTACATTATCACACATAAATATGGGTCTGAAGCTTATTGTTTAGCATCTCTTGACAGTAAACCAAATACAAAACCTCTTAATGCCGTGCACTTACGACCCTTCTAATGTTAACATACCTACCAATGCGACCTTAGTCACATCCTAATATCTTGCTTCCATCACATGCATTTTTCATCTCTCATCGTAATTATTTGAAATTATGTGGTCTACTATCACTTTCTTATCTATGACCTTAAATATGGGCAACATGAATTTTCCCATAACATAATCCTTATGGACAAGTTCCTCCTCCTAGGTAGGAACCATGTAATCATTACATCCATCACCATCTTATCTACCTATTGGAGCCATGCTAAGGGTTCACAGGTGTCACTTGCACATATTTTCATCCCCTCCCCAAGTGGTGTACTTGGTTATCCCTATCTCTATCATAAAGAGTCAAAATAATTAGATGCTTGTATCAAAAGATATCATATCCAAAAAAATAATGCTCCCTCGAAGGATAGTTATTTTTACAAAAGAAAAAATAATTTCAAAAGTATATATTACTCCTTTGAAGGACAACTATCATATATCTTTCCATATAAACAAGCAAAGAACTCAAAATCTAAAAGAAAAAAATTGAAACGTAGACCACTCCCTTGAAGGATGACTACTATCTTATATCATGGTGGTGAAGGCTTCCCACATCGATCAACCTTCCAAATATCTAAAAAATCAAATGAAAATTTTCCAAAACAAATATTTCGCTGAAAGCTTCATGCATCGATCACCTTTCCCATTTGCAACAAACTTCATGCATTGATCAATTTGCATCATATTGCTCAGAGCTGGGGCATAAACTTAGGAATATCACCTAACGAGAAATTTTTTTCCCTATACAATCTCCATCTTAACCCCTTTGTCATGTATATAGTGGGTTTATAAACATACATTCCATCCTTCCCTCCCGATCTTAAGTTTGAGTAATTATCGTTAGTTATGTGTTAACACATGTCAATGGTCATAAGTGTAATACTTTGCATTGTTCCCTTTCACGTTTCACCTCCAATACTATTCAAAATAATCTTTTCTATGTAAACTCATCTCAATGATGAAGTGTAATTTCATAGGATTGGGACACCCTTTCAAGGTTGCACCCTTTCCCACGACACTGTCCTAGCTTTTACATATAAACCTAATCAATCTATTAGATCATTTACTCTAAATCCAACATATATCACTAACATTTAATTAAGAAAATATTGAAATAAATATATGCCTAAATTTTATTGCAATGAAGCAGTAAATGAATAAGAAATGAAGTAAAAAATTTGACTCAAACAAATAAACAATTAATATTTACAACCCTAAGTGCGAATGAGGAGATAAAATGACTTAGCCATTTCACTATGATCCCGAAGGTGCACAAAACCGATGAACTAGAAAATCTAAAGTGCAGAAAAACACAATATAACCCATAAAATGAAAAGGTGTTGGAATATACTAGACTAGGGTGATTGGAATGGGTAAGGGGTGCCTGCAGGTGTTGCAAACCAGTTCTGGGTGCCTATGACTTCTTAGAACCTCTAGGAAATAGCTTTGAATGGTTGAGAGATGTTCATTATCCTTCACTTCTTGTCGCTAGTAAGTCACACAATGGACATAGATAACACCTGTAACCTACAATAAAGGAATGACCTGTAGAAACCCTCAAAAGCACATCATGTCTCAAATATAAAATAATGCAAATGAGGGGTTGGACTATCCTCACCTATTAAATAAGTTATCTTATGACTAATTACTGCAATCCATTTCAAACCCAATGTAGTTCAATATATGTGTGTGCTGAATTGTGCCCTAGCATGGCTCTCGTGCATGTCTCACTTGATAGCGAACAAGTAGCTAGATGTAAGAAATGTAAATATATGTGTGCATGAAAGAATGAACTTCCCCTCCTATAAAGTGTATGTAAAATAATGAAATCCCTTGTCCCTTTTATGGAGCTAGAATGACTGCCTCAATGCTCTAGAATAGCCTTTGGATGCAACCTTAGGTGGTGGTAGCTAATGCTTAGTGCTTGGTCCTTTATTATGATCACATAAATTTATATTTATATGATTCCGTTGCTTTAATTTCATAACTAACCCGACTACCAAAAAAATAAGATTCCCAAACGGATAGAAAGGACCCAAAATATGTGAACAAAGTACAAAGAGGTCGAGGGATCCTAGAGGGGACATGGGCACCTGAAACTGGTGTCCTGGTTGGGCAGTGGTGTCCAAGATAAGAAATTCCTACGTATAAAAAGACAGTCTGGGATGGAAAGAGTGTAAGATCAATAAAGGCAATAGAAATCAAATAAAGATGGCCAAAAGAAAAGGATCAATTATTACTTTTATCACTTAGAAATCTTATAAATAGTAGTGTGTGATCGGGACTAGATAGATACCCAAAGTGCGTGATTTAGTGTTTACATTTTCCCCCACTTTATGTTGTTGAGTGAAATAATTGATAATATAAAGTAGATAGAAGATGTGTACCTGATAACCATGTAGACTAATGGTGAAAAACGTGCACAAAGACAAGGAACAATATGGAATGATAAAAAAAAGTGAAGCATGGAAGCTAGAGAAGAGGAAGTGAAAAAAGATGATGCTAATGATGACCCTAGGGAGAGAGCGCATGTGTATATGTCGCATGTGTACTTGTTTTTGATGTCGATGTTGGTGTGATTGAAATTTTACTTGATGTTGTGTAATGATGTGGGTTGATGTAACTATTGCTTCACATAAGGACGAACCTGCAAAAAGAGAAGAATGATCAAGAATTCAAATACATGAGTATATGATAAAAACAAGTAAAAAGTATGTAAAGAAATATGTGAAAATGCAAAAAAGAACATGTGGACCTAATCCATGATGACTGAAAAGTAATAGAAAGGATCCTGTAGATGATGTAGAAGAACAATTTTTTCAGGCGATCTCATGCCAGTTACATTATCAACAAGTTTTTTGGGTGATGTCACACCAAGAACTAGAAGAAGTTTAGGGAGAAGAGTCTGGTGTCATCTTCCAACCTTTAAATTCTTCCCGAAATGTATAACACCACTGCAAATTGTGTGTAAAAATTTGATCTGGTTCAAACAATTCCAATCCAATGCGATAGTCAAAAATGTTGTGCAGTACATGCATGCCAAGTGCTGAAGGACTATCTGTCTTGTAAAAGCCTCTGTGAAAATGTTGAAAATGGTGATGAAATTAAAAATGTTTTGGTAAATGCCCCTTGATCATAGGCGTCTAGGAAGGGTTCACGGCCCCCAGGTGCTACTGTCTTGGTCTGGGCGATAGTGTCTGTGTTGTGCTGAGGACCCAAGTCATATTTTTGAGCCTTGTCTGAAACTGAAGACCGTGTATATACCAGTATGGAAATGTTTTGTGTGATGACTGTGAATTGTTGTATGGGGTGACTAATTCACCCAATGATTCCCCCCTTATTTGGGGTGCATGCGATGTTGCTAAGGAGTATGCAGCCCAAAGGAGGACCGAAATGATGAGCTAAAATTGATGTCGTGTAGGGGGAGGGAATGTGCTTGGTAGAAACCAAGACACATGTAAGGAAAGTGGTTAGGAAGTAAGTGTTTTTCACTGTAGACGACAAAATGCAAGCTAAGCATGCAAAAATATGGTGTGAAACATGTAATAAGACAAAGTAGACCACGAAAATTGGGTTTCAAACATGGGACATCCCTCACGATGTCGCAAGAAAATCAAGGCTGTAATGGCCGAAAAACATACAAATAATTAGAGAACAAACAATACATAGAGAAAAGCCCGCAAATAATGATAGATAAGAGCAAGAAATGTAACACACACAACCATGGAGGAAAATAAGCATGCAAAGCAAAAGCTACACATGAAGCACTCGTAAGCATGTTAGAAAGATATAAAGTATGTCAAAACTTGTATAATCCAATATAGTAATATGTTGAAAAAATGAAACAATAACACCTGTACTGTATGAAAGTGGGTGCCCCAAGATCCATTGTGGGACTGGTATGAGGTACTGCACCAAGCATCCCATGTTATGTGTATCGATCTGTGTAGAGTCTGTCATCATAACTAGAAGGAAAGTGAACACAACATGTGTATATAGAAATAGATAATGACCATACAAAGTATCTGTATAACATGTGTAAAAAGTGTACATGTAAGCATAAGTAAGCAAGATTAAATGCAACCAAGATATGTAGTATGTTGTGAGATGCGTGAGATGGAATGAAATGTAGTATGCATGTGATAGGAGCAACATACTCCCCGAGTGAATGTGAATGAGTATGCATGAGATGAGGTTCATTTGTACATGCCCCATCAAAAGTCAAGAATGAACCATAGAACAAGAGTGTGTCATCGGGAATGGTTTGATAGTGTGCTACAAAATATGTGATTGTGAAGCATAAAGCATAAAGAGTGAGTGAGTGTGGTGAGGTCTATTTGAGTTGTAGACCCTTATTAGTCAAGTATGTACCCTAAAACTAGAGTGCATCATAGGGTGATGACCATAACATGTAAAAGTAGATGCCAAAAAGATATGTAATGAATGCGTAGAGTAGATGCTACATAGAAAGAGATGAATGCACAAAATGTGTAGTGTGTAGTGTGTAATTTGTAACTTGTAGTGTAGTGTGTAATGTAGTGTGTAGTGTGTAGTGTGTAGTGTGTGAGGTTCATGTGTATAGGATGCCCTCAACATTCAAGTGTGAACCAAAGCACGAGAGTGTGTCATCAGGTAATGATGATGCAAATGTATTAAGACGTGTGAGATTTCTCAAATATGTGAAATATGAATCATGAAACATAATAGTAGAAAATGATAGCCACTTGGTGATGCTAGAAGGGGGGAAGAGTAAGCGTGATTCCCCCCAAGTGTATGATGATGAATATCTATGCAAGGATGCGAGAGATACCATGCCATTATGAGAGATCATTATTTTTGTCATGATAAGATAGAGAGACAATACAATGGTAGGAAGAAGTAACAGTAGGACCATGTGATGGTGGTGGAATGTGAAATGTGTCTTGGTCATTAGTAAAAGGAGTAGTTTCTTTGAAAAAATTTATTGGCTGGAGCTTATTTGGGATTGATGACGTTGTAGAAGACTCGATGGGAAAAGTAGGTGGAATAATTTTGAGAGGTGGTTGCATAGGTTGACTTGGTAATGTTGTAGAAGACTTGAGAGGAGGAGGTGCTAAATTGATTTTGAGAGGAATTTGTTTAGGAGGAAATTGAATTATTATAGCAAGAACTTGAGTAATGATGGCATGATGCTCATTAGACATAGCCAAATTAGATTTAGGAACCTATTGATATGTAACAATCAGAGACGACCATGTAACATGATGTTGTGCAGTGAATGAGATAAAACCTTGATGCTTAAGATGATTTATTCTTCATTGTAAAACATAACAATCATTGTCATTATGTCCATTAATTCAATGATAATAAAAAAATGGGAGACTTTGATATTTGACTAGCGGATAAAGAGGATAACAATGAGTAGTTGGGAAACTGATCAACTGATGAGCGATGATCAGCGGAAGAATATCTTGTTGCTTAGCATTTAAATCAAACTTTAGAGGTGTGGGGAGTAGTAAAACTTGGGGTTCATTGATATGAGCACAAGTAGAAGACATAAAAGTGGGATGAGATGTAGTAGAGGAACTAACATGAGCCTGAGAAATGTCCTTAAGATGTTAAATTTCAGATTTAAGAGATGTAATCATGGATTCCATGGCCTAAAATTGGCCTTGAAATAAATAATGAAAAAATTGAAGTGATGGAAAAATAAGTTGATGGGAATTAGAACCAAGAGATTCATTAGAAATATGATTGAAGATAGCATTAATTTGAGTAGGTGGTGTATTACTAGGAAGATATATAGTGTTTAGGGATTTTAGAAGAACATCATTGGAAGATGGGTGCATTCAAAGAAATTGATACAAGGAGACTTGAGAGACCTTATGAGCCATGATAGAAGAAAGACGAGGATCCAAACATATTTAAATGAGACGGGTTCACCAAAGGATTAAGAAAATATTGAAATAAATATATGCCTAAATGTGATTGCAATGTAGTAGTAAATGAATAAGTAATGAAGTACAAAACTTGACCCAAGAAAAAAAAAATTAAGATTTAAAACCCTAAATGCAAATGAGGAGATAAAAGGACACAGTTGTTTCTCTATGATCCTAAAGGTTCAAAAATTGACGAATTAGAAAATCTAAAGTGCAGATTATGGTAATAAAACCCAAAAAAAATGTAGAGGTACTATAATATGTTGGACTGGGGTGCCTGGAATGGGTTAGGGGTGCTTGCCGGCACTGCAGACCAGTTATGGGTGCCTATGACTACTCAAAAATTATGGGAACCAGATTTGGACGATCGCGAGATGTTTGTTGTCCTTCACTTATTGTCACTAGTATGTCACATAATGTCTGTAGATGTTACCTATAACTTGCAGTAAAGGAATGAACTACAAAAAACCTCAAAAGCACATCAAATCCCAAAAATAAAATAATGTAAATGAGGGTTTAGACTATCCTTAGTTGTCAAACAAGTGATCTCATGACTTATTGTTGCACTACATCTCAGAATGTAGTTCTATGGGGGTGTGTGTGTGGAATTGTGCCCTAGGATGACTCTTGTGCGTGTCACACTTGATAGTAAAAAAGTAGCTAGATGTAAGAAATGTAAATAGATGTGTGCATGAAAGAATGAACTTCCCCTCCTATGAAGTGTATGTAGAAGAATGCAGTCCCTTGTCCCTTATATGGAGCTATAATGGATGCTTGAATGATCTATAATAGTCTTTAGATGCAACCTTAGGTGGTGATAGCTAATGTTGAATGCTTAGTCCTTTATTATGATCACATAAATTTATATTTATATGATTTCATTGATTGAGTTTCATAATTAACCTCAAAAAGGCTGACTACCAAAAATATAAGATGCCTAAATGACTAGCAAAGACCCAAAAGATGTGAACAAAGTACAAAGAGGTTGGGAGCACCTGTGGCTAGTATTCTGGCTGGGTGCTGGTGTCTAGGATGAGAAATTTTGAAGTATAAAAAGAAAGACCGGGCTAGAAATATTGTGAAATCAATAGAGGAAATAGAAAGTAAGCAAAGATGGTCAAAGATAGGGATCAATTAGTAATTTTTTCACTTAGGAATCATATGAATAGTAGTATGTGACCAGGACTAGATAGATCCCCAAAGTGTGTGATTTAGTGTCTACAACATCTAATCAAATTCCCATACATATAATCAAACCATCATCATTCCCTGCATCTAGACATATTACCATCCATCACATAATTTGTTCTAACTTACACATTTAAATCTATCACATCTATTCTAATCTAACTCATCTCATATTTATCATCTATCACATCATTTCTTAATCAACATCTATCATTAAATTACATCATTTAATCCATAAATCCATATCCATGTCAACGTCTAATCATTATAAGCA
This sequence comes from Taxus chinensis, assembly GCA_019776745.2. Lineage (NCBI taxonomy): Eukaryota > Viridiplantae > Streptophyta > Pinopsida > Cupressales > Taxaceae > Taxus > Taxus chinensis. Next base: position 745,700,156 of record CM034149.1, read on the forward strand.
AAACATCACATCATTATTATAATCAAATCACATATAAATCACAACATCACATTGATGCGGGAGCATAACTTGTAGAGACTATAACTTTTTATCCGACTGTTGGATCATCTTGAAATTTTAGAAGGTGGTAGATATACACTAGTACTATTATGGGGTTAACTTTTCTTGTAATATGGGCCATTTGGGCACATTTTCAGGTCCGGATTCCTTCATCTAGTTGCCTAAAATTGGCTCCGAATGTTTTTTTTCCGCTTTTGATTAGGTCTTAGAATTTTAATAACTTTTTTTGTACTTATTAGAATAAGTAAAAATATTGCATGAGCCTTAATTTATAAAGGCATATTTGGCATGAAAATTTTGGGGCCCATCCGAGTTGTTTTGCTAGTAGGTAATTTTTGGCATTTTAGGGTTTATTTAACATTTTAGGGTTTTTAGAGTAGATGTGAAATAAAAGGAGGATTGTAATGATGTAAATGATTAGTGTGGATTATAGAATGAGAAGAAAGCTATTTTGAAGCTCCTGGTTTTTATTTACAAATATATTTATGTGTGTTTTGGAGGTATTTCAACCTCTTGGAGTTGGATTCACATCACAAATGGCAGATGACAGTGACAGTGGAGGATGTGTACCATATTCTAAGGTTTTCGATATAGGGGGATCCCATAAAGGTGACCTAGCTAATTCATCATTAAACCAACCCTAAAATATCATTCTCCATTATCTTTCACCATATCCCCCTTCCAAATTATCTTTTCTTCCAATTTTGACTTGTGTGTTATTCATCATACACATTTATATGTCCCATCGGACTTGCCTCAATATCTTTAATCTCCTTGCACATCCTTAATCACATCTAGCATCCTACTCAATGTTCATCTTCATGTCCCTCTTGGGGCACAATATTTCATTCTAAGCCCACCATTGCGGCCATATTTTATTTTCATCCCACCCGAACGTATATTATTGATTCCTCATATATGAAGGATATCGCATTTGATTTTTCCCCAACATTTTTTCAGACCATTGTCTTGACCATCCTTGCATTTGTTTGCAGATTTTTTTTTTTTATGTTTGACTTTGGCCCATTGGTCCCATAGATTGCACATCCATTCAAGTGGATTCCCATTGGGCTCCCTCCATATTGTTGTGATTTTCACTGACTCATAAGTCCATAGGACATTGCCATCGTATCCATTGAGACCATGGTTTTTTTCCTACTAAAGTGACTTCAAAATCACCACCATATATATATATATTTTTTTATCCCTATCCACTTGGAACATCTTCTTTCATCTCCCCTCTTTTACTCATCCTTTCCACCCTCTCTCCCTTCATCTATCTCTTTCAAACTAGTGATCAATTCTTCTTCATCTCATCTATCCCTAGTTTGAGGGGGAGCAACTCAACCATCATTATATTCTATCACTTTTCATTTTGTTCTCATGGTTTGCCCAATGAAAACCAATCGACAAAAAGGAGAAAATGTAGACACCAATTTTTGGTATCCCTATCCCTCACCCCATGTTCGCTCCCCTTTTATGTCATTCCTCACATACATATCTCTCTTCCCATTCAAATTTCCCCCTTTATCTCTTAATCCCCATCATTTATTTTATTCAACGATAAATTAATCCCTAAATATCCTTAATCATCTCTAAACTTATTTATTAACCCTTTACATCCTCCCTAAGCACCCTGTTTATCATCCCTATGCTCCCATCTACCTCCATCTAATTATTTCTTATCTCCCAAGTACCTTTTATCTTCCATAAGCATCCCTAACCCGTATTTACCACTCAAATCCCTAATCCTGTCTCACAAGGGTTCACTATCTCAAGCTAGTCACATTTCCACTACCTAAATTAATAGACCATAGTAGTTTCCGATGACCCATTTGGGCCACCGTCAACCATATAAATACAACCATACGCCTCCTCTCATCAGGATGTAATTTTTGAGACTTCGATATTTCTTGCGATCTTGTCTTCATTTCTTCCTCTTCTTAACCTCTCTCATCACCACCTTAGCGCTACTTGGGATATTGTACCTCATCTTTGGAGATTTAAAGTTATCTCTTTGTTTGACATCATAATCTTACATCCTTAGATTCCCCATTACCATCCCATCATTGTCCCTCATCACTTTTGCAGGTTCATCAGCCATCTCAGAGCTCCTCCATTGCATCCGTCATCTTTTATTTCTTTCTGCACATCGCCATTTTCATCCCTTAAAGCTTAGATCCCCTCCAGGTCACTGTTGACCTAGTCCACATTTGGTTTGTTTCCTATCATCGATTCTATCATCTATCAATTTTATGATCCCACAGTCACTTAGATCTTCCAATATTTCCATTTTTCACACCTATCAAGTCTCATATCTCACTTGCATCACACCCAGTCACCTTTGATCTGCCCCAGTTGTCATCGATCTGATCAATAGTTTCCATTCTCTCATCAGATTTATCAAATTTTCTTGCATATTATCTATTTCCCTCATATCCAGGATCTCTACATCATCTCAACATCATCTTAAGTATCATATCATCTTCGGAATAATGCCTTCAAATCTACCTTTTCTACATATATTTTGGTCTGCACTGCCCTAGTCACCATTGACTGTGCCTAAAAGTCTTGGCCTGCCATCGACCCCGCTCAAGTTTGGTATATTTTATCATTTTCCATAATCAAATCTGTATCTTATCTTATCTAGTTCATTTTAGATTCGTTCTTTCAGTCCAGATTCTATTGCATCTTATCATTGATCCATCATCACATTTTATCTATATTTTATTAAAAAATTGGTTGACATCCATCCTAGGAAGATTTCACTTCTCGGGACCAAAATTTTTAGGAAACCCATCATCCTATCTACTAATCCTTTTCTGTGTATAGTTTCTGATGCAATATTTTTAGCAAAAACTTAAAACGGTCATAACTTTTGACCCGAGTGTCAGTTTGAGCCTTTTTTTTCTCAAACTGCTTGTTTTGATGAGATGAACACACTTTTCAACCCACCCTGCTAGTTGGATCCATTTATGGCACATTTTCAGGCGTGAAATCCACCATCTAAGGGCAAAAAATTAGGATTTAAGTTGTAATTCAATTTTTTCCTATTTTAAGGCATCAGTTAATTTTAGTCTCTTTAATGCATAATAGGTTAGAAAGTTGGAAATTAATCTAATTTAGGAATGTAGAAGATGTGTGTCAATTTTTTTTCCCGCACGAATAGGCATGCAAACTTATTAAGAATAACAGGTTCCTACAAACTACTAAAAATATTAAATTTTGCCACCTAGAGTAGATTTAGTCAAAGTTAGTTAGATTTTTCTTGGGAACTCAGGTTGGGAGTTGTTTTCTTATTAAAGAAGCATTGTAATTCATCATGGAATAACTAAGAAGAAGATTTATTTTCTTTGAGTTCAAGATAGTTACAGTATATCGAGTGTGTGTTTAAAGTTAGCTACATTGGTTTCTCTAGTTGTTGTGCAGGTAATCAAGCTCGCTATGAGGAGGATCTTTTGTTCCTGTATCCATCATCGTCTCATCTAGAGGTAGCCTTAAACCCTCTCATTATTATAGTTTCTTGTTTTGTTTGTTACCATTTTACTAATCTGAAACAAGAGTGAGAAAATCAGTTTAACATCATTATAGATGAAGTCACATGCCTTTTCCTATTTCCCATGTCAATAATCCTTTGTTACAACTGTAATAAAAAAAGTAAAGTGAATTCAAAGAATCATGTAAAAATTTCTTCTAAATCCTCTTATTGTCTATTTCAAATGAAAAACCATACAATAATGTTGTTTTAAGTTCCTAGGGAAAATTCTCAACTGGGATAAAGGTGAACAAAGTTGCGAGTTTCACTAAGAAACGTGAAAAATAAGAACACCACTAGTTCAAGTCTTCATATGCTAGCGATAACAACACTATCGATGGAAAATTTAACTTATCATTGAGAGTATTGCATGAAAAGGAATTCCTTCTAAATCTATCTCTAGAGTATGTTGCCTCACAATTTTTCATGCCTAACCTCCTTTTTTCCTTAAACTAGTTTACAAAAATGACCCATGGTCCATATGTGAGTTTTCAAAACATAAAAAAGGAGAAACATATTTCACTCTAGTTTTTTTCCTTTCCCTATAATTCTCCTCCCTTTATCTTCTTCTTTAGCACCCTTCTTCCTTCTACAATATTTCCCCTTTATTAGACTCTCTATAAATATATCTATTGTACCCTTCATGTGTAATTTCTAGTTAATATTCCATGTGAACATACCAAAATTTTATTGTTTAAAAGACTTTCTATGAAATGTGTAAATAGGTATCAACTGTTTTTTATGAGACTTATTTGTGGCAAGGTGAGGTTACATGAGGATAAGAAATTATCAATCTTCTTTAAAACATTTTATCCAAAAGTATGTTTTCTATGAAAACAACCCTAATAAATACACTTTAAATCATTTTATCCAACGGTTTGTTTTCATTCATAGGGATAAGATATATATAGTTAGAAGATAGGTAGAAAGAAATAGATGTAAGAGTCATTGAGAAAGGCTCTATAAAAATTTTAGACCTACAATTCTTCCATTTTTTTGGGGTTGCTTCAGTTTTTTTGTATTTTTTTTGGTGGTTTGTAGTCTTTGTGCTTGGTCATCCCATGTGTATTTGTATGTGTCTTTGTTTCAACATTTATTTATTTAATGGGTTTTTAGTCATGTGATCATTCTATGGTTGGTTTTGTTTTGTCTATTTTTTATATAATGGATATTTATATAATAATTATCTTAAACAATATATACATATATTTTTGGGGGTGGTGAATATGTGTACAACACATTTTTTTCTTTTGAATCTTGGAGTAATGTTGGAGATTCAATTTTGGATTTTTTTTCCATTAAGTTTTTTGAGAAAATAGGCTCAAATAAATTGACTCAGTTTTCTCCAAATTTGAATACTTATATGATTTTCAATTTTCTTATTTTTCATGTTAAATTGGATTAATTTCCCATTTCTCAATTTTCGTAAAAATTTTTGTACACATTAAAATCAACATTAAAAAACTGAATTTAAAATGATGGTAACTAATAAGAATAGAGAACAATGCAAAACCATCAAGAAGACAATTATTTCTAAAGAATAGGAAAGGTCAAGCATCCAAGGTTACTCTATATATTGTAATAATTTCTCATTGGGAATAAAAATCTTTCTCTTCTGATGATGAGTCCCATAGTTTGACTTGAAACATCGAGATTTATTGTTTCAAATGCAGTGTATCCAGAATCTCCTCTTTAAAAAAAATGCAAAACCAATTGATAACGAAGTTCACCCTTGCTAGGCTACATATCCGGGTTCAGAAAAAATCTTGAACCACTTTATTACTAATGCAAATTAATTTCTGTACAATTTTTACATCAATAACAGATTTGGTATGCAAAACAAAAAAATACCTCTATTGTACCTTCTAGGAAAGTTTTGGCTCTGTTGACAATGGCCTTCCTGCAATCTTTCTGTAATGAAAAAGGATGATTAATTCTCTCTAATGAAGAGATATCAATTCTCCATAATGATGATAATCTATTAGTTCTCCGTAATTAAGAGCAATAAAATATGTAATATCAATGATATATAAATTATTCATAATAATAATGGGATATCTATCTCTCGTCACGAGGTAATGTAATCTCTCTAGTGATGGGAAATTAAAAAAAAATCGTTACAAAAAATATATTATACTCCGTAATAATGGTCTAAGAAAATATCCCTCCTTTACAAAGGCAATACAACATCTCTCTAGTGACAGGAAGATAAAGCATCTCCTTTATTGAGGAAATAAATATTCTCTTTAATAATAGGCTAAAAATTATCTGTAATGATGATGGGTAGTACAAATTATTTTTAAAAGTGGATCTATGCATAATAGGTCTCCATTCTCCTGTTATGAAGCTACACTAGTTCTCTGTAAACCGGAATCTCCACATCAACTTGGCAATCAAAATCTCCTTTTATAGAAAAAGGGCTCCAATATTAATAAATATTCTTAACTCCTCACCAAACATCTCACCTCGAGGCTTGAGCTTGAGTTCTCAAGCTTAATCCTCCAAGCTTTAGTATTTGGATGCCTATGCATTCCCCCTTTATATACTTGCTTAGAGGTTGTAATACTAGGATATAAGCCATATTCTGTGGCTTGAATTAAGATGTGGGAACATGGCATGATGGTTAAATCCCATGCGTTGGGCACAATAAGTAGGCAACTCAAATCTTGTAGCTTTGTCTCTAATTTTTTTAGTTTGCCTCTATTTTGACGGGGATAAAATCCCACATACTCCACACTGTGAACTGTTTAGGGCTTTAAAATCTACGATCGATGGGGATTTAGACTTGGCATGACCACTCATTACCTTGTTTTGAATGCTCAAAGGGATTTTCATGTTAGTTAATTTGTTGGCCGCGACGAGTTACGTGGCCTTGAGACTTGGGCTCGACGAATGTTGATTACTCACCTTCATCGTGGTGATAGTTGTGGTGATTTGGTGGAATTTGACTCACTGGTGAATTTAACTTAAACTTAGATGTCCATTGCATTGTAACTCGATGGCAATGTTAGTGAGTTAGCTTAACTCTCTTGCTATGAAAAAAAAGTTGACCCCACCAATTGTAGACCCCCAACCGATACAAAATTCAGCCCCGCATCTCCCCCCCCTAACAAAAAGTGGATTCCACTAGCTACTGGGCCCCATATGGGTCCTCTCTGGGTCCCCCTCTTGAAAAATGTGGACTCCACTAGCTATTGGGACCTACATTCGATCATCAAAGACTGGAGGCTAAAAATGAAATCCATTTTTTTTCCAATTTCTCTTTTCCACGTTGATACACCATTGGTTCATATGGAAATCTTGGCTGTCATAACGCATCCTTCTCTCTCTTTTCTTGTTGATGTGAATCTAGTGTGGGTCATAACTTCTACCTACAAAGTCAATTGTGTCCCATTCAAAGTGTGATGAAAGGATCTTAACAAGATCTTCTGTAAAATAAGTTTCATAACTATTGCAATTAATTTGACCTATGGGTATCCACTGCATAAGGATGTACTATCCCATATGTTACAATGTATCCCACACATTTTTTACACCGATCTAGGTGTGTTATTTTTAAAGTGTCATGGTTTGTTAGTGAAGATTTATGACTACAATATCTTCATATGTCAGTGCATTGATTGAATGAATCTTGGTTATTAGTGGAGTGTGAGATAAGATTTATTTTCCAAGCTTTATTGTCTAAGCAAGTGGACATCATTCTTATATGGCCCCTTTAGTCATGTGACTTGTCTTTTCACCCATAACTATTGTGGGTGAAAGTTGTTCTTTGAATTAATTTTCCCATCGATATCCAAACTTGCAATAAATGTAGTACTCTAGAACACCTTGCAATTGGAGCAATTCCATACATATATCTATGGTTGTACTGCCTCTAGTTGCACCTTCCTAACCTTGTGCTCTATGCTAAAGAATAAATACATCTCAATTTTTCTCTAGATAGATATGTTGGCAAGGAAACTATGTACAAAGCTCACTTGCTTGAATATGAGCATGATTCCCTTTCATCCCCTTACTCGATTTGTGACATGCCATAAGCTATAAGGAGCAATGGGTATGACACTAACATTATATGACTATTGTTGATAAGCTATATTGTGCATAACTATTCAATCTACTTCTACTACAATGTAAAGTGAAGGTTATAGCCCTTTTCGACATCCACCCAACCCAAGATAATATGAAAGACCATGATTGTGGGTTATTCACAAATGAGTTTGGAAAAGAGGCCTTGGAAATTTTCAAGTAAATTTATTAGGTGTAAACCTTGACGTCACACCTTTTTTCCCTCCTCCCATCCAGTCCTATAAATGGGGTTGTTTTGAAATGAAGGTATGGAAAATTTTGAGGAGATTTGAAATTTTGTATGTTGTAAATGTGATATGTAGCACCTCCTACAATAGACCCTCCAAAAATACCAAAAACTTTAATATATTATTGTGGAAAATGGATGGCATTAACTAGTCATGGAGTGGAGGGTTGTTTGAAAAATTCCCAAACAAGACATGGATTGGAATTTGATTGAGTAGTTTTGAGTAAAGATGAAGAATGTGGATGTTAGGGGTAATGACGCGAGTCTTGCTAGATATGTTATGAGATGACACCTCCACTTCATGTTGCTACCATCATAAGGGTGTCACTTAGTTCTTTCCTTTGTTTTTTTATTTTTTATTAATACTAGGGAAGAATATATATATATATATATATATATATATATATATATATAGAATGCTTATGGGGTGGTGAATATCTATACAAATGGTTTTCCTTCTATACCTTTGAACAACACTGAAATTTTGATTTTATAAATATTTCTCTAGAATCTTCACTTCTACAACAACTAAATCATTTTTGATTGGGGTGTTTTGAGGGTTGGTGTCCCTAATGACTTGATGCATCCCACACACATTTTACTAGAATCTTCACTTCTACAACAACTAAATCATTTTTTATTGGGTGTGTTTTGGGGGTTGGTGCCCCTAATGACCTGATGCATCCCACACACATTTTACTAGTAATATTTAAATTTTTTGAAATTATTTTCTACGACCTACAATATGTGTCAAAATATATTCTTAATATTCCATGTTTTTTTGAAGTGTTTTCTATTTTCATTGTGTTACCATTTTTAAATTTATGTTCAATGCTTATTACACAACACAATAATGTAATTGCATTAAAATGTATTTTATTTTAGATAAGGGTTTTTAGGTTGGTGGCTATTAAGATAAAATTGATATACAACAAACATTGCATTGAAAACATCATTGGCTTCACTTGTTGGATCCCATTCGAATCCACTTGTGTTGTGCATGTTTCGTACCACACGTGACGCATCATTAGACAGCCAATCAAAGGCATAATTTCTCAAGCCTTTCATCATCAAATTTATTGCTTCCAGATGTCAAATGTCTTGATGAGTTACACCACACATTTCTTCGATGGATCCAACAAAATTATGTCAGGTCAAAGATGAGTCCCAATGCCTATTGTGTTCTTACATAACCACAGAAGGTGACGAAACATTCTAGTTATTGAAATTATAGGTGGATGATATTAGTTTGAAAAAATCCATCAATGATTTGAGGTCCCACATTCAAATGTTAGCTCCATAAATCAACTCCATACAATGCCAAGCCCCATATCTTAATGGCGATTTGTATCTTGAATAGCCATAATACTAATGAATCGATTTTTTCATTTATGTTAGGAAATAAGAATGGTTGTGTACTTGATATGAGTCATTGATCTCAAGGTAAACGTATTTTTCCATATGCCCTTTGTAGATGTAGTCCACACCTTTTCTAATTTCCTGTGTCAACAATCGCTCATTGCAATTGCAATAAACAAAAGAAACCCGAACTCGAAGAATAATGCAACCCTTTCTTACAAATCCTCTTATTCTTCCCTTTCACATGATACACCATTTGACAATATATTGTTTTAAGTTCCTAGGGAAAATGTTCAATTGGGAGCAAGGTGAGAAAAGTTGTGAGTTTCACTGAGAAACATAAAAACAATAAGAACAACACCAGTTCAGGTTTTCATATGCTAGCGATAACAACATTATCAATGGAAAAGTCAAATTATCATTCCATGAAAAGGACTTACTTTCAAAGCTATCTCTAGATTATGTTTCATCAAGGATTTTCATGCCCCACCCCCTTTCTCTTTCACGCAATCCGCACAAACGACATATGGTCCATATGTGAATTTTTGAAACAGAGAAGATGAGAACCTTCTTTCCCTCCAACTTTTTCCCTGAACCCTTGTAATTTTCCTCCAGCTATCTCCTCATTTAGCTCTATCTCCTTCTTCAGCACCCTACTTCCTTCTACGTTAGTTCTCCTCTCTACGTACATATCCATTGTAAGTTCTTGATATGTAATTGTTAGTTAATATTCCACTTGAACATACCAAAAAATTAGTATTTAAAAACCTTTCTATGAAAGGCATAAATACCAAATGTTTTTTTTATTAGACTTGTTTGGGGGCGAGGTGAGGTTACAAGGGGATAAGAACTTATAAATATGCTTTGAAAAAATTATCCAACGGTCCATTGGCTATGAAAGCAACCCTAACAAGTCTACTTTAAATCATTTTATCCAACGGTCCATTGCCTATATTCTAGACAGCTGGAAGACAGGTGGAAAGCAATTGATGCAAGAGCCGTTGAGAAAGCCTCTATAAAAAAAACTTTCAGACCCGCACTTGATCCATTTTTATTTGGGTTTCCTTCATTTTTATATTTGGTCATCTCTTGTGTATTTTGATGTGTTTGTGTTTCTGCATTTCTGTAGGTTTCTGATGGTTTTTAAGTCCTGTGATCATTTCTGATGGTTTTTAAGTCCTGTGATAATTTCTGATGGTTTTTTAGTCCCGTGATCTGTTCTAGTCCTGTGATGCTCTGTTCTAGTTTGTCAGTGTAGGGTTTCATTTTTCTCTGTGTTTTTTTTCTCATTTTTGGTTTCTTCTTGGCCACCATCGGCACAGTAGAGGAGAAGGAATTCGCTGGAGAAGGAATTCGATTTGTATTTTACACAGATGGAGACATAGACAAAGAGACAGGTAAGTTAGTCTTATTTTTGGTTCTTCTCCTTCATTTTGCAGATTAGGAACATCTCCCAGTTATTTGTTTAGGTTGCCTGTGCGTGCTCAGTGTTGCAAGCTACTATTTAGAACATTTTAGGTCTGATTTGCCTATGAATTTTTAGGATTTAGAAATTTTATTTAGATAAATGAGTCTAAATGTATAAATTAAGGTTCATATCTACTTGGTTCAACTTTTTTCAAAAAGATATATGCAAAATTTAGCATAAATGTTTTAAAAGGTTCGTTTTCTCTAGCACAGAGTTCAGATCTGAATTTGCAGGTAAATTAAAAAATTCTGAAACATAGAGGTGAAACACCGACGTTTAAAGACAAGTTCTGAAGGCAAATTCACAGCGTTTAATGTTTTATTTTATTGTTATGCAGTGTTTACTGTTGTAATGATATTCATCTATTTTATCTCATGGACGAGGTTAGTATAAATTTAGAGCAAAATATATTGTTTAGGTGCCCTGCTAGGTTTTAAATATTTGATATGTGATGGCTGACCCTGCATAGCTAAGGTTAATCTCTTACGATTTCCCTGCCATAGTTAGTAAAATGGCCTTAAAATTTATACATAAGGTGTGCTTCATTTCTATTATATTTCTATTTTGATGGGCGACCCTGTTATTTTATTTATGTTTTTGATGGGCGAACCTCCAAACTTGTTAATCCCCTGTATGTAGGGTTAAACTAGCCAAGTTCCTGTAATCTGTGGTGTGGTATTATATTTTCCTTGCTTTAGTTAAAGTTCAGAAGATGCACTTATTATCATTGAAATAAGATGCACTTAAAACCATGTCTGTAACACTTTATATTTCTAAAATATTTTGTTGTTGATGGGCGACCCTGTTTTTCCTGTTTTTTGGTTTATATTTTCTTAGGATTTTTAAAACTAAAGTTTATTTACAGCTGTTAAGATTTAGGCTAATGGAATGTTTGTTAATGGGTAATCATTTGTTTATTTTTAGAGTTTACAGCTAAACATTGTTATGCAGTGTTTAGTGTTGTAATGATATTTATCTATTTTATCTCATTGTTTAACTCTAGATTATATTGGATGCAACCTCACCTTAGATTAATGTGCACACAAAACCTCATGGAAGATCTCCTGAGAATCACTCACCAATGATACTGCATCTAGCATGTCTGATTACGCTATGATTTATATGCATGTCTCATTATGCTATGATTTATATGCTTCATAGATTGTATGTGAAAACATTTGAATGACCAATTGCTCTACATAATTCTGCTTAACACTTGGGATAGCACTTTCATTGCTTCTCAAGATCCCATGTGAAGGGACTTGACAGTACACAGATAACAACAGCTCGGGTGTGCTTGCCAGATCTGTGTGGTTTGCATCAGAAATGAAAGCTTTGCATGATGATAGTGTGTTTTGCGTTTCGAGGCATTTCTCCCCTGACACATATACTCCAGCAAACAAGGTTTCCTCTTACATTTTTCTTTATCTTTCTTATAGTAGTGAAGCTATATAGAACATTTAGGTTAATTACAAGCTTATGATTCCGTTTGAAAATTCATGATTTTTTAATTTCTATTGCGAGAAATTTAAATTCAGAAATTATATGTTTTAATTCAAATAGGTGGCCTTTATTAAAAACGAAGTGTAAGATGTAGATTTTTTTAGGCCCTTAGCTAGTTATAAATGGGAGCTCGGACTTTATGGTGAACTGTAGTTTTTAGGCAGGGGTTTTAAAGGGAATCTTCTTAAATTTGTGGAGCTGCCTTTTATGGAAAAAGTAAGGACTTTTTAAGATCAACATATTAGATATTTTATATGAGTCTGAAGGTAGTAATATTTCTAATTATAAGAAGCACTTAATTTGGTTCACATGCCCTGCTTCCTTCTAGAATTCAAACTTGCGACCTCTATTCAGTTAATGTGCAATTTAAAAAATCTGAAACAATTTTCTTGTAAATAATTGAGATAAGCTTCTTTGATGATTTGTGCAGAGGTTATGGTACAGTCCATTATGCTACTCCATATGATATCTTTGTTTTAAGCTACGCATTTGAGAGAATTTCTAAGGTGGGTGATAGATGTTGATAGTTGACTCTTCATTAGTTGATGTTGTTTCTGTAGGTCTCTTTATTTTCTCCCAACTTACTTGCATCAAATAACTTTAATTTGTTTGATTTTTTTACAGGTAGTAATATTCAAAGAGGCTAAACTCTGTTGCAGCCTTGGTACATGCATCAAATAACTTTGGTTTATTTTATTTTTTGACTGGTAATTTTCAAATGGTTTTTTGCTTCACTTACTAGTATTGGGCAAGATATTCGTAAACAGAAACCTCTCCTTAATGATAACAGGATTTTAACCAAGATATATGTAAAGTAAACTCAAACCTTTGCATAGTAATCATTTTCTGATTTTATGGTCAGAAGTACTGCTACCAAGTCCATTCAATAAGTCCATTTAGGCAACCTGCTTAACCTATTTGTATTGCTTTTCAAGGTATCTATTGTTTTTCTAGGCATGTCTCATGAACCTTGAATGTATTAAACAACTTAACTGTAAGCATACTCAACAGTTAATACCAAATTTTGCATCAATTTTCTGAGTGCTAGTCAACCAAATGTTTATTTAGTGAAAGATAAAATACTTGACTACATTTGCAATGTTTAGAGGCATTATGTGGTTCATGTGTACTTTTTTACAGGTGCCGGCAAGTTTATCTGCTTCCCATCTGCATATTCTGCAAATCCTAAATTCTTTGGCATCTTCCGTTTCTTTGGTCTCAGTTGTGCAGTTATGATATCTGTATTCGCTCAGAACTAAGGCGAGAACATATTTACTATTAACTAATTTCCATCTATTAGTTGGTTTTTCTAATTATAAGTCAATTATTAGTCTTTTTAATAATTACTATTTTTTCCCCTGTTCTAATATTAGAATTTGTATTAATTGTTTCGTGTATGCAAGGTGTAATGCTCGGATTCTAATTTCTCATTAGAAGTCAATTACTAGTCTTTTTGATGATTACTACTTTTTTCCCCTGTTCCAAATTGTTATTTCCCCTGTTCCAAGATGTAATGCTTGGATTCTCATTTCCGACTCCTTGGATTCTTATTTCTGGGTCCTCTAAGTATGTGTTATGGTTAATGATGCAGCTGATGTACAATAAATTTTATATTGTTCTAGCTGGATTGAAATTCCGTCAATCCAGTACATTATACTAATAGTTTATTTTCAGTCAGGTATACTTTAAATCCACACTTAAAAGATTTGGCACCTCAAACAATTTTTCGGTTCTTTTTTCGTATCACATTGTATATAGATTAGATTTGTCTGTAATATTTCATTACTTCATAAATGATTGAATTCAGTTGCATTATTTGCAGTCACTTTGACACTGGTTGGACGCTTTTCTGTGTTTATATTAACCAGACTTTGGTCACGTTTCTGTCTAGAAAGTCTGGCGATGCATTACGTTTGTCATATCCTTTGCAAGGATATTCTTGGTAATAAATTGAATAGTTCAGTTTAAAAGTGTTACAGAATTTGGAGCAAGAATGAATTTGGAAAGGGGAATTTCTTAAGAAAATGAAATTCATATTGCTATTATAACTTTGGTTCAACTGATTTAATAAAATTCCAGGCTTACTACACTGGTTTGATTATTTGTGTAGGAGGTTTACTTCACGTAGAGGGTACAGCCTAGGATGTTATTCATATGTATCCGCTGTAAATTATTTGGGAATGAGAATTTATTTTCTTTAGTTGATGCAGGTTCTGCTCGTCAAAGCTGCCAAACTGCAGATACTTTTTCTGTGTCGAATTAGAGGTACATTCTGTTGAACTCTCTGCTATAAATCTCTCGGGGCTCCTGCCCCTTTTAAATTAATTTACATTCTGTTGAAGTTCTTCTTTTCTGTCCTTTCCTGCACAATATGCTACATATGGTTATATTTGTTACACTGTGCACCAAAACCAGTGTGCTTGATTTAATATTCTAACGACACATTAAAAATTGAATGCCAATGTCCAATGCTTTGCCTCTTCATTATTTTTTTTTTTTTTTTTTTTTACTAAAAAGGCCATTGTAAGAACTACCCAATTTATAGTAATTTTGTATTTGCATAACATAAATCACATAAGCAAATGTTGTGCATTTATTCTGCTATGACTACTAAACAGTTTATAGTTATTTAATAGTTAAAAATTAGTTATTTTCAAGAATATATTTGCAGTTTTCTTGTTTAATTTGTAATTTTTTTTGGGTAATTTTTTATTTTTATTTTCAATATTAGTGAATCCACATCACATTTTTGAAAAATAAACACATAGTCAGCAATTGCACACTACCAAATTAAATATAAATGCCTGGAAGTAACAAATGTTACTTTTCTATGTAAGTATTCTCGAATCAAAATTATACTAAATTTTAGTAAATGTAATTTATTCCTTTCGGTTTTTATTGAAAATATTTAAATTTAAGTTTGTAATTTGTAAAAAAAAAAAAATATTTAAATTTGATATTTTGGTGAATGAATATTTGAAGATGTGTTTTAAATATTGATATTTTGGTGCATGAATATTTAAAGGTGTTTTGTATTTTTTTCGTTTGAGCCTATTTAAATTTAAGTTTGTAAAAAAAAATAACAAAAATAAAAAATTGATCTTTCGGTAGGTAATTTGCAAAAAATAAATAAGAATTAAATATTGATATTTCGGTACATGAATAGTTGATTAAATATTGATATTTAGGTACATGAATATTTGAAGATGTGTTTTGTATTATTTAGTTTTAACGCTTGATTATAAATTTCGTATTTATATTGTATGTATTTACAATATATACTTTGGTATGCGTTTGTATAATGAGTATTTTTGTTTATAAATATCTTGGTATTAATATTTATTTGGAGTTGTATTTAGCTTAAATATGTTGATTATATTATCATATGACCATAAACATAGTGTATTTTTATTTATGAATATCTTGTCATGGGTATCTTAAGTATTTAGCTTAAATATGTTGATTAAATGTTTGTACAATTTAGATATCTTTGTATAATTTAGTTTTTAAATGTTTAGTTTGAGCTGTATATTGTATGATCAATTTTTGTTTTGTGTTTTTTAATGTGAATATTTAATTTGGATATTTAATATGTTGATTACATGTTTGTATAATTATGTTCAAATATTTAGTTGGAGTTTGTATATTGTATGATCAATTTTTTATTTTTTGTGTTATAATTTGAAGTGTGGTTTTATTAGGTTAGATGTTTTGATTTGATGTGAATATTTAATTTGGATATTTAATTATGTTTAAATATTTAG
Organism: Taxus chinensis; assembly: GCA_019776745.2. Lineage (NCBI taxonomy): Eukaryota > Viridiplantae > Streptophyta > Pinopsida > Cupressales > Taxaceae > Taxus > Taxus chinensis. Next base: position 745,716,157 of record CM034149.1, read on the forward strand.
TTGGAGTTTGTATATTGTATGATCAATTTTTTAATTTTTTTGTTATAATTTGAAGTGTGGTTTCTATTTAGGTTAGATGTTTGATTTGATGTGAATATTTAATTTGGATATTTAATGTTGATTACATGTTTGTATAATTATATATAATTTAGTTTAAATGTTTAGTTTGGAGCTTATATATTGTATGATCAATTTTTGTTTTTAGATTAAATGTTTGATGGTATGTGTTTTTTGATTTGAATATTTAATTTGGCTACTTGAAGATGTGTCTTTGTATTACCATAAATATAAACAAATATTTTGTATTTGTAGATGTGTTTTATATTTAGGGTAAATATTTGATGGTATGTGTTTTTTTTGATCTAAATATTTAGTTTGGCTATTTGGGATGTGTAATTACATGTCTTTGTATAATTTAGTTAAAATGTTTCATGGTATGTGCTTTTTGATGTAAATATTTAATTTGACTATTTGAATATGTGTGTCTTTGTATTATCATAAATATAAATAAATATTTTGTATTTGTAGATGTGGTTTATATTTAGGTTCAATGTTTGATGGTATAATATTTTTTGATGTGAGTATTTAGTTTGGCTATTTGGGATGTGTAATTAATACATGTTTTTGTATAATTTAGTTTAAATGTTTAGTTTGAGTTTGTATATGTATGATCAACTTGAGATGTGGTTTGTATTTAGGTTAAATGTTTGATGGTATGTGTTTTTTTGATGTGAATATTTAATTTGGTTTTATTTGAAGTCTTTGTAAATATTTAATTTGACTATTTGAAGATGCGTGTCTTTGTATTATCATAAATATAAATAAATATTTTGTATTTGTAGATGTGGTTTATATTTAGGTTCAATGTTTTGATGGTATATGCTTTTTTATGTGAGTATTTAGTTTGGCTATTTGGGACTGTAATTAATACACGTCTTTGTATAATTTAGTTTAAATGTTTAGTTTGAGTTTGTATATGTATGATCAACTTGAGATGTGGTTTGTGATTTAGGTTAAATGTTTGATGGTATGTGTTTTTTGATGTGAATATTTAATTTTGATTATTTGAAAGTCTTTGTATTACCATAAATATAAATAAATATTTTTGTATTTGTAAATGTGGTTTATATTTATTTAAATGTTGATGGTATGTGTTTTTTGATGTGAATATGTTTTGGTTATTTGAAGTCTTTGTATTACCATAAATATAAATTATTTTGTATTTGTAAATGTGGTTTATATTTAGGTTAAATGTTTGATGGTATTTGTTTTTTGATGTGAATATTTAATTTGGCTATTTTGGGATGTGTAATTAATACGTGTCTCTGTAATTAAATACGATGGTATGTCTTTTTTATATGAATTTTTCTTTAAATATTTTAGGTTAAATGTGGTATGTGTTTTTTTGATATGAATATTTGGGCTATTTGGAAAATGTGGTTTATTATTTTAGGTTAAAATATTTTTGTATTTGTTTGTATTTAGGTAAATGTTTGATGGTATTTTTTTGATGTGAATATTTATTTGGCTATTTTGGGATGTTTAAAACATGTCTTTGTCTTTGTATTACCATAATATTTGTATGGTGATATTTTTGTATTTGTAAATGTGGTTTATATTTAGGTTAAATGTTTGATGGTATGTGTTTTTTTGATGTGAATATTTAATTTGGCTATTTTGGGATGTGTAATTAAAACATGTCTTTGTAATTTAGTTTAATATTTTTGATGGTATGTGTTTTTTCATATGAATATTTTTCTATTTGTAAATGTGGTTTATTTTAGGTATGTTGAATGTGTCTTTTTTATGTGATTTAATTTGGCTATTTTGGGGATAATGTTGCTTTGTATAATTAGTTTATATTTGATGGTTTCTGAAAATATGTGTTTTTTTTATGTGATATTTATTTTGTGGATTGTGGCTTATTTAACAATGTATATTTAGTTTAATATGTGATGGCTATTTGTTTTTTTGTCTCCAAATATTGTGTATTTGTAAATGTGGTTTATATTTAGGTTAAATGTTTGATGGTATGTGTTTTTTTGATGTGAATATTAATTGGCTATTTGGGAAGTCTTTGTATTAATAAATATAAATATAATATTTTGTATTTGTAAGTTGTTTTAATTTCGGTTAAACTTTTTGTGTTTTTTTTTGATGTATGTGTATTTTGGATGATATTAATACAATTTGTAAATATTTGATGGACGTGTTGTTATTTAGAGGATTGTATGTAATATTTATGTAAATGGTCAATGTGATTTTTTTGTATAATATTTATTTAATATTTCATTGTATGATTTAGGAATTTTGGTATCTTTTTTTTGATGTGATTTTAGTGGCTATTTTGGGATGTGTATTATACATGTCTTTGTATTTTGTTTTTAATATAAATTGGATAATATTTTCTTTTGTATGTGGTTTATATTTAGGTTAAAAATGTTCAATGGTATGTGAGGTTTTTTGATGTGAATATTTAGTTTTGGCTAAATTTGGGATTTTTTAATAAGATGGTCTTTGTATTTAATTATATTACTATAATTTGCATTTTGAAGAGTATTTTATGTATTGGGTCATTAAGTATTTGTGATGTTGATGGTTATATTTAGTTTGAATTTGGAATGATCATGATGTTATTTTTTGGTACTCATTTTGGGGTATGTTATTTTATGTAGTTTTCACCATAATCTATGTTCTTTTTTACCATAAATATAAATAAAATATTTTGAATGAATATTTTTCTATTTGTAAAATGGTAATTTTTTTTAAGTGGGAGATATTTGGGTATTGGGATCTTAAATGTGTATTAGTTAGATGTAAATCTTTATATTTTAGTTTATTGTATATATCAATTTGTATGGAGAAATGTGAGGGGGATGTTTAATGGGGAAGGGCTTTGAATGGAATCATAGAAATGTCTTTTTAATTATGTGTATTTTTGTATGAATCAATTTGTAGAATGTTTTTTGAGATATTTGTTATCATCCTCCTCAAGGAATGAGCTTGATATTTATTGGTTTAAATATTTCCATTGTATGATCCTTTTGTTTTTTGAGGATTGATAGAATGGTTTAAACTTGGCTATTTGCAAGAAAATGTTTACATATGGTAAGTGAGGTGGAATCTTTAGAATAGTTTTATTTTTGGAGGATGTCTTTGTGATTTATATTACTTAAAGCCATTTTTGCATTTGTATTTTCTTGGAGATATTGGGGGTTGGTATTAATAATGGGAATAGTCTTTATTAATTTTTTTTCAATCTTATGTTCTTGATCTTTTGTCACCATAAATCTATTTATTTTTCTAAGGAGAATGAATAGTTTGGTATATGTAGAAGAAATGAAGAATTTTAGGGGAGATTTGGGAAGGGGTGTGTGAAGAGATGTCATCTTTTTATATTTAGTTTAGATCTAGTATTTCTTGGAGAATCCCTTGAGGGAAAACTGGTTGGGGGCCTCACAAGAGAGGATAGGGAAGTGAGGGTAAGGAGAGATAGTGAGGGAGCAAGGATTTGAGCGGAAATTCCTTGGGTAACTTGGATGAAAATGTTAGAGGAAAAGGGCATGGGGTGTGAGGGGAATTATTTAGAGGAGATAGAGGAGTTGTTTGTGAGGAGATGAGAGGTAGAGGGATATGGACATGAGAGCATGGGGATTTGAGTTTTGGTAAACAAGAGAGTAGATAGGGTAAGAGAGAGAGAGTGGGGAAACAAGAGATGATTATGGGGAAGGGGGGTAGAGGGATATGGAGGGAGGAAGGGAGTGGAAGGAAAGAGGAATCCGTTTTATATGAAGTGAGAGATTTTAAGGGGATGGAGAGAGTTAAATGGATAGAGCTGCGCTATTATAAGTTAGATATGGACTGAGATTGGGGGATAAGGGAGGAGCGGGCTTGGAAGAGGGAGATGAGTGAAGGAGGATGAAGATTGTGAAGGAGAATTGGGGAGGACGGGAGTGGATTATACGGGTGGAGTGGGGGAGAGAGGGGATTTCGTGAGTCGGCTTTTTTCAAGGCTGGAGGTGAAGGAGGCTCTTTGATTTTGGAGGTAGAGTTGGGGAAAGGAAGGAGGATTCGGGATAGTGCGAGGGTAAGGGAGAGAGTGAGGGAGCCGGGAGTGTCCGAATCCGGAAGAGGATGAAGAACGCCTTTTTCTTGCTTTTGACGGGAGCGTGCGCGCGGGGAAGGGTTCCCGGATCGATGAGATGGTGCCGGGGGCGGGAGCAAGGGAATTGGGGAAGTGAGGGAGAGGGCGAATGCAGATGATCCCTTCGCGGCCCCGGGAGCAAGAAGTGAAAAAAGATGAATAAATTAGAGGGAAAAGGATGGTTTGAGAGGGGAATTATTGAAAGGAGATAGTAGGAGAGAAGGGGGGTGAAGATGAGAGGTCCAGGGGATATGGACATGAGATGGAGGGAGTTTTAAACAAGAGAGGATAGGGTAAGAGAGAGAGAGTGAGGGAACAAGAGATGAGGATGGGGAAGGGGGCTAGAGGGATATGGAGGGAGGAAGGGGAAATGAAGGATGAGGATGAAGAATTTAGAGTGGAGCAGGAGAAGGGGATGGAGAGAGTTTTGATAGAGGGAGGATATTTAAGGGGGAGGGAGCAGGGGATTGAAGGAGGCTGAAGAAGTGAGAGGAGCCGGGGAGGGAGGGAGAGAAGGGGGGTGAAGATTAGAGGGAGATAAAGGAGGTAGAGTCGGAGAGTGCGGGTCACAAGATAATTAGGATAGGGTAAGGGAGTGCCGGTGAGGGAGCAAGGGAGGAAGGAAGAGGGAATAAATTTAGAGGACGCGGGGGGATGAATTTTAATGAGAGGAAGAAGGGCATTTTTGAGGGCGCTTTGGGAATAGGGGAGAGGGGGGGTGCAGCTGAGGCTGAGGATGGGGGAAGGGGGGCGCGGGCTCTGAGGGAGTCCTGGCCTGGGATATCTGGGGAGCGTAAGGGATGCGCTTGGAAAGGATCCCCTTGCGGCTGGAGCCGGGGATGGCGGGGCTGGCGGGCTGGAAGGGGCCGGAGAGAGCGGTGGGGTGCCGGGCTCTGGCTCCGCTGGGTCCGCAGGTGCGGCTGCCGGGGGCGGCGCCGGGCTTGAAGGGCTGGGGCCCCTGGGGGAGGGGACGGGCTGATGGGGGGCGCCGCTGAATTGGCCCGCTCTGGCGGGCGTGATGGGCTGGGGTCCGGGCCTTGGAAGAGGAAGATTCGCCCGCGGGCGCGCCCGGGGGGGCCGCTGCTCGGTCGCGTAATCGGGACCCTGCGCTGGTGGGCGCCCCTGCGCTGCTCCGGTCCGGGCGCGCGTTCCGGCGGCCTTCCGATGCGGGCTGCTGGGGGGCCGGGGGGCGGAATCTGGAGGGCTTCCCTGGCGGGCCCGGCTTGCTGCTGCCGCCGTTAGAGTTAGCGGCTCCCGGGATCTGGCGGGCGGGCCTGGGCCGGGCGGGCCCGCGCCGGGGGTGAGGCTCTCGCGGGGTCGTATCGGCGTGCCGGCTGCGATGCCGCCGTTTGCGCGGCTCAGGGGCTGCCTGGCGGGGCCTGGGCCGGGCGCGCCGGCGGCGGGAGAGCCGGGGTCCTGGGATCTGGCGGGCGTGGGGGCGTGCCGGGGAGGCTCTGCTTCCCCGTGCGCGGCGCCGGGGCCCCGGGCGGGGCCTCGGCCGGGCTCTTGCGGGCGCGGGGGGCCTGCCTCTGGCGCTGATGGTCGCGGCTCGGGCCTGCTGCTCTTGGGGCGCCCCGGGGGCGCGTTTTTGCCCCCGGTCGCGGCTCCGGTCCGGCCGCGCTGCTGGCGCCGCGCGGCGGCTGGGGCCGGGGGCGCGGGCTCTTGATGTAGTGCGGGCGTGCCGGCTGCGGCGGCCGCCGTTCGCGCTCCGGGGATGCGGGGCTGGCGGGGGGCCTGCGCCGGCTATGGCGGGCCGTGGGGGGCGTGCCGGGGGGGCTTGTAAGAAGTTAAAGCGGCGAAGGGGCCCCCGGGCGGGGACTAGGCCGGGCTCTTGCTGGGCAGCGCCGGGGGGTGCCTCTGCGCGGGCGCGGGAGGGATCGGGCCTGGCGCTTTGAGGGCGCGCCCGAGCGGGCGCCTTTGGGGCAAGAGCGGATCCGGTCCTGGAAGAGCGTGATGGCGCCCGAGAGGAGGATGGGGCCCGGGGCGATGGCTCTGGCTGCCGTGCGGGCGTGCCGGCTGAGGCGGCCCGCCGTGAGAGGAAAGGGGCTGCGGGGCGGGGCATGCGCCGGGCTCTGGCGGGCGAGCCCGCGGTGATGGGAGTGCCGGGGCGGCTGCCGCCGTGCGCGGCGCCGGGGCTCGAGGGAGGGCCTGGGCCTATAGGCCGGGCTCTTGCGGGAATAGCGCCGGGGTGCTCTGCGCGGGCGGGGATAGGCATCGGCCTGCCGCTCTAGGGCGCGCCCCGGCGGGAGATTTGGGGCCCCCGCGAGGCTCCGGTAAGTGGAAGCGAGTGATGGCGCCGAGAGGCGGCTGGGGGTCCGGGGAAAGAGGGCTATGGCTGCAGTGAGGGCTTGAAGAATGAGAGGAGCGGCAGCCGTGATGTGGAGAAGGGGATGGAGGGAGGGGAATGCGATAGGAAGGCCTGGCTTTGCGGGAGAGAAGGGGGTGGCGGCGAGGGGCTCGGGCTAGGGCCTGGAGATTGCGGCCGAGAAGGACGGAGGGCGAGTTGGGGACAAGGAATCGAGCTAAGGTAAGGAAGAGAGTGCTGGAGCCCAAGCGCGGCGGGATGGGGCCGGGGAAGAGGGATATGGATGGAAAGTGAGGGATGTGAATAATTTTGCGGAGGCCGGAAGAAGGCGAAGAGGCCGGGGGGATGCCGGGAGGGGAATGAAGAGGGTGATATGGAGGGAGAGAAAGAGCGTGAGGGGTGAAGGGGGAGGCTGAAGATTGAGAGGATGCCTGGGGATGCCGGGGAGGCAATGGGCCCTGGGGTGGGGGGTGGCGGGCGGGGCCTGTGAAGGTGATTGGAGGGAGCTCCCGGGGGGTGCCGCTGTGAAGGGCGCGGGCTCGGGCCATTTCTGGAGGGCGCGCCCTCCCGGTCTTGGGCCCCCCGCCCGGTTTGGCGGGACTCCCGGCTCCTGATGTGAATAAGTGAGTTGCTTTTTTGGCGCGAGGCGCCGGGGTAATGAAGGATCTGGAGGGCGCGGGGAGCGTGAAGGGGGAAGATGCTTGAGCCACATGCGCCCCGGAGGGAGGGGAGAAGGGGGTTGACTAGATGAGAGTGAGGGGGGCTAGTGTGCCATGAGCTGGAGCGGAGTGGGGGAACCCGAAAGCACTGGGGAAGTGAGGGTCCGGGCGAGAGTCTAGGAGAAAGAAAGGAGGAGTGGGGCCGGGGGGGTGCGAGAGGGATAGGGTGGGGGTGAAGGAGGCGCTGCCTAAGTGGATGGAGGGAGGAGGGGAATGGGAAGGGAGAGTGGGGGAACCCCGAGAGAACAAGGAAGTGAGAGCCCGGGCGTGAGTGAGCTGGAGGGCGAGAAGGGGATGAAGCTGAGAGGGATAAGGGTAGGAGATGGGGGAGTCAAGGAGGAGGATAAATAAGTGGATGGAGGGATGGGGAATGGAAGGGAGAGTGGTGTGAACCCGAAAGAACATGGCCTGAGGGTAAGGGAGAGAGTGCGATATTGGGAGTGAAGATGATAGTGAGAGGGATAGGGATAGAGGATGGAGGGAGAGAAAATGACCGGAGAGTGGGGGAAAACCATAGAGAACCCGGATTGACGGTAAGGGAGAGCTGGATATGGATGGAGTGGGGGAGTGAAGGAGGAGGCTGCTGAAGTGAGGGGAGGGTGTGCGGGAGGGGAATGGGAAGGGAGATGGCGGGAGATTACCATAAGGGGGCATGATGAGAGGGAGATGGTATATGAATCGGAGATGGAGGGACATCAAGTAGGTTAGACTGCGGAACAAGAGAGGATAGGAAGTGCGGGTTAGGGAAGAGATTGGGGAGAGAAGAGAGGAGGATGGGGAAGGGGAGAGAGGGGGTAAATGCGGCGGATGAAAGAAGTGAGAGGAGAATGGAGGGCGAGAGAAGGGGGTAAAGATGAGAGGAAGGGAGGAAAGGGAAGTGAGGGAAGGGATATGAGGTAGAGAGTGGGGATCCCGGCGATGAGGAGATGGGGTAATGAAAGAGGAGGATGAAGAAGCGAGGGAGAAGGGGATGGAGGGAGAGAAGGGGTGAAGATTCGAGGGATAATGTATATGAATAGGAGATAGAGGGATGAGAAAGGAGGTAGAGTGTGGGAAGAAGAGAGCTGGGCCTTTCGTGCCGTGGGGTGTAGGGAGAGAGTTGGGGGAGAAGAGCGGGGATGAAGACCGTGAGAGGAGAAGGCGAGATGGGAGATGGAGGGAGAGAAGGGGAAAGATGAGGGAGGGGAAAGGGGCCGTGAGGGGGGCATATGCGGGAGAGCTGGGGAATATCCCGAGCGGCGGCTGGGGTAATGGAAAGAGGGATGGATGAAGAAGCTAGAGGCGGAAGGGGGATGGAGGTGGAGAGAAGGGGGTGAAGATTAGGGCTATGCCTTATGAATAGGAGATAGAGGCGAGAGAAAGGAGGTAAGAGTGTGGGAACAAGAGAGGATAGGGAAGTGAGGGTTTAGGAAGAGTGGGGGAGAAAGAGAGGAGGATGGGAGAAACAGGGGGAGCTAAGGATATGGCACCGAGCCAAGGGTGAATGACGAGGGAAGGAGGAAGGTGCCAAGAAGGGGAGGGAGAGGGAATCTCGGGGAAGGGGATAGGAGAGGAGGAGGAGAAGGTGAAGATGAAAGAGGAGGGAGGAAAGGGATAGTGAGGTAAGGGATACGGAGGGAGAGGAGCGTGGGGGCGAGAGAGGAGGATGGGGGAGGGGAGCGAGGGGGCGCCCGCGAGAGAATGTAAGGATTGCGTGCCGCTGCGTGGAAGGGAGGGCGAAGGCGATGAATGGGAGAGAAGGATGGGAGAGGAGCCTCTCTGGGGATCGAGGCCTGCCGAAAAGAGGAGGCTGCCGAGTGCGAGGATGAGAGGCTGCCGCTGCCGGGATGTATTAAGATGGGGGAGGCCGGAGGAAAGTGAAATTTGAAGGGCTCGTCGGCCGGGGGGAGGAGGCGTCCGGAGGAGGCTGGGGCCTGGGGCCCGGTGAAAGGCGGGCGTCGGGCCCGTGCCGCTTCGGAAGAGGGAGCTGGAGTCGGGGCTGGCCCGGCGGGAGGAAGGTGAGGGAAAGAGCGGGCCCGGGGGCCTCGCTCCGGGGCCTTAGATGAAGGGGAAGAAGGAGAAATGTAGGAGAAGGCGAGATGAGGGCGGGGAGGAGGGAGGCAATAGGGGGGGCCTTGCAGATGGATGGCGTATGCAAGTGAAGAGAGGATGAAGAAGGGATATGGAGGGAGTAGGCAAGTGAAGGAGGGATAGGAGGGAGTAGGAGAAGTGAAGGAGGATGGAGAAAGAGGCGGAGGGGATGATAGGGAGGGGGGAGAGGGGTGAAGAAGAGAGATGGAGGGAGAGGGGGTGGAGAAGGGCAAGATAAGCTTCGGAGAAGAGGAGGAATCGGAGTGGGTAAATGAAGGTGGAAAAGGAGGAGATGGAGGTAGAGGAGAAGGGGATGAAAAGATAGAGTCAGACGATCAGGACATAAGGGAGGGAAATATAGATGGAGGAAGAGAGATGGAGATGAAAGAGAGAACAAGATGATGGGGTCCGGAGATGGAGGCCGTTAGGTGAGTGAAGGAGGATGGAGAAGATATGGCGGAGCTAAGGAGATGGGGTGCGAGGGCGGGAAACGGGGATGGCGAGAGATAAATGGAGGGAGCGAGGGTCCTGGCGTGAGAGGGAGGGAGGGGGGAAAGAGAGCCGGGCCCACTGCCCCCGCTCCGAGATGAAAGGGCGTGGCGCCGAGTGAGGGCCCTGAAAGGTGGCCGAGGAGGGCGATGGCGGCGGGGAGAAGGGGATGGCCGCGCGAGCGGCTGAGTGGCGGCCGGGCGGGCAAGATAGGCGGGAAAGCGCCGGAGATGCCCTATAGAGATAAGAGGCCGGGGGATACAAAGGATGAAAAGAGAGGGACAAGATGATGGGGAAGGGGCTGGAGGGGGAGGCAAGTGAAGGAGGATGGAGAAATAGAATGGAGGGATAGAAAGAGATGAGAAGTGGGAGGATGGGGGGATGGAGAAGAGAGATGGAGGGAGAGAAGGAATGGCCGGTGAGAGGGAGGGAGAGGGGATGGATAAAGGGGAAAGAAAGGACATAGAGGAAGGAAGGGAATGAAAGTAGGGAAACGAAGGTGGATGGGGAAGGGAGATGGAGGGAGAGGCTCAAGGGATGAAGAAGAGTGGGATGATTCTAAGGATCCGTGTCGGGGGGCTCTTTGAGATAAGAAGCGCTGTCCCTCGCTGCGAATGGGGAGGAAATAAGAGAAGGGGCGCGGAGAGGGGAGTGGCCGAAGCGCGGAGAAAGATGCTGGGGAAGGGCGAAGGAGGGAGTCGGCGAGTGAAGGAGAGGGGATGGCGCCGAAGAAGAGGAGGGAGAGGGGGGCTGGAGAAGAGGAATGAGGTAGCGGGGGAGAAACAAAGGAGGATCTGTGTGGTAGAACGGGAGAGAAAGGGGGTTAATAGGAGACCCCAGAGGAAGGGAGAGAGTAGAAGGGGAATAAAGATATCCGTGGAAGGGAATAGAGTAGGGGAATGAAGGGGGATGCGGGGATAGAGGATGGCTAGTTGGGAAACTCAGGGATGGGGTTGGGGAGGAAGAGGCGGCTGAGGAGAAGAGAGATGGAGGGAGCGGAGGGGGAGCAGGGCTTGAGAGGGGATTGTGAAGATGGAGGGAGATGATACCAAGGAGATGAGAAAGGGAGAGGAGGGTGGGAGAGCTGAAGGGAGAGGACGGTAGCAAAGGGTGGATGAGGATGGGAGATGAGAAGGGGTGAGAGGGAGGGAGAGGGGATGGTGAAGGGGGAGATGGAGGGAATGGGATACTCCTCATAAATAAGGATGAGGAAGGGAGATAAGGGGTAGGAGAGGAAAGGAAAGAGATTTCAAGCGCAAGGAAGGGAGTAGAGTGGGGCAGTAGGGATAAGATGGACGGGGAATGGGGATTTGAGGGGGGTAGAAGGGGATTGGAGAAGAGAGAGTGGGAGGATGAGGGCAAACAAGGGAGGGAAAGATAGATGTAGGGAAAGAGAAGAGAGGGAGAGAGGAGGAGAGGGAGGAGTATGGGAATATGGAGAAGGGAGAGAGATGGGGTGAGAGGAAGGGAGAGGGGGATGGGGAAAACGGAGAAGGGAATACTTGGAAAGGTGGATGAACTAAGGAGGACAAGGAAAGGAGAGGGGGGTGGAAGAGAAGGGGGTTAAAGATAGGGAAGGGAAAGGAAGGGAGTGGGGTAGCTAATGTGGATGGGCGGGGATATTGAGGGAGGGGAGAAGGGGAAAAAGTGAGAGTGGGAGGAGAGGAGAGAGAAGAGTGAGGAAAAAAAGGGGGGAAGAAGAGATGAGGGAGTAAGTGAGTGAAGGGAGAGTTGTGAAGAAGGGAGGAGGGTGAGGAAAATGGGGATTAAGGTTAAGAGGCAAGGGGCTATGAGAAGGGAAAAGAAGAGAAAAGTGGAAGGGAGCAGAATGGGGGAGTGAAGGGAGAATAATAATGGAGATGGAAAAGGCGGGGGCGATAATGGAGGATGGGAAGGGATTTTGAGGGAGAGAAGGGAATGGGGAAGGGAGATTGAGGTATCGAGAGGGGAGTGGGGAAGGGGCAAGAGAGGTAGTGGGGGAGAAACAAAAGAGATTGGTACAGTAGAGTTGGAGAGGAGAAGGGGATGAAAGATATATTAGAAGGGAGTGGAGCGGCGGAGCAAAGGGGGTGGAAATGGAATGAAGGAGAGGGGGAGATAAAGAGGATGGGGGAAGGGATATGGAGGGAGAAGATGAGAAAGAGATATGGAGATAGGGAGGTGGGGATGGAGATTGAGGGAGTAGGATAGGGAATAGAGGACAGGGTTTGAGAGGAGAAGGGGATGGTATCTAGATATTGAAAGGATAAGAGGAAGGGAGTGTAGTGGGGGAGTGAAGGGGATCGGGAAGGGAGATAGAGGGAGAGGAGAAGGGGATATAAGAGAGAGCGAGAGGATGGGGGTGGTGTAAGGATGATGAAAGGGGAAGGGGATAGGAAAATATATTGGGGAGTGGGGGGATGGGGGTGAGAGAGGGAGATTTAAGGAGCGAGGGAGAAAAGGAGAATGGGGTGATGGGAAAGGAAGATAAGGGGATGAAAGAAATTGAGGGAAAGGGATAAAGGATAAGGTTAAAGAAGAGAGTGGAAGGGGAAAAAATATGGGAGAGAAGGTAGATAGGGAATGGAGAGGGGAGTGAGTGGGGGAGATAAAGTGGATGGGGAAAGGGAGATGGAAGGGGAGGAGGATAGAGATGGGAGATGGAGGGAGAGAAGCGGAGGGGATGAGAGCTAGGGAGAGGGGGATGGAGTGATGTGGTAGAGAAATGGAGGATGGGGAAGGGAGAGGAGGGGATGGCAGAGAGGAAGGGAGAGGAAAAGGGGAAATAAGGGATAATGGGGAACAAAGGAGCTAAGGAGGAGGATGGGGAAGGGAGATGAAGGTGTATAAGAAGAGGGGGTAGAAGAGAGGAGACGGGGAAGGAAGAGAGAGGGGCCGAAGGGAAAGGGGAGTGGAGGGTTGAGGATGATGAAGGGAATTGAAGGAAGAGAAGGAGAGAGGGGTTGGGGGAGGAGGAGAGGAGAGATAGGAGAGGATGGAGGGAGAGAGGAAAGGAAGGGAGAGGGAGTGCTAGAGAAAGGAGGATGAGGAAGGGAGAGGAGGATGGGGAGAGGGAGGGAGAGAGTGAGAGGAAGGGAGATGAAAAGGGGAGGGAAGGGATAGGGAATGAAGGAGCTAAGGAGGAGGATGGGAAGGGAGATGGAGGTAGAGAATCAGATGGGGTAGGGGGAGAGGAGAAGGGGAAGGAAGAGAGAGAGTGGGAGGAATGGAGAGTGGAGTGAAGGTTAAGGATGATGAAGGGAAATGAAGGGAGAGAAGGAGAGGGGGGTCGGGGGAGGAGAGAGAGGATAGGAAAAGTGGATGGAAGAGAGAGTATAAGGAAGGGAGGGGGGTGGGTGGAAAAGTGAAAGAAAGGTTTTCCCCTGAGGACATGGAGGAAAGATGAAATGGGAGAGGGAGGAAGGAAAGGAAAAGAGGGGGGAGAAGAGGGTGGAGGGAGTGGAAAATTAGGAGGATGGAGAGAGGGAGAGAGGAGATGGGGATGGAGGGAGGAGGATGGGGGAGAAGGGAAGGGAGGGAGGGGGGGGGCAGATAGGGAGAGGAGAGGGGATGAAAGAGAGTGAGCCGAAGGGCTGAAGAGAGGAAAAGAGGTTGAGGAAAAGATGGAGAGGAGATTGAGGGGAGTGGGGGTGCAAAGGAGGATAGGGTGACCGAAAGGAAGAGAAGGGGATGAAAGAGAGAAAGAGAGAAGGGAAAAAGAAAAGGGGAGAAAAGAGCGTAGAAATGAGCGGAACATGGGAGCAAAGGTGGATGGGGAATGGATAGGGAGGAAGTGTTGAAGATAAAGAGGATGAGGGGAAGGGATATGGAAGTAGAGGAGGATGGAGAAAGGAGAGGGGATGGGAGGCAAGGGAGAGGGGTATGGAGGGAGTGGGAGGAGAGCAAAGGAGGATGGGGTATGGGAAGGGAGAGGAGGGGTGGTGGAGAGAGGAAGAGAGGAGGGGAAGAGAGAGTGAGAAGAAGAGCCCAGGAAAAGGGTAAGGAAGGGGAACAATGGAATGAAGGAGATAAAGAGGAGGATGTGGAAGGGAAATGGAGGTAGAAAAAGCATAGGATGGGTGGGGGGAGAGAGGAGAAGGGGAAGGAAGAGAGAGTGGGGAGAAAAGGAGAGAGGGATCGAAGTTTGAGGATGAGGAAGTGAAATGAAGGGAGGGATGGAGAAGAACGTGAATGTAAGAGCGAGAGAAGAATGAAGGGGTAGGGCGGGGGGGGGGGATGATGACAAGGGGATGGGGAAGGGAGGGGAGAAGGGAGATGGCAAGGAAAAATCTGGGGAAAGGGAGATGGAGGGAGTGAGTGAGTGAAGTAAGAGGATGGAGAATGGATCTAGATGGAGGGGAGGAGAGAAGGAGGGGGATAAGGGAACAAAGGAACAAGGGATGAGGATGGGCAAGGGAGAGGAGAGGGGGTGGGAAGTGAGGGCAGATGATAAGGGGATGAAAGAGAGTGACAAGAAGGGAGAGGGGAATGTGGGAGAGCTGGAGGGGTAAGGGAGATAAGGAGGATGGGGAAGGGAGATGGAGGGAGAGGAGAAGAGGGGAGATGGAGAGGAGGGGAGTGAGGGGGATGGAGGATGTTTTTGAGGGGATAGGGAAATGAAATGGAGTGAGTGGGAGAGGAGAGGGAATGTAAGATATAGTGGGAGGAAGAGGGAGAGGGGAAGGAGTAAAAAGATAACATGAGGAAGGGAAATGGATGGAGGGGATATGAAGGAGTAGGGATGGGGAAGGTAGATGGAAGAGAGAGTGGGAGGAAGGGAGGGAGGGGAAGGGGTAAAGATAACATGAGGAAGGGAGATGGATGGAGTGGGATATGAGGGAGGAGGACGGGGAAGGTTAGAGGAAGAGAGTGTGGGAGGAAGGGAGAGAGGGATCAAAGGCTGAGGATGAGAAGGGAAATGAAGGGAGATAAGGATAGGGGTTAGGGGAGAGGGACGGATAGAAGTTAATGGAAGAGCGGAGAAGAAGGAGGGGGAGGATGATGGTAGGAGGGTGGTGGGGTGGTAAGGGGATGGGGGAGGGAGATAAAATGGGAGAATAGTAAGGAGGGGGAATGGATATGGATGGAGAAGGTGAGTGAAGAAGTAAGAGGGTGGAGAAGGGTTATAGATTGAGGGAGAGAATGAGAGGGGGATAAAGGGAGTGAGGGAGCAATGGAGAAGGATGGGAGAGGGAGAGGAGAGGGGGGAGATGAGGGAGAGGGAGGGCCGAGGATGGACAAGAGTGTGAAGAAGGTAGAGGGGAGCAGGGGAGATATGGAAGGGAGATGGAGGGAGAAGGATGAGGGCATATGGAGAGTGGGTGAGTGAGGGAGATGGAGGGAGGGTGAGGAGGAGTGGGAGAGTAGAAGAGAATGAAAGACAGAGTGGGAGAAAAATAGAGGGGAAGGGGTAGGCCGTAGAGAGAGCATGAGGAAGGGATGGATGGAGCGGGCTGCGAGGGAGGAGGATGGGGATAGTTGATGAAAGTAGAGAGAAGAGAAGGAGGATGCATTAGAGGAAGTGGGTGTGAGGATGAGAGAGGGGGGGAGAGGGTAGAGAGGGAGAAGGCGAGAGGAGAGAAGGAAAATTAGTGGGAGAGAATGAGAGGGGGATGAAGGGTGCAAGGGATTAGGGGGAGGAGGATGATGAGGGGAGAGGAGGAGTGTGGGAGAGAGGGAGATGGAAGGGGATCAAAGAGATCGAGAAGAAGGGAGCTTGGAATGGGGAGAGATGGAGGGAGTAGGGGAGCTAAGGAAAGAACATGGAAGGAAGATGGTGGGTGTGGGAGAGAGGGAGAGAAGAAGGGGATGGAAGAGAGTGAGATACCGATAGAAAGAGGGGAGTGGGGGAGAGATGGCAGGAGCAGGGGAGCTAAGGAGGACATGGAATGGGGATATAAAGAGAGAGGAAAGAAGGGGAGATGGAGAGTGGATGAATGAGGGGGATGGATGGAGGGTGAGAAGGTGATACAAAAGGTAGATGGAGGGAGTGGGAGAAAGGGATAGGGAAAGGAAGGGAGAGAAAAGGGGTAGAAGAGAGCCTGAGGAAGGGATATGGATGGAGCATGCTGCAAGAAAGGAGGACAAGGAAGGTAGATGGAAGGGGAGAGGATGAAGGGGATGGAGGGAGTATGTGAGATGGAGAGTGGTAGAAAGGATAAGAGGATGCATGTGGAGGGAGTGGGGGAGTGAGGGAGGATGAGAGAGAGGGAGAGAGAGAGAGGGGATCAGGAAAGAGGGAGAGAAAAAAAGGGGGAGGAAAAGTGA
Source organism: Taxus chinensis (assembly GCA_019776745.2). Lineage (NCBI taxonomy): Eukaryota > Viridiplantae > Streptophyta > Pinopsida > Cupressales > Taxaceae > Taxus > Taxus chinensis. The sequence continues at coordinate 745,732,130 of CM034149.1, forward strand.
GAGAGAAGGAAAGGGAGTGGGAGATATAGAGAGGGGGAGAAGGGAGTGAGGTAAAAAGGGTCCCCGGGGGAAGGATAGGGAGAGCGGGGAGAAGGTAAGGGAATGGCCTAGAGTTAGAAGAGCGATGAGGGAGAAATGGAACTAAGGAGGATGGGAAAGGGGGGTGGAGGGAGAGCCCGGCCGAAGGCATGTGGTAAGAGGGAGAGGGCGAAAAGAGAAGGGGATGAAAGAGGGCATGAGGAAGGGAGATGGAGGAGTGTGAGAAGGGTCCATGGAAGAAGATGGAGAGTTGGTGAGTGCGGCGAGGAGAGAGGGTGAGAAGGGGGATCGGGAAGGGAGATGGAGGGAGTAGGAGAGGCGAAGCGAATTTGAAGAGAGAGTGGGAGAAAAGGAGAGGGTTAGGAAGAGAGACGAGGAGAGGTGTAGACGATATCATGAGGGAGGAATATGAGTGAAAGAGAGTGAGAAGGGATGGGGAAGGAAGATGGATGGAGTCGAATTCTAGGGAGTAGGATGGGGATGTAAGATAGAAGGAGAGGAGCATGGGATGGAGGGAGTATGGGAGATGGAGAATGGTATAAAGGAGAGGAGGATACATGGGAGGGAGTGGGACGAGTTGAGGATGATGAGAGGAGGGATAAGGTAGAGAGAGAGAGAGAGAGAGAGAGAGTAGGTGAGAGGGAGAGAACGAAAGGGAGGAAAAGTGAGAGAAGGAGAGGGATATAAGAGATAGGGAAGGGAAGATAGAGAGAGGGTTGGGCAAGATGGAGGGAGGAAAGTGAGAAACTCAGGAAGAGGATAGGGAGAGAGGAAAGAGAGAGAAAAGAGGGAGGAAGAAACTAGGGGAAAGGTAGGGGGCCGGGCTAGGGCGGGAGGGAAAGGAGGGAGATTGAGAGAGAGATTGGTCGAATGAGAGGGAGAGGGGAGAGGAGTGGTTTGAAGGAGGCGCCAGGGGAGGGAAAGAGGGAGTAGGAAAGGAGGAAGTGCGAGAAAGGGGGACAAGGTAGGAGGAAGGGCTATATGAAGGAAAAAGGAGGCCCCGTGAGATTGAAGAGAGAAGGGAACGGAGTGGGAGAGCGGGGAAAGGAGAGGGAAAGAGGGAGGTAAGGGACAGAGGGACAGAAGATGGAGAGGAAGGGAAAAGGGGAGGGGAGGAAAGGGAAAGGAGAGGGGAAGGATTTCCGGCCTGGAAGAAGGGAAATAATATGACAGAGAGGAGGAAGACCGCGTGGGGGATAGGGAAGGGATAGGGGAAGGAGATAGAGGGAGAAAAGGAGAAGGGAGGTAGGGGTCTGGGGGAGGGATCATGAGGATGGAGGTAACAAGAGATAGAGGGAGAAGGGAAGGATGTGGAATATAAAGTAGAAATGATGAGGGAGGGGGGAGGGATGGGGAGTTGAGTAAGAGATATGGATAAAAACAAGGGAGCGAAGGAGGAGAAGGGGAGATTGAGGGACAATGAGGATGGGGAAGAGAGATGGAAGGATAGGAAAGGGATATGAGATATGTAGAGAAGGGGATGGAAGAGATAACAAGACAAAGGGAGGGGACCAAAGGAGATGAGGGAGAGTATGGAATGGGGAACAAAGATAGAGGGAGAGAAGAAGATGGGGTGGGGCATAGGGATGTAGAGGATTGGATAGAGAGGTGGAAGGGAGAGGGGAGGGAGGGAAAAGAGAGGGGGAGGGAGAAGGGAGATGAGGGGAGAGACATGGGGTAGGATAAGGGGGATGGAAGAGAGAGTGATTCAAAAGGAGAGAGGAGGAGTAGGAAAGGGAGGTAAAGGAGGGAGGGTGAAAAGGGACATGAAATATAATTGGAGAGGGATGGGAGAGGAGAATGTGGTGGAAATAGATTTTGGGAGGAAGGGAGGGAGAGGGGAGATGGTAGAAGATAGAGCATGAGGGAGGAAAATGGTGAGAGAGAGATAAGAGCAAGGGAGGGGAGTATGATAAGGCTATGAGGAAGAGAGATAAAGGAAGCATGGTAAAAGGGATGAGAGATGGAAGGAAATAAGACAAGTGGTGAGAGGGAGAGGAGAATGGGATATAAGAGAGTTCAAGGAAAAGAGAGGAGTGAGGGAGAGATATGTAGGTAGGGGGAGGAAATAGGGGGTAAATAGAGACGGAGTGTAGATGGGTAGGAAGGGAGTGGGAGAGAGGGTGAGAAGGAAAGGTAGTGGGAAAAGAGAGGGAGTGGGAGGTTGGGAGTGGGAGGGGAGAGGTAGGAGGGAGAGAATGAGAGGGAGAGGGAGGTAGGTAGGGGCAGGATTTTAAAGGTAGAAATAAGAAGAAAAAGAGGAGTGGGTGGAGAGAGGGCTGGGAAAGGGAGGTACAAGGTACAGGAAGGAGTGAAGGAAGAGGATGGAGGATGGAGGTAGAGAATGAGAGGAGATGAAAAGGGAGGGACAAAGGGGGATGGGGAAGGGACATGAAGGGAGTGGGGGAGTGAAGGAGGAAGATGGGGAAGGGAGAGGGAAAGGGATGGAAAAGAAGGGTATGAAAGGGAGAAGAATGAAGGGAGAGGGGGGAAAGGGAGAGGGAGAGGAGGGGTGGAAGAGGGAAAGAGAGAAGATGGGGATGGAAGAGATAGAGAGAGAGAGAGAGAGAGAGAAGGTTGAGTGGAATAGATGGAGGAAGGGAGATAATAAGAATCCGAGAGGGAGAGAGAGAGAGAGAGAAGGGTAGGAGAGGGTGATGAGTGAAGAGTGGGAGGGAAATGGATAAGGATCTAGAGAGGGAGTTTTGAGAGAGGGAGGGAGGGAAGGAGATGGAGAGGAAGATAGATCTCGAGGGCGTCCTCGTAGAGGGTCTATAGGGTTTGGGGAGAGAGGGAGTGGGCCTCGAGGAGATGGGAGGGGGGTGATGGAGAGTTGTCGGAGGGGGAGGGAAAGGGAGTGGGAGATAGAGGCTGGGTGAAGGTGAGAGGGGGTAGGAGAGAGAGTGAGGGAGGGGGGGAGGGAAAGTGGACATGGAGGGAGATGAAGGAGGTGGGAGAGGAATATATAGGTAGAGGGACAGGGGTCGCGGGAGGGAAGGAGGAAGTGGTAGGGGATATACAGTGGGGATGGGGGGGATAAGGGAAGAAATTGGGAGGGGGAGACTAAGCGAGAGAGAGTGGAGGGGAGGGTGATCGAGGAAGATGGGTGAGAGGGTCATAAGAGTGAGAGGGAGAAGGGAGGGATATGGAGAATGAATAAGAGGTTCAGAGTAAGGGAGGGTAGGGGAAAGGGTGGAAGAGGAAGGTAGCGTAAATAATATGGGGGAAAGAGGGGATAGGGAAGGGAGATAAAGAATAGGGGACAGACAAGAAGAAAAATGGGAGGGATAGATGGAGTGTGGGAGCGAGAGGGAGGGTGAAATGAAGGAAGTGAGTGGTAGAGTGAGAGGGATTGTGAGTGAGAGGTGGAGGTGCAGTGGGATTGGGGGAGAGTCAAAGAGTTTGGGAGTAGGTGAGGAGTGGGAGAGGAATCACGAGGGAAGGAAAGGGAGGAGTCAAGAAGGGACATCGATTGGGAGTAAGAGTGAGGTATATGGATTGAGGGGGAGAATGAAGAGAGGGGAGGGAGATGATTTAGAAGGGGTCAAGGAAAGGGAGTAAAGAGGGAGAGGGATGGGGAGGCAAGGGGGAGAAAGAGGGAGATGGTAAAGGAGAGGAAGATGGTATGGAGATGGATAGTGAGAGGGGATGGAGGGCGATAGTGAGAGTGGGGTAGTAGGTAGAGAGATAATGAGAATGTGGGGATGGGTAGAGGGAAAAAGTGGGAGGAAGGTAGGGAAGGATGGGGCATGGTAATAAGAGAGAGATGATAAGGGAGATGAAGAGGGGATGGGAGGGATAGTGAGAATGGGGGAGGGATATGGAGGGAGAGGGAAGGAAGGTAGGGAGAGAGGGGCCAGGTGGTAGAGAAGGATATGGAGAGGGAGAGGAGTGAGATTGGGGGAGAGGGAATATATTATTGCGAGACAGAGGGATAACAAAGTGGGTTCTAGAAAGGGAGAAGGAGAGAGTTCAAGTGGTAGTAAGAGAGGGAGGGAGAGGGGAACGAGGAAAAATGGGTGACGGAGTAGAGTAGATGAGATGGGAAGAGGAGGGTAGGAGAGGGGAGGGAACAAAAGAGGGAGTGAACAAGAGAGGGAGAGAAGAGGGAGAAAAGTTAAGAGATCGAGAGAGGGGAGGGAGAGGAAGGGGAGAGGGAGGGAGGGGTAATAATTGATTTTGTTGATGCATGCCCTATTAAATAATAGCTCACAATTTTAGATCACATTGGTAAATGTTTTTGTTGAAAAACATAGTATGTTTTTCAACATAAATAAAAAATATTATCTTTTCAACATATTTTTTTTAAAACAAAGTTAAATGGTGCGAAACAAATGGGGCATATGTGTCATGCATGAACATAGGTACATTTTGTAAGGAGAGTATACATATTCAGGAGATGGAGATGGAGGTGAATGGAGGGAGGGGAGAGGGAGGAAGAAAATGGGGGAGAGGGGGAGGAGAGTAAAGAAGGTGAGGAAGAGTATTAGAGGGTGAAGGTGGGAGAGAAGGAGAGAGGGGGAGGTTGAATAGAGTGAATGAGTGAGAAAGAAATGGAGGGAAGGATGGGGAGAGGGGAGAGTGGGGTAGGAGAGGGAGAGGGGGTAGGTAAGGGTGGGGAGAGGGAGCACATGAGGGAGTGGAGAAGGATGGGGAGTGGGAGGGAGAGGGGAAATGATATAAAGAGTGGAAGGGAGAGATGGATATGGAGTAGGAACAATCGAGAGGCAGAGGGAGAACCATGATGGAAGGAAAGGGGTGTGGGAGATATGGAGAGGAAGCATTAGTAAAGGAGAGAAAAGTGTGAAGGAGAAAAGGGAGAAATAGGCGAGGAGTGGGAGGGGGTGTGGGAGATTAAGGGGGATGGGGAGATGGCTTAGGAGGGAGATGGTGAGGGGAAGGGAGATGTAGAGTGGGGATGGGGGGGGGGAAAAGTAGAGAGGGGGGGCTTCGTATAAGCAAGGGATGGAATGGGAGAGTGAGGGATAGGGGAGAGGAAGCATGAGTGGGATAGCGTGGGAGAGTAAGAGAGAGATGGAGTGGGAGAGAGATGGAGAGAGAGTATGTATGGGTGGGGGGCGAGAGGAGAGTGACGAAAAGGAATAAGGGGGAAGGAAAAGTGAGAGTTTCGAGGGAGAGATGAAATGTAAGAACATGGGAGGGAGGGAGGAAGAGGCAGTTAGAGAGGTGGGGATAAGTAGAGGGAGTATGAGTTTGAGGGAGAAGGATTGGGTGTGTGTGTGGGAAGGAGTGTAATTCCCGCTAAAAAAACCCACTTGTGACCCAGGAACAACCTAGGATTAGTTAAGAAAGTTATGGAATAATTTTTTTTTGTTTAAAAGAGTCTACAACTAGGTTACAAGACAACAGCTGTCACTAGCAAATTCCATATCAATTCTAATCCACAAGAGTATACTTTTCTTTCAAACAGCAATTGTTAGAGGTCACAAGGCCCAAAATTTGGGGTTAGAAGATTCAATTAGGGTTCAAAGGGTAATTCCTTATCATACCCACTTTGTAACAGGCTTAAAGATTCATCTTGGTTTTTCTCAAAATTAACACATTCAAAATTTCCCTAAATCATTCTCATTGGATCGAAAATTTCATCACCTTTCCATTGATATAAAGAAGTCCTCTTAACTCCTCATATTTCTCGAGTTATGGGCTGGCGGGCCTTGGGGTGAAAATTTTCCCCAAGAGCGGGCCTGCGGGGACCATGGGAGAAAATTTGCCCCAAGGGCGGGTCTGTAGGAGCAGCAGGAGACATTTTGGAAATATTCCCGCGCAGGGGTGAGAAGTCAACCTTGCGCCCGCGCTCTCGCACAAGTCCGTAAGGGACACGTGACATCTCCTAGGCCAACACGTGGGGAAAGCGGTGGCGGCGGGGAGGAAAATTTGTTTAATGTCTTGAAGGGCAAAATAGGGTAGCATTCACCCGCACCTCTGCTCGACACCTCATGCGATGCCACATGGCAAGCTCCTGATTGGCTGCGGCTGGCAGGGTGGCAGGGAAAATTTAGAAAATTTTCCTAAAAAATTTTTGAAACACAAAAAGTCAAAAAGGGACCCGCTCCTCCGCCATTGCCTCACGATGCGGCATGTTGCAGCTCCTGATTCATTGCAGGCCGGTAAGCCGCAGGGAAAATTTAGGAAAATTTTCCCAAAGTTTTTTGGAAGCACCAAGTTAAAAAAGGGATTCGCCACTCCGCCAACGCCTCGTTGTGCCACGTGGCAACCTCTAATTGGTTGTGGGTCAACAGGGCGGTGGGGGAAAATTAGGAAAATTTTCCAAAAAAAATTCTGAAGCTTTAAGGCAAAAATTCGGGCCCATGGGTCTGCCAAGGAAAATTTTCCCAATTTTTTTTTTTTGACTCCAAGTGAAGAAAAGACTTCAGAATGCCATAACTTTAGATAGAGAGCTCAGGTTTTTGGCAAACGAGGACTTTCTGGAAAGCTCTCGAAATCCTCTTTACTCATAGAATCATTAATTTTTCATTTTGATAAAGTTTAAGGGGGTCAATTTAAAGAAAACAATTTGCAGGATTTTACAGTGCAAACTGGTAAAAACTGAACTTATTAAATTTGCTCAATTTGTTCTTGTTCCTCTCTCAACATTTTCAAATATAGACATGGAGAATCATTCTTAGGTGGATTTAGGATAATTTTGTGAGGTAGATCTATGTAATTGAATTCCAATTTGAAATTTTATAATTTTGACAGCAAAACGACCGTGAAATCTTTGAACTCAGGTTTTTCTAGGTTTTGAAAGAGTTCCTTCAAGTATTTTTGTCTAATTGGATTCACTTAGGGAAAAATACTTCAATTTTAATCATTTAGTTTGTTATTTCATTGTTGCAAGTTTGGTCTGCGTATTTTGGATTAAATAATTGTCAGTTTGAAGATACAAGACAAAGGTCAAATTTTTAAAGGGTTTATTTGTCATTTTGCTTCTTCCAAGTATTATAATATGTTCCAATTCTAATCTAATAGATTTAGTTGATTCAATTCAACTATTCAAAAACTAAAATACATCTCTGATTTCCAATTTTTACATATTTCAAAATGACATAGTATTACACTTCCTTTATACGCATTTCTTCCTTTCAAATAGAGATTATAACTCACATCTAGATGATTGAATTCAATACAATGATAAAATTTAAGGAAGGTTTATGCAATCCTTTATTTATTCCAAAAGACAACTTTACAACTTCGTTCTTTTAGTCTTTCCAAAATCATATATGACATACAGGGCAGAATAATACATTTTCTTATCACGTCTTTCACTTTTCCACTTTCTAAACAGGGATTTCATAGTGTACGCTAAACACATATTTCCAATGGAATAATATCATATGGACAAAACAAAACCAATTCCTTTAATTCAAATGAAACTCTTACAACTTCCTTTCCATTTGATTTCAAAATACAGCATACAAAATATGTATCATTCTTTCACATTCCAATTTACACTTCCATAACTACTACAACATCTTTCCATTAAAAACATATACAAGTTCATCCACTTCAAGTGGAAAAAATTACAATAATATTTCATTACACAAGGGAATTTCAAACTGTCTTTATCTCAGCTCCAAAACAGCAACATGGAGATTGTCTCATTCTTCCAATTTGATCATAATAAGAGTAGGGGAAAGGCAACGCTCACCACCTAATCAAGAAATTCAATGAAAAGGAGAAGTCATCATTCTTCATTGGCCCCTGAGCCCCCAACTACAAAGCAATAAGAGATGTGATCCAAATAATGGCAACAACAGGATTCCACAAACACTCATGCACCATTTTTATAATAAAACATAGTCCCAAAATAGAATGCAGTTTACAACTACATTAAAAGATGACAAACAATACTAAGGCTTTATCAAGCAAGCCAAAGGAGAAAGAAACAATGCGTGATACTTCTTATGCCTCCTAAAAGGGGAAATGGGTATCACCACCTGAATTATAAACTGCTAAAATATAGTATATCACAACCCTGACATTCCTTATGCCTCCCCAAAGTACCCCTTATTACTTACATTGCCTTATGCCTCCCCAACCTCTTATGGTACCCCATAATGAGTAAAGAAATGAAAGCTATTTCTTTGTAAGGTGGAACCCAAATCCCAAGTCCCTCCACTCTTTTACCTCCCTAGAACACACTTATGCCTCCCACAAACTAAACCCCATAGTCTTCTTCCTACACCATTCTTAGGCCATCTACCCAGCAACCCAAAAACATGCCAAAACATTCACACATTAACATTTTCATAAACAAGCAAAAAGAAGAATTTTTAAGATTCAAACTCCTACCTCTCCATGATGGAGTTGTTCCATGTTCTAAAACAACAAGTTTTATCCCAATTTAACCAATTCCAATTCAGCTAAGTACAAGCATGCAACAACCTTCTAAAAACTTCATCAAAGCAAGAGCTCCAATACATCAAAAGAATTCTCCCTCCAAGAATGAAGTCTCCAAGGTGAAGCAAACCAAGAACAAGGAAAGGAATTCAAATTTTATAGAAGAGGGAAGGGAAGGGGATGAGGTGGATCCATGCAGGATGCCACATCACACATCCTCAACCCTAACCCCAAAAGTCAGCTTCATTCTCCAATGTACAATAAATAGGTGGGTGAATAATATGACAGTTTACTTACACACTCAAATCCAAACCCACACCCCAAAGGACTAAAATTGAATCATGTAAGAAAATTACAATTAAAACCTACAAATTGCCTTCTCAAAAAGCATTATAAAAGTCAAATTTCAACTCTCCAACCATAGATATGGTTGGTAAATAAATTTAAGAGGTTATGGGAGAAGTTTAACTTGTCCCACAAGCGTCCAAAATAAGCCTCCAAGGACAAATTCGAATTTCCAAGTTGGTGGAGTGTTTCATACTCAAAAGTTAACTTACACATCACTTACAAATCTATTACCACACTTTAAATCAAGGTCAGCAACTCTATTAATTACTTTCTCATGATATCTTTTAATTAATTAATATTAACAACATGTTTACGGAAAATATTAATACAACAGTTAATAAATAAATAAATAAAGGGAAAAATGCATCACAAAATAAACACATGCAACATTAACAAAGGGTCAAATAAATAACACACACATAACCCCTGGTCACATTTAAAGGTGGCCCCCCCATGGGTACCCCTAACAAAACAACCCACACACAAACAAACAAAACAAGTTTCCATGGTGACCTTGTTGAATTCATCTAGAATTCCAATGTGGTTGGTCTCCAATCCCTCGATGTTTGTTGTGATATTTTAACCTGTAAAACACAAATACCTACTTCGGCCTCGTGGCCATATCAGAATGTCCAAAATAATATAAATATAACCCCCAAAATCATTTAGATATATGAATCACAACAATATCATAGCAATCTAACAATATCATTTAGAGTTTTATCAACTATATCATCATTTTAATAATTTGCATTTCTTGGTCTACTCACAATATCTAAATATCACATGTCTGAACAACATCCATAATATAACCATGTCAAACAATATATCACCATCAATATCCAAAATGCCTCTAGTAATCATCATCCATCATAACTAAATCAAGTCAACAATAATCCATGATCTACATCTATCATCATACTATAATAAGGTCTATAATCATGTCTATAATATAATCAATAGTATCATGATTAGTATCAAAAAGGTGTCAAAGGGAAATGGGGACTACATCCCCCTCCCCTTAGACTCGACTTCCTCCTGGAAGTCACCGGAACAAATGTGAAAACTGATCTCGTAGAAAAGTAACATCCTCCCCATGTAGTTGTAGTCTCATCATATCTATCCCACTGCACCCAGATCTGATCAACCTCTCTACCTCGAAGTCCCAGGGTCCTACAATCTAGAATGCAAATGGGCTCCACCATCACTTGCCCCTGATCCTACACCTACAATGAAATCCAATCTAACACATGAGAAAAATCTACAACATATCTCATGAGAACTGAAACATGAAACACATCATGTACCCGAGACAAGTTTGGTGGCGACGCTATATGGTAGGCCAAGAGGCCGATACGCTCCAAGATCTCAAAAGGACCCACAAATCTAGGAGCTAACTTAGAACCTTTTCCATAACAGATAAGGCTCTTATGTGGCCTGAAATAAAGGAACACCTTCATGCCCACATCAAAACTACGGTCGGTCCTATGCTAATCTACATACTTCTTCTACCTGTCCTATGCCTCCTATAATCTCTATCTGATCAAAACTACCTACTGCTCCATGTCCTGCAATAAAGCTGGTCCAAGCGAAACCCTATCCTCTAAACTGTCCTAACTAAGAGGTGTCATGCACTCTCTGCCATACAAATCCTAAAAAGGAGTCATGCCTATAGAACTCTGAAAACTATTATTGTAGGCAAACTCCACCAAGTACAAGTACTCCTTCCATCTAGACTGTTGATCCATCATGTACATCCTGAGCATGTCCTCTAAAAATCTTATCAACCCGCTTTCTGTCCACAGTTCTCAGGGGTGAAGTTGTGCGAATTTGATCTTCGTTCTGAGGGGCATA